>JAYESA010000016.1:156225392-156390392 GCA_036927795.1 Iris macrosiphon
CAAGGTTGGTTTATCCACCGAGAAGTTAGCTGCCCTATACATGAGGCAAATCGTCCGGATACATGGAGTTCCTGTGAGCATTGTATCAGACCGAGACAGCCGCTTTACTTCTCACTTCTGGAAGAGCTTGCAAGAGAGTCTGGGGACCCAACTGAAGTTCAGCACTGCATATCACCCACAGACCGACGGACAGTCAGAGAGAACCATCCAGACGTTAGAGGATATGCTGAGATCTTGCGTCCTGGATTTTGGAGGATCATGGGAGGACCACCTACACTTGGTAGAGTTTGCTTACAACAACAGCTACCAGGCCAGCATCGGCATGACTCCTTTTGAGGCTCTGTATGGACGTCGTTGCCGCACTCCCTTGGCTTGGGACGACGTAGGAGAACGAGTCATGCTGGGACCTGAGATGATTACAGATGCGGCTGAAAAAGTCAAGGTGATCAGAGACAGACTTCGGGTGGCTCAAGATCGTCAGAAACATTGGGCGGACAGCCGTCGCCGACTTGTGGAGTTCGAAGCAGGTGATAGTGTCTTCGTCAAGATCTCCCCCACCAGAGGAACTATCCGTTTTGGCAGAGCTGGGAAACTGAGTCCCAGGTATATCGGCCCATTCGAGATAGTGAGCAGAGTTGGAGAGGTGGCATACAGAGTGGCGTTACCACCTAATCTTGAAGGCGTGCACAACGTCTTCCATGTATCGCAGCTGAGGCGTTACATTCCGGACCCGAGCCACATCCTGGATCATTCAGAGTTGGAGATTGGACCAAGTCTTACAGTACCAGAGCAGCCAGTAAGGATCATAGACCTGCATGGGCCACCACTGAAAACATGTCACGACCCGATCCCAATAATCTGGGTCCAGTCGGATCATGCCCAATATCTATATGACATGCAACATATTTAACTACAACTAAAATACGGGTTTTGAATTATATGAAACTTGCCTGGAGTTGGTTGGTGACGCGAGTGAGAGGTCGCGACGGTCTCAACCTTAGTTACAGGGACCTACAATTATTAATAATCTGATTTTAGAATTTAAACAAAAGGGTTTTAATCTGACTTGATTAGTTAACTAAGTTAATGATTCAATCCAACGATCGATTAATAATAATAATAATTTGTAATAGTAATTTAGTAATCAAAAACCCTTTTTAATAATAATAAAACTTATTTATTTTATCGTAGAAAATATTATATTTTTATTTTACGGTAAAATATCGTTTTGTTTCTAATAAGAAAAATAGGAAAGTACGATTATAATAACATAATATCGTTTGTTTTTAGCAATCAATTTGTAAGAGAATAATATTTTGGAAAAACCTATTTAAATACTAACATATTATATTTTGAATACTGAAAATCATTTCAGAATTATATATTAAATAATTACTAATTAGTATTTAAATACTAAAAATCATTTCGGAAATTATCTATTAAATAATTACTAATTACGTAATATTTAATAAGGTTTTTATTTTATTATATATATATAATTAATATACGTATTGAGGATCGTTGTATTAAATCGTTAATTAATTAACCAACCAAAACTAACAAATCATTAATCTACTAATTAACTATAACCTATCAATTCTAAACTATCCCGGGATTGACAGAGCTTTATTCTGTCAGTCCCGGTCGGACAGGGGAGTGGTTTTATAAGGGACAGTACATTCTGATAGTGGCACCTACCGGGAAGCTGATGGAGGAGCACCGAGGGGAGGCCTCGGACTCGGGATCGGGGTATTTCGAGTCCGACACGCGGTTCTGTGTCCGTATCGTGTCCTGGATGCGTCAGCGGCGTGTCCGGGTAGGTTTGGGCCGTGTCCGCGTATCTTGTGCTGTGTCCGGGGCTCTGGGGTCTTGGCCGTCGGTCGGCGAGGTCACGGCGGGGCTGCGGCGGCTCAGGCGAGGGGAGAGCAGCCGCGGATGCTGCTGCTGCGGACGCCTGGGGGAGCTCGGCGGGTGGAGCGGCGTCGTCCGGAGGAGAGGAGGAGGGGGTTCGTCGGCGCCGGGGAAGGGGACGGAGGTCTCGGGGTGGTCGGCGCAGGGAGGAAATCGACGGACGGGGCTGCCGGAGTGGGTAGATCTAGGGTTAGGGTTTGGTTTTGGGGGGAGAAAGGAGGCGGTGATGGGTGGATTTTATAGGGGTTCGATGGGGCTCGGCCGGGCGGTCGTGGGCGCGGGATCCGGAGGGGAGGCGACGTGGAGGAGGGCGTGGCCGGGTGGCGCGCGATTTCCGGCGGGGTTTCCGGAGTCGGGGAGAACGGGGACTGGGTAGGGGTGACCGGGCGGGTTCCGGGTCGGGCGTACAAATATGAATATTGTTCAAAACTATCTCATTGCATCATTTTAATTATCGTTAAGATGCTGGAATTGGATATATGTTCTTGCTCCCTCCTGACTGGAGATTAACAATTTTAGGTGATTACGGTGACGATGAGGCGTATGACACCTTTTATGGTCCGGACCAGAGTACTGAAGCCCTAGCTGAACCTAGCCAGGAGGCCGATGTTTAGTTGTTTTCCTTTTATTTTTTCCAAATTGTAATAATCAGGGTTGAAGTAATAACCCTGGACCATGTTTTCTTTAATCTTTGCTTGTAAAAGAATTCCTCTTTCGGACTTAGCAATAAAATTGAATTTCCTTCATGTATTCTGGATGTCTGTGTGTTACTACGGATTGATACAGCTTACTGCCGCCGTCTCACAACGGTGCAGGCTGGGCATGATCCGACTGGACCCAGATTATTGGGATCGGGTCGTGCCGTGATTCCACTGGTCAAAGTTCAGTGGCTCCACCACTCCCCAGGCGAATCCACCTGGGAACGAGAGGCTGAGATGAAGCAGAAGTACCCTCATCTGTTTTAAGGCATGTTTACCCTTGTTCTCCCTTCAATGATAGTAAATTTCGAGGACGAAATTTTTCTTAAGTTGGGTAGGTTGTAAATCCCTGAATTTTTCCAAATTATTAAATCTTGGATTTTTCCCAATTTTCTGGAAATTTTCGAGAATTTTCTGTAATTAAAATCAAGGCTTTAATTAATAAATGATTTTTAGTTGGCAATAAATAGTATTAAAATATCATGAAAATAAGATTTTTGGGTGTAAAATAGAAAACTGGACTTGGGGTAATTTTCTGGGATTTTATTGGGTCTCAGACTTATTTTTTAAAAGCCTAAAAACTATTTTTTATAATTAATTAATTATTTCTGTTACTATATTTATTTTTATTATTATTATTATTCTATTTTATTATTTTTTCCGGTTTTGGGCCCGGCCCGGCCCAGTGGGCCGAGCCCAGCGCAACCCAGCCCAGCCCGGCCATAGGCTAGCGGGTCGGGCGGGTCGGTCAGACCCGAACCAGCGCCCGACCCGGAACCCGCCCGGTCACCCCTACCCAGTCCCCGTTCTCCCCGACTCCGGAAACCCCGCCGGAAATCGCGCGCCACCCGGCCACGCCCTCCTCCACGTCGCCTCCCCTCCGGATCCCGCGCCCACGACCGCCCGGCCGAGCCCCATCGAACCCCTATAAAATCCACCCGCCGAGCTCCCCCAGGCGTCCGCAGCAGCAGCATCCGCGGCTGCTCTCCCCTCGCCTGAGCCGCCGCAGCCCCGCCGTGACCTCGCCGACGGTCGACCAGCCCCGGCGTACCCTCCAGCAGCACCGGACACGCCGCGGACACGACCCAGACGCGGATACAAGCCCGGACACGCCGCTGACACGTCCAGGACACAGAATCGCGTATCGGACTCGAAATACCCCGATCCCGAGTCCGAGGCCTCCCCTCGGTGCTCCTCCACCAGCTTCCCGGTAGGTGCCGCTATCAGAACGCACTGTCCCTTCCAAAACCACTCCCCTGTCCGACCGGGACTGACAGAATAAAGCTCTGTCAATCCCGGGATAGCCTAGAAATTGATAGGTTATAGTTAATTAGTAGATTAATGATTTGTTAGTTTTGGTTGGTTAATTAATTAACGATTTAATACAACGATCCTCAATACGTATATTAATTATATATATATAATAAAATAAAAACCTTATTAAATATTACGTAATTAGTAATTATTTAATATATAATTCTGAAATAATTTTTAGTATTCAAAATATAATATGTTAGTATTTAAATAGGTTTTTCCAAAATATTATTCTCTTACAAATTGATTGCTAAAAAAAAAAACGATATTATGTTATTATAATCGTACTTTCCTATTTTTCTTATTAGAAACAAAACGATATTTTACCGTAAAATAAAAATATAATATTTTCTACGATAAAATAAATAAGTTTTATTATTATTAAAAAGGGTTTTTGATTACTAAATTACTATTACAAATTATTATTATTATTAATCGATCGTTGGATTGAATCATTAACTTAGTTAACTAATCAAGTCAGATTAAAACCCTTTTTGTTTAAATTCTAAAATCAGATTATTAATAATTGTAGGTCCCTGTAACTAAGGTTGAGACCGTCGCGACCTCTCACTCGCGTCACCAACCAACTCCAGGCAAGTTTCATATAATTCAAAACCCGTATTTTAGTTGTAGTTAAATATGTTGCATGTCATATAGATATTGGGACGACACTTGATTCACGGAACCGACTGATTGACTGATTGACTGACTCATTGACTCATTGATTATTGCCTTGGGAACTGGGGAGAAAAGTTAGCACCCGTGGTCAAAGCCCCCTTATTGCCTCATTGTGGATAGCTGAAGTCCAACCTCACTGGACTGACGTCGCACCGTGTTCACTAGAACACAGATTGCCTCCAACCCCAACCGGCCATGGGATGCTACCTGTCTCAAAACACTTTTAGTGATTGTAGTTTGTCATCATTTGCTTCATCGACATTTACTGTTCTTGTTTCATATTTGTTGCATACAAAAATATAAATATTGTTCAAAACTATCTCATTGCATCATTTTAATTATCGTTAAGATGCTGGAATTGGATATATGTTCTTGCTCCCTCCTGACTGGAGATTAACAATTTTAGGTGATTACGGTGACGATGAGGCGTATGACACCTTTTATGGTCCGGACCAGAGTACTGAAGCCCTAGCTGAACCTAGCCAGGAGGGCGATGTTTAGTTGTTTCCCTTTTATTTTTTTCCAAATTGTAATAATCAGGGTTGAAGTAATAACCCTGGACCATGTTTTCTTTAATCTTTGCTTGTAAAAGAATTCCTCTTTCGGACTTAGCAATAAAATTGAATTTCCTTCATGTATTCTGGATGTCTGTGTGTTACTACGGATTGATACAGCTTACTACCGCCGTCTCACAACGGTGCAGGCTGGGCATGATCCGACTGGACCCAGATTATTGGGATCGGGTCGTGACACATGACAACTATCTCATTTTGTGTCAACTTTTGTAAGTCCGTGCGGCAACCTTCTGACTCGTTCAAGAGTTTGTAAAAGATGTCCATTATCAATAAAGAGAACTTTTCTATGTTTCAACTTTGTGTTTCAATTTATCTGCGTACTCTGAATATGTGCTCGTTATGCAAAATACCTTAGCCTTGTACGAAGCGCAATCTAGGCACGCACGACGTCACGCCCGGAGGACGACTATCGATTCCACGGAATCGGGACGTGACAGGACCAGGCCTAGGGTCGGAACATGCCTGGACTTCTGGCCGGATCGGGTCGAACCTCTCTTATGGGTTGAGATATAAGGTCCGACACGTCCTGGTATACTGGATCGGACCAGTTCGGACCTACAATTAATCGGCCCGGCCCGGCCCATGGGTTATTTTTCAGGTCGGATTCCTGTCGGGCTGGGCCAACCTGGCCCATTTGACAAGTCCACTTGCAACTTGTAAAAGTCCCTCAAAATTCAACCGGATTTTGGCCGACCGACCCCCTCTTCGGACGTCGCCGGCCCGGCTCTGGCTGTGGTCCAATAATAGTGGTTGGTTGTGGTGGTGGTGTGACCTCCTCTTATTCTTCTTCTTACAACTCTCTTTTCTCATTCTTTCTTTTTTGTTTTCTTTCAGTACAACTTAAGATGAAGAAGGTTGGATTCATCATGACTCATGTGGTGAGTCACATGCTGGGTGCATGTGAATGTGACACATGCACCCTCATGTGTCATAAAAAAAAATACAAAAGTTTTGTGCTATATAGAATTGTTAAATAACTAACTAAACCTAATTAGCAAGGTGATTGTGTGAGATGTTCGGTAGGATTTGATTAGGGAGTTATTAGGGATTTAAGATGGGGATCATGGATTTAATTAGACAATAAGAATGAATTAATTTAACACTTTAAATAGATTATAAAAAAAAATTTGAATTAATATTATTCTGACATGAACTTGCAGATCATTTTTAAATAAAATATTTCGAATTTGCAACTATAATCTCAATTGAACTAAAAATTATTAAATAAGGAAACATAGATGAAATCAGATATATATATATATATAATTACTTGAGTAAAATAGGTATGTAAAAATATTTAAAAATTCCGATATAGAATTATGAAAATCCGTAATTTTAAGAAATCAATTCAAAATTTATTTTCGATTTTATGAAAATATAAAAACTGTAAGTCCGTTTGGTTTACTGTAATGCAATCGTAATCGTAATCGTAATCGTAATCGACTTGGATGAATCTAAAGAGGAGGGGAACCTCTAGGTAAGCACTCGTTCCCGGCTTTCCGTCTGCAAGCGTGACCTAGTCGTCGTATCATTTTCACTTTTGCTAGTACCGTTCATGCGGACGTTATTCGTTCCTTTTTCGGTGAAGTCTACGTGTAAGTTCCGAAGTTCCCGTAGAGTCAAAGGTCGGAGAATTTCGTCTTTCAAGTGGATAAGTGATAATCGTAATAGAATCGAACGAAAAAAAATACAAATTCATTCGATTCCATTACAATTACAATTACACTACAGTTAACAAAATAGATCATATATTTTTTTGCAAATACACAAAACTTTAGAGTAAGATAAATAAAAAAAAAATTTGAAATATTTTTTTTATGGGACTAATATATTGCCGTTTAACATGAAAAATAAATTATAAATGAAAGGTTTTCAACTTGTTGTAAACCAGGAACTCTCTGTATAATTTAGAACTAAGAGAATCCACAGTGGAAAATGTTTCAATGCTACATTTTGACTTTTGGCAATTTTTTTAGCACTTGAATGATGCAATGTACACTTGTCCATACTTAAAAATTGGTATAAAGCTAAAAAATACTCTATATTTGGAGCGTGTCTTAACTCCACTAAATTGATTATTGGGTCCACCAAAACCAACCACACGATAGTTTTTCTCTTCCTTCTCTCTCCAATTATTTTGTTATTTTTAATGAAAAAAAGAAACAACCATCTCTCTTTCAACCTATACAAATGAGCCGGCAAAGAGAATTTAAGTTTTTACGTTCTTCGGTGGCCGATCAAGCAAAAACCTGTCTCGTTTCAAATACTGAACACATAAACAATTGCTTATGACGGTGGACACAGTTTAATCATAAATAAACATTAGATATATAAAGAAAGAAAGAAAAATCATGAAGCATATGAGCATGTCAACGAATGTGAATCCAACCATGAAAATGGTGACTCGAACCTTTGTACCTTTTGCAATAGTTTCATTTTGCTATATTTTTATTTTTGCTATAGGTACTGATGTTTATCTTGATTTATTGTTGTTTCTCATGTGAATGCTGCAACATGTGAACGCTGCAACTAGGAAAATATTTAATTTTATATCATTCGGGAGTCAAAACAAGGAAACGAAAATAAAGAAGAAAAATATGGAGAGTTTTTTTACCAAACATGAAAGAAAACTAAGAAGGAAAAGAGGGAGAGAAAGATAAATTTAATTTAGAGTCTTTATTTTGAGTGTATAATTATATGTCAATATTAAGGGAACACTCCAAACTTAATAATTGAAGTATGTTTAGAGCACTTTGGAGTATGGTTTGGAGTCTAAAGGATCCATGCATGTACTAATGTTTGGAGTCTAAAGAATTCTAGCATGTACTAATGTCTAAATTGACTAATCAGAATGTCTACCAAATTTGCAAAGGTAGAGGGACTTGGACCATATTTGCCATTTCCAATTATTCTTTGCTGTGGCCGAGCAGAGCCTGGTCATGCCAGCGGTTTGTTGGTTGGCGTGGAAGCACGTCCTCTCCTGCCGCCCTTTCTGACGTGGCAAAATCTCTACACCGAAAGTTCGATCGAATGGTTGAGATTCCTTTCCAAGTCAGAGGACGACAAAGGCTGTCCATGCCAGGTCATTCCCTCGTGATTCCAGATTCCAGGACAACTAAAAAATTCCTCCCACTAGCTCCAATCACTGAAATCAGACGCACCCACTTTCATACCAAGCCAGCTAGACTGGCCGGGTCGGGTCGGATCCGGATTCCACTTGCATAAGGTTTGGATACCAAATTGTATATCCTCCTATATAAAGTTAAGCAAAATAGTGTACACAAACATTAATATTTTGTCCGCGGGATCGTGGTCTATTGATTACGATGGAGGCTCTCGTGGGAATGAACATAGTTCAAATTTTCTATTGAAAACTTACTTTCTAATCTGGTGGAAAGAAAATATCAAAAAATAATATATATTTTTTAGCTCAGATATACTGACTCAACACGTATAAAATTATCCACCATTACATCATCCTATGGGAACAAGTCACTGTTGAAATATTCTACAATTTTCTCAGTAAAATATTGTACACGTATAAGAGAAGATAAAATAAATATCAAGATTAACTCTATCTAATATGGTGTAAAATTTTGTTCTATTTTTTTAAACTAAAAATGATAAAGGGTTAGACTTATTCCTAACTTATATAGCATGCGATGATTTTATTTTATTTTAATTTTTTTTTCTTTTAAACGTTATTCAAATTTTATTTTGTCTTTCTAAGTCAATATATATATATATATATATATATATATATGAATTAAAGTTGCACACATGTTTTCCTCAGTACTATATATGATTTAAAATTGTAAAAAAAAATTCTCAACATATAAAGTTATAATAATTAGTATTTATTTTTCTTATGCAAAAGAAGTCATCTAATGGTACATTAAGACTTGCTATTTGCATCTTGAGCATGCACATTCAAATCACAAAAGCAAGTAAGATTGCATTCATATTGATCTTTCATGAATTATAAGCAAACGTAAGTCTTATGGTATTACAATGCATTTTATTTATTTATTTAACTTTCTTATGGAATTTGTTGTATCCGAAATAAACATATATATGCGTTTACTTGGCCAAATATATATATATTTTAAAAGTCATAGTTATATTCTTCCGTTGTACAATTTAATAGCATTTTCGGTTTCTTTTTAGAAGTTTTTTTTTTTTCAACAAGCATAATATTTTGTTATTCTAATTTTTTTTTAATATATGAATCTATTTTGGACTTAACATCATTTAGACCCTAAATTTTAAATAAGTTTAGAGTTAAAGTTCGAACAAGTAAAATTGGAAAGTTCGACCATATTTTTTTTTTTTTCTATTATATCTTGAACATAAGTACAAATGTACAATGATAACAACCGACACATGTTAAAAATGAAGATATAATAAGAAAAAAAAATTTATTTTTAATTGAACATGTTATGACTTAAATTCTAAGGATCTAAACGCTAATTAGCCCATTTATTTTTGGATTGTTTCTTAACCGGGTAAGCGGATTTGGGTACCATCGACAGCCCTAGTCCAGACCCACCCAAAAGATGCAGATGCACAAAAAGAAAAGGTTGGTGCAGGAATTTCGGTTACAAAACCAGAAATAAAATAATAGTAGAATGACAGCTTTGACCTTTAGGTGGCCGCTATATAGACCTCTTCCTCTTCTCTCTCTCCACCTACTCAATTCTGCCGCCCTCTCTCTCTCTCTCCTCCATCGAAGCGGAGGAGGAAGAAGAAGAATAGGAGGATTCGTGCCCTAACTTTTCCTCATTCTCCTCTCTTCCACAAGGTCAGTAGATCCCTATTTCCCCGCCAATCTCCTCTGATTTCAAACATAAATTACCAGTAATTTTAGGGTTTGATAGTTTCTATTTGAGTCACATTATGGTAGAAAACATGTTTATTGGATCGATCCGAGTGATTTCCTAGATTTATATTCATCTGACGATTGAAATGGACCAATTCGAGTGGATCTATACTAGTTTGATCCTTTGGAATGCGAATTCCTAGGTATTTACATGTATTACTCATTAAAAAGAAGTAATTTTGTTCAGAAATGCGTTCATGTTCTGAAAAAAAAACTAGTATTATTAGAACATTGATCTCGAGAGGATTTCGTTTTGCATCGTTCTGATAGATCTATGCATCTATTATGATCATCATTTTGTTGTATGCATGTTATTGTGATGATTTGTGTCTCTTATATATGTATGTAGATTGTAGCAAGTATGGTGAACTACACGAATACCGAAACAACGTGTCACGGTAGGCGGACACATCATTGATTTTGGCATTTCCTAGTGTATTTTGGAGTGTTTGTGTTGCCCATACGTTTCTGACAGCAGAATTTTCGAGTGCCATGATTCATAGGCTGGCAAGAACTTTATACGAGAGTCAGCTGGCTGTTAAACCATTATTAACTTCCATGAGTGTTCTATATGTACTATTTTTAGATTAATTTTTATTTATTTATTTATGAGTTTGTTATGTTTCTCGGCACATTTGATATTTTGTGGGTTCATCTGAGTTCAGTTAGGTTACTCCACTGCTCAAATTATGGATATAAAGTTCATTAAGCAAAACGGACAAAACCCTCAGCTGGTTATATTATACTCGAAATGATTCACGAATCTGACCTCCTTGATATTTGCAGAATCTAAGAAATGGCTGACGGTGAGGATATCCAGCCCCTTGTTTGCGACAATGGTACCGGAATGGTTAAGGTCTGATTTCTAGAACTCTTTGGTTCATTCTTGCCCCTGGTGTCCATCTATTTGTCACCTGTATATGACCTTGTTACCCTATCCCTTTGTCTTACAGGCTGGATTTGCTGGTGATGATGCACCAAGGGCCGTATTCCCCAGTATTGTTGGCCGGCCTCGTCACACTGGTGTAATGGTTGGTATGGGACAGAAGGATGCATATGTGGGTGATGAGGCCCAGTCCAAGAGGGGTATCCTCACCTTGAAGTACCCCATTGAACATGGCATTGTCAGCAACTGGGATGACATGGAGAAGATCTGGCATCACACCTTCTACAATGAGCTCCGTGTCGCTCCCGAAGAGCACCCTGTTCTTCTCACGGAGGCCCCTCTCAACCCGAAGGCGAACAGAGAGAAGATGACCCAGATCATGTTTGAGACCTTCAACGTGCCTGCCATGTATGTCGCTATCCAGGCCGTGCTTTCACTCTATGCCAGTGGTCGTACAACTGGTTCGTGTTCTTATCACTGCGTTCCGTTGAATCCTGTCATTGTTATAATTATCCAATTGACTAATTTTGTTGGGATGTCTAGGTATTGTGCTGGACTCTGGTGATGGTGTGAGCCATACTGTCCCAATTTATGAAGGATATGCTCTCCCTCATGCCATCCTTCGTTTGGATCTTGCTGGCCGTGATCTCACCGACTCTCTGATGAAGATCCTTACCGAGAGAGGATACTCCTTCACTACCACTGCGGAGCGGGAAATTGTGAGGGATGTGAAGGAGAAGCTTGCCTATGTTGCCCTTGACTATGAGCAGGAGCTAGAGACCTCCAAGAGCAGTTCCTCTGTGGAGAAGACCTATGAGCTTCCCGATGGACAGGTTATTACCATTGGAGCAGAGAGATTCAGGTGCCCAGAGGTTCTCTTCCAGCCCTCGCTGATCGGAATGGAAGCTGCTGGTATCCACGAGACAACTTACAACTCCATCATGAAGTGTGACGTCGATATTAGGAAGGATCTTTATGGTAACATTGTGCTCAGTGGAGGATCCACCATGTTCCCTGGTATCGCTGATCGTATGAGCAAGGAGATCACCGCTCTTGCCCCAAGCAGCATGAAGATTAAGGTGGTTGCTCCTCCTGAAAGGAAGTACAGTGTCTGGATAGGAGGCTCAATCCTTGCCTCCCTCAGCACCTTCCAGCAGGTGAAGATTTTTTTTCCGATTCATTTTGTTTTTCTGTTCCTAAAAATCTCTATGATATTATAATTTTGAATCAAACTTTGCCTTTTCTACTTAACTTAGCGGTGTGTTTTATTCTATTCCCAACAATAACATCAAGAAATCCCTATCACAAACTTCTGGCAGGACTAATTTTCTTCTATTCTGCTATAGTGAAAGCCATTATTTCTATGACATTAACAATTACCATATCCTTCTTTACTGTCTCCATGCATGTTCATTTTGGTTCCTTGTTGTAGCAAAACCTTAACATTCCATCTATCTGCCCGTGGCTCATTTCTGGAATGAATTTCCCACGGAAAGCATGTCTAACTTCCTGCAAATTAGTTCACTTCTTATCATATTCTTTACTTTGTTTCCCACTCATCCATCTGAATGTTAATTCTCACTCCAGCTGCACTCGGCATTTGGCTTTGTTGCTTCTAGATTGCCTTTGTTTACCATTCACCTTCTAATGTGTTACTTAGGTAAATGTTTCTAACACTAGTGTTACTCTGAGGCTTTAGTCAACCAAAGCCTTTTAGTAAACTTAATTAATATATATTTTATTTACATCTGGAAAGTTATGTCCCACATGAAATGAGACAATGACATAAAATGGGTTGAAACAAATAAGAAAACTACCAACTAGCCGGTCATACCTTATACTTTTACCTGCTTCGACAATGGGCTTGAGAGAGTCAATGACATAACACGGCTTTGAAATAATGTAAAATGACTACCACTTTTTATATTCAATAGCAGAATATATCATGTAGACAATTGCCGACTGCCAACTAATTTAGTAAAGAGCCCTTGAAAACACCAGATGCTCAGGGAAGCAAGTCCGAATATGAGTTGTCACTGCTGTTACTATGATATTTGTTCTTCAGCATTCTTAATTTTTAAGCATTTCTCTTTAGTACAAATTACTTCCCTAAACAAATTTCTATCATCTTGTATCTGTGCCTCGTGTCTGTCGCCTGAATCATACGAGTTCTTGAATCATTCAACAGATGTGGATTTCCAAGGGAGAGTACGACGAGTCTGGTCCATCCATCGTCCACAGGAAGTGCTTCTAAGTTGCTGGTGGTGGTGTCTTTGTGAAATTTCAGGCAGTTTTTTTGAGTCCGAGTCCAGTAAGCTGGGGTTTGTTTGTGATGTGGCTTCACTAAGAAAATATGACACTTGAGATGCGTTTGTATTACTATTTGCTCACAGGAATTTGCAGACAGCGTGGCAGTATTCATTCCACAATGTTGGTCCAACCATTTAGGATGTCAGGATTTTAGCTGTAGCAGCTGGATGTCATTTGTTTCAATCAAAATTCTTGTTAATATGTTGTATGAGAAATAATTTGAGTTTGTTTCAGACTGAGGAAGTGAAGTGTGTTATATTTGTATACTTGTTTCTATGTTCAGAAAATTGCATGCAGAGCAAAGAAGAAGTTTGTTGAAATTACTGTCACAACACAAATTTTGTTGAAATTAAGATAAGAGCAAGAAAACGTCCTCCCTTCGGAATGGCATTTTTTAATTTGCTAGTAAGATGTCCTTATGAAGGACGTTTTTTTTGTAAAGATATATATTAATTATACACTTTGGTATTAATTACAAACTTAATTATCCAACTCCCATAATTACTAATTGTGTAGAAAAAACGTCTTTTGGATGAGAGTTTTTGTGTGCAGAAAATGTCCTTCCTTTTCTTCCAAAGGACGTTTTTATGCTATTTGTTGCTTTTCTTAATGTGTCTTCTTATTCATATTTTATTCTCAAAGTGCAAAATTAATTAACATGCAAGAAAAATGTCCATTGTAATACGTTTTTTTTGCAAAAAATGAGTCCTTCTGATTATTATTATTATTTTTTGTTTACATTATTTATTGATTATGCCCATCGGAAAGAATGTTTTCTAAATGTACTTTGTGTAATACTAATTTCAGCAAACTTACGCTCTCCATACTATTTTCTGTTCTATGTTTCTTTATGATCAGAAGAGGCACCTACCAACTGACAACCAGAGAGGCCACCCACCAACTGATAACCATGTGAAGGTCCCAACATCAGCACAAGGCAGTATTTATGTTCTTAGTTGCTCCCACATGACATGATTAGTGCTAATGTTTCTTTTGTGCACATTGTGTGAGTGATGGGTCCTCCCTTGCTCCCTTTTGGTTCCAAACTGAGGCTTACGACAAAGTCAGTTATTGCCATTATTGTGTTAGTTTGGATGCCTGCAAAAGCGCAGAATCAAAATATTATTTTGTCACAGGCTCAGGACCACAAAATTATCAATAATGCTAAATTAATACCAAAATTTGATCATATTTTGTAGACCATACTATATACTCTATACCAACAATTTAGCATTAAAATCTCATTTTTGGGCGGAGCTGCGGACTATCGGACCATCCAATAAATGCTTTGAGGTTGGGTTTGGTAATCGGTATTCCTAAGCTTCTCTAGAAAGCAAAAATGGAAACAATTTTGTAAAGTAACCTTCTCAGGCTGTTTAGTTGAGGTGGTTTGGTATATTTATTTATTTATTTTTTATTCTACAAAATCAATCCAATTTTAGCATAACTTTTGACAACAATTCCTCTTATGTTGTCAAAGTTCCGTCTGCAACGAGTTTTAAAAAAACAACAAAAATCTCAGACGAAATCACATTTTCATGTCCAAATATAGACTAGTTTATAAACAAAATTAGTGTTATCATACAACTTTTTACTGTTTTTCATAAGGAAAAAGAATATGAAGTATTCTAGAGAGGATGTACACTTTGATTTGGTATTGCTCTTCTTTTCAGAAAGCATAAACAAAAGTACGATTTAAAAGTACTCCAACAAGTACACGATTCACCAACTTAAGATGTTTATTTTTTACACTCAACGCTGTACTATATAGTGATGTCCGTTATAAATAAAAAATTGTAAACTCAAATATTGAGCTTACAAATTACAACTTTCTATTGGTACAAAAAAGTTAATTATAGCCTTTAATAAACTTAAATATTACAAATATGTCCAAACAATTTGGAAGTGGAAAACTCTCCGTCCAAATAATTTTCTATTTTACATTTTTTGACTGCACAAACCAGATGTTAGTTCACCTAGGGGTGAGCATCGGTTCGGTTCAAAATCGAACCGAATAAGAAAAATCGAATTCGACCAAAAACCGAATAAGTAAAACCGAAACCGAACCGAATTAGACCATAACCAGATCAAACCGAACCGAATCGGTTAGATTTTCGGTTTATTCGGTTTTTCAAAATTTTAGTTTATTTGCGGTATTTTTGTTAATATATATAGTAAATAAATATTTCTAGATATATTTAGCATGTACCTCTCTCTCTCTCTCTCCATATATATATATATATATATATATATATATATATATATATATATATATATATATATATATATATATATATATATATATATATTTATTTATTTATTTATTTATTCAGTTTTCGGTTTTGGATCGAAATCGAAACTGAATAAGAAAATTTAGTGTTTTCAAAACCAAAATCGAACCGATTTTTTTTAAACCGAACCGAATCTCCTATTCGGCTCGGTTCGATTCGATTTTCGGTCCAAAACCGAATAATGCTCACCCCTAGTTCAACTCCATTTTTTCATCAAAATCTTTCTTCTTTCGAAATTGGATTAATTTTGAAGTTAAAATAATATATTTATACATTTATAATATACTTTAAACTCACGAAAAAAAATAAATTGTAACACTTTAAAGTGTATTATATACTTATGAATAACAAACAACATTTTCGCTTTGAATTATTAACAATATACAATTATAAATAAAAAAAATAAAAAAACCACAAGTCTCAAACCTAGCGTAAAATATGTCTTATTAATTTTGAAAAGGGCTAACTATTGTGTAGATTCTGGATTTTATAACATGGGGCTGTGTTTGATTGATTTTTTTTTTCCATGAAAAATATTTTTATAACAAAATTTTTATCAATTGTAGTGTTTGATAGCTTATATTTTTCATGAAATTATTTCAAAAAAAAAAAACTATCATTTTTCACATTTTTCTCCAAAATGGTGGAAAATGAAACTTGTCCAACCCATCGGAAAATCATTTTCCATGAAAAATATATTTTCTGTGAAAAATAATGACAATCAAATACAAAATTACGTTTTTCATGAAAAAAATCCAAAATGCTATGAATTGTTTTCCTAGAAAAATAATTCCGTGGAATTAATTTTTTTTCTACATATTTTTTATCTTGCAATCAAACGCACCTAGAATTTTTCTGAAATGTCCAATTGGAAAGTTTAGACCCAGATTTTTTTTTTTCATTTTTTTTATTATACTAGTACAAGGGCAACAACCAACATATAATGAAAAGTATGGTACGATGGAAAAAAGGAAACCAAAATTAAAAGTCATGATATAAACTTTTCAATTAGACATGTTAGGACTTAAACTCTAAAATCTGGTACACACCAGGACTTAAAACTCTAATTAGCCCTTGTGAAGAGCTGACAATTTTTTCCTGGATTAATTACACTAACTATCCCTATATTTTATGTTTATTACATGAGACGCCCATACTTTTAAACTAATTACACTGAACAACCATATTTTTTTATTTATTACACCAAATACCCTTAATTTAAGATAAAATAAAAAAATATAACAGTAACTACTCCTATCTTTTTTTTTTTTTCTAAAGGGAGGGATGGTCAGCGTAATCTTCCATAATATATATATTGATGCATCAAAATGGTTCAAAAGTGAGCCGTCTAAGCCGTCAATTAAATTTAATTTTTTTTTAATATTACGTAAAAGAAATTGTTGAATTTTTTTTAAATTTGTTATAAATAACACTACAGAGATTCAAATTCAGTCAACCAGAAAGAACTCCTCACACCTTAACCACATGAGTTAGAAGAGATATTTGTTTATAATTAAATAATATTATGTAGCTAACCGTTTTAAGCTCTTTATGAAAAGTAGAAATATATCCATAACTAATTATATTAAAATATATAAAAAATTCTAATTAAAATATAAAAAATATATATAATAAATATTTGAATAATTTTATATTAATTTCAGAAGATTTTTTTTTTACGTGCAACGTATTTTTTAGTTTTTTTGTGTGAAGGCCCCAGCCCCCACACACCCCATTCGATCTCCCGACCTCCTTCATATGACGCACTTGAATTTACTAGTTAGTTTAAAAGAAGTATTCCGTGTCACTGTAGTCTATTGGATGGTGCTTTAAATTATATAATCTTGACCGTTGAAAAAACAACGGTCAAGATTATATGTCTTAAAGACGATCCAACGACCAGAAATGAGGAATGTTTTTGGAATTTATAAACGATATTCTTGATCCGGATCCATCTGGAAAAAAAAAAACTTCCCTAGTGCATAAAAATCCAATCTTACAAAAGATTTCCTCTTTTTCTTCTGCATTTCCCTCCTACTGTCTTTGATCGATGAAGATCACGGCGATACTCGTCATGACGAGCTCCGACGATTCCTCGTCGTCGTCGTCAGAGGATCGGCGTCGGATCCGGTGGTGCTGGCAAACGCGACCGACGTGAGCCACCTCGGGTTCTTCCAGAGGACCGCCGCCAAGGGGTTCATGCATCCTCTTCGTCGCCCAGAGGACGCCTCTGTCCCAGCGCCAATCCGTACAGTACGAAGGTTTTTAACCTAAACCCAACCTCCCCCCTTTCTTGTAGCTCCACATCCGGTCGCATCGGATATCTTGGCCACGGACAAACCACCGATTTTGGCATATTATTGTGTATTTTGGTGTGTCCATTGTCTGCGCTATGTTTCCGACACGGAACGGACACGGCTATATCTTCTGATCCTTTGATTAAGCTTGGTAGAACTCTTCCTAAAAGCTAGCCGTCAAGAAGAGAGAGCCCAGTTCCTCATAGAACAGATGTGGGACTATAGGATCATTGCATTGTAATAGTGTTTTTTGTTGAAAATTTTCTTGTCGTACAAGTCTTAACAGACCAAATAACAAAAACTTGCTTAGCACTAAAACTGCTTTCAAAGTCAGCATCGGAGCTCCTATAAAAACAACAACGAGGCTGCTATAGGCATAACAGAACTCTGTTAAGGGATAGCAGTGAAAATTGCTGTAAATGTACGTTAGTAGGAACTAGCCGAACTGTCTCGTTTCTAGGAAACAAGAAGTTTTGAGGAATTTCTTAAATGCTCTATGTCACCTCCCTTCTTCGGACAACTCGGACAAGTGCATATGTGCTCATGCATCATTCGGACAAGCGCTTGAGCAATGTTGCAAAAAAAATAAAAAAAATAAAAAATAAAATAGAAACTCTCTTTCTGATTTTCTTCAGGATTCTCTCTTCTGTCTTGTAAGCACTCAAAGTGCTGGTGCTCTCCTTATATAAGAGACCAACTGCCCAACCCACTAACAAAGTGGAGCTAAAAACGAGGAGTCCGTTACGACTGACTAGTCAGCCCCCTAAGAGCGTGGGCTATAAACTGGGAATAACTCTTGGAGTGTGCAATTACAAACTGGACAACCTGCAACGAGACTAGCAAAGCAGCACAACCACCAAAACACCGCAGCTCCACTTCTCCATAGCTCCACCGCGGATCCTCTAAGGACTCAATAACCAACATATTTTTGTTGGTGTCCGTGTTCTATCTGACATGATGGGACACGGATGTGGCACCAATTTTCAGAGCGGTGGGAATCATGTTTTGTATGTAGAAAAATTAATTGAGTGTTTGTCTGGAGTATGCATGTACTATGCAAAGATGATGCTAACCTTGGATCTAGGAAGCAATCAAGCAAGAGGGCACTCCCAAATGTTTGCCGTATATATATATATATATATATATATATATATATATATATATATATATATATAAACGCACACCAAATTTCACTAGGACACACCAAAATCACTATTCGTCATTTCCGCACTGTCTTGTGTCCTATTGGTGCCATATGCCTGGAATTCTCCTAGGATGTTAGTCTCCAAGCATAGTGATAGGTAAGGTTGAGTTGCTAGCATCAGCCTCCAAGACATCATGGATAATTTCTCGACAATTGGTGGTTGTGAAACATCTGTCAGAGAATCTGCAGAGGATGTCTCTATTGAAGACGGAAGAAAGGAAAAAAAACTCTTGAAGAGAAAAAGAAAGAGATCTTTCTAGCCGCGCTATTAATGCTGCAACGCTTGCCCGAGGTCTTGCGTCAACTATTGTTCCGAGAAGGGGGTGATACAAGAAACATTCCAGAAAGTTTGATTGCTAAGACAATACAATCGGAACTTGCTGGTTCCTAGGAGCGATCGACGAGGAGATGGTCGAATCTCGCTTTGAGCAATGATGGTTCTGACCACCCTAGTAGGCTGAGTTGCTAATTCTTTTAGCTAACTCATAGCAGTTCTTACTGCTGATCATTTCTATAAGTTGTCTACACTGATGCTATACTTTCTTTACCGAGTTATACTTGTTGTTTTAGAATCATTTTCTGGTTAGTCTTATAGACTTGTACGAGATTTCAACAACAATATCTACGGGGAATATGAACAGTATACAAAACAAGTGATTGTTATATTCTCAACAAATATGTTAGGTTCCTATGAATCTAATCCATGAACATCACAATATGAGATTATGATGCCATACGGAAATATCATTCTTGTTAATATGCAAGCACATGGATGCTAGTTCACAGAAATGCGAAATTTACACCAAACTTGAAAATGTAGGAATTCCTAGGAATTTGATGCATGGGCATCACACTCTTGGGAATGTTGCAATCCACGTACTATATATGCAACCTAAAGAGTAATTAAAGTACCACATAATTAAAGTAATTAGAGTGCTTTACGTTTCAATATTCGTAAATGGAAACTTGTATTTTGTTTAAGTTTTCACTGGATATCTTTTCTCTTAGGATCCTTCAGAGGCTGACAATTTGCTGAAAATTCAGAGACTTGCATGAGACGAAACTTATCCTAGTAAGTATTGATCCATCAACATTACTTACCCAATGTGCTTGAATTTCTAGATCATGTGGTTTCTACATAAATTCACATTTTGAATCTTTTATTGCCTCAGCGACTCTATAGTAGATACTGTATAGGAACTGCATACTGAAATGAAGAACTTGTTAGCAGTTGTGGAAGCAATTAATTTAACAAAAAAATATGTAGAACTGTTGCTGACTTGAAGACAATTTTCCTTAATTAAACTGAATGAATTATATCGTTTGACATAGATATGCTACAAGAGTTGAGTTCTCACTTCCAGTACTCACCCAGTTATTGCAATAGACTTACTACAAATATCATCATATAGGTTTTGAATTTATGTTTTCTTCCTTACTAATTATCTGCAATGATGCTTATGAGGTTATGAATGTTGAACCTTCGTGTTTCAGGGCTCTCTTATTTACTTTCTCTTTCCCCTTTCTATTTTGAATGTCTGGTTGGATAGTTGCGTAACTTGCATTGCCGTGGATAGTACATTTTTTTATGAAAATGACTAGAGGACCTTTGGCTGCAACTTATGCATAGGTGTTCATTCTGGTGAGCGATGTGAACTAGATACAGACTTGGTCATTCTTTAGTCTGATTGAGAAACTGCAGTCTAGGTTGCATTGCATGCCAGATAGCTGTTCACAACGGTATCTGACGTGAACTGCACACAGACTTGGTCAGACTTGTGTTTGAAGAGAGAGGAGGGAGCAAGAACTTAAATGGCTTTGCTGCCACAGGGTTTCAAAAGTACACACGTTTTTAAGTTATACATAACTGGACTATATAAAAGAATTGGCGAGCATATTCATAGAGCTGTTTGGAGTGATCTATAATCATAGGATACCCATTGAAATGGAAGGAAAATTCCACATTGCAGCAATAAAACCAGCAATTCATCCTTTATGGGTTAAATGTTGGTCAGTTAAGAAATAATGTCTAGAAAGTGAGCCTTAAATGAGATTGGTAAGACAGATTGGTGGCCGTATATTAAAAGATAGGATAAGCAATGAGTGCATTGGTGGAAATTCTGTTGTCCATTGAGGATATGATGACTAAAAATCGTGTGTGCAATGGAGGCTCACTTTCCCTTGGCAAAATGCAAATTATATCAAACACAAGGGAACGTGTAAATCATACCACACAAAATACAAGAACTCTACGAATATGAGTTTTGGTAATGCGATCCAGGTGGGAACTCACTATCTATGTACCAAAACAAACTGAATAGCTTACTTTTATGCTACAGCTCTGTGCCTTGCAAGCCTGGGTAGCAGTTTGTTGTACTGTGACTACTGCCTTTACATCCTTTACTGGTGGTTCTCTATTTGCTTGCCGCTATATGGGAAAAGTTAAAGTCATATCTTCAGGTTCTGAACAATAAATGTTAAAAGCATGCAGATTATGTGTCCATATAAACTCCTTGCTTGATTTTAAGGAAAATAGCTTGTAAACTAGATTCAACTGTTTTGCTTTCTATATGGTGTGAAATGTTGTGCTTCTTATGCCACTGGCAACATAAACAAAGATTTTCAAATAATCAAGGGAGAGCCGACTGGCTTCAATAATGAGCCGTGGGGTGTCTTTTATTTACCTTTTTACGAGCCAGCTAAGTCAAAGGAGAAAGGATCTCGATTGGCTCTGCAGAATTTATTCCTTGTCCTGTAGTAGGCTTGTCACATCATGAGAAAGTCGTAATTATCAATTTTTTGAAATCAGATCTCGGATGAATTGTTGTGGCTCACAAACTAGTTGAAAAAAATGAAAATAAAAGAAGACTTGGAGAATCCACGGAGGAGCACTTGGGAGAGCAATGTGGATATGCACCTGAAGAAGCTCTGGGACTTGAAAGAATATAATGCCCCACTGAAATGCACAGTTTCTTTTTTCTTTTTTTTAATGGAGAAAGCCATCGACCATTAAACTAGTTGCAATAATAAATTATGATATTCCCCACTCATTACTTCCATGATAGTATAACATACAATAAGTTAGCTTTGATTAATAGAACCCTCCTGCAATAAAAAGTCTTCGATCATTTGCCCTCGACTGTGGAATGGGCCAAGGGGAGTGAAATCACATTATGCTCCTCCCCCCCCTCCCCCCCCCCCCCCCCCCCCCAACACACACCCACCACATTTTTATTTTTATTAGTACTACCCACCAATTCTAAAAAATTAGGCATTTGTGTGTGTGAGGGGGGCGGGGGGGTAGCACTAATTAAGAAATAAATTGGGTGGTGTGTGTGGGAGTAAATACAAATAACTCTCACATTATGTATATAATGTATTTTTCTAGACAGTAAAATCTATATTAAAGCAAACATCCAGGCACATAATTTATCGTCCCAGTGAGTAATTACTAATTACACACAGGATATTATAGCTTTATAGGCCTTTATTTTTTTTTGTCTAAACGTGCTAATCAGATGCTTATGCTGCAATCAGATACTTTTTTCTGTGCTAATTTGATACGGCATAAAGCCATTGACAGTGTGCTTGCAAGAGGGGAGAGATTGGATAGCTTAGTGGAGAAGAGCTCAGATCTGAGTGCAGCCTCCCAGGTAAGTAAAAACACGTCAAATTGTTCGTTTCTTATGCTTAACAAACCCTTGTGCATATACATCATCTCTAACTAAAAAGTTTAGAGGTGTCGTCAGGATGGGCCGGTTCCGTTCAAGTAATGCTTATTTATCAGAGTTAGGTGTCCAGTATCTGTGAGCCAAACCCTCTGGTTGTTGATTATTGATACTGAGCCCCAAGTTGGTCAGAAATGAGTTTAAACATGCCAAATAACTCTCCTGATTCTCCCAACTCCAATCAGAACCTCACCATCAAAATCCACATATCCTCTCGCGAATTAAAATACAAAAAGGACCCAATTGAGCTCTTGTTCCACCAAATCCACCTTTTTCATCATTACTTTTGTTGTACATCTCCAATTCTGTGACATGTTTATGTGATCTATTGCATGGTAGTCAAAGGCGCGCCTTGCAGAAATGCGCAGCAGCTGCGCCTCGCACCTTACTAGGCAAAATGCCTTTTTCCAGACGCACCCAAGACGCGTCTTAGACGCACATTTCTGCAAGGCACAACCAAGAAAATGTGCGTCTAGGCGCGCCTTATGTTTTTTTTTATACAAATTATTTTGAGGCAGGGAGATAATTCTTACCTCATACAAGTAGTTGGTTATAGTTGGTTATAGTTGAACTAGAAAAACTAAAATTTACTAAAAGCGTGGTAGGGATAATAGAAACACTTGTTGGTTCTGTCGATTGCTACTGCTGCTATGCTAGTTCACTTGGTTATGTTTTTAATATTTTTGTTGGTTTTAATATGTTATTTGGTTTGATTTCTTACATTATTTATTTATTTATTTATTTATTTATTTATTTATTTATTTATTTATCTATCTATAGATATTATTATTATTTTTTATATTTGTGCCTCGTTTCTCTCGGACACACGTCTTAAGTGCGCCTTGCGCCTCTGGCGAAATGAACCTTTTGCACCTCGAGTGCGCCTCTGACTACCTTGATCTATTGTCACGACCTATCTAGTATCTAGTCAATTATAAATGTGAAGTCTTATGCTTCTCGTAGGGTCTGCTTGGCAATTGTTGGGTAGCGGTTATAACTAAGTTGTTTTTAAAGTACCGGTCGTGAGGGGTTCGATTTTTGGGTAGTTTTAAGTAGCGGATTTTAAATGAGTCCAACTCATGTTTGGTAATTCATTAGGGAGCGGTTCTGAATTTTTTTTAAAAGAATAAAAT
Organism: Iris macrosiphon; assembly: GCA_036927795.1. Taxonomy (NCBI): domain Eukaryota; kingdom Viridiplantae; phylum Streptophyta; class Magnoliopsida; order Asparagales; family Iridaceae; genus Iris; species Iris macrosiphon. The sequence continues at coordinate 156,249,297 of JAYESA010000016.1, forward strand.
TACCTATATGCTCATATATAAACAAAATATCAAATAATAGGAATAACATACACAATCACAAAGATAGCAACATTTTTTTATCACTAATTGGAAACGATCAAAATAACAAATAAAAATTATTAATTGGTGTTTGATAATAAACGGAAGAAAGAAAACTAGGTTTATACAAAACCCTTTCTTAGGTTTACAAACAAGAAGTACTATTAATTCTATACGAGGATGTTAAGTACAAATTTTAATCTGGGTAAATATTGCTATAGGAGTCTGATCTGCAGTCGATCACTTTGTCCCTTGGACCACACGATGATGAAGAAGTGCTGTAGAAGAAGGAGATGCTTCAAAGATTGCAAGAGTGAGTGGATGCTCGATGCCAAAATCGTCGATCGCTACTCTCTGTTTGAGCTCTTCTCTCTCTGTTCTTCGATTTCTTTTAACTTTTTCCGACCCTTGTTCGACCTTTCTTTTCGACCTCTCGACCCTTTTCGACCTTTTCGACCCTGGACCTCTGTCAATAGAGGTCTCTATTTATAGGGTTTTAGTGACAGTAACCATCCAGTCGGCGTAGAAGCCGGATAGTGGAGAGTATGGCACTTTTTACGCGACGGTTATAATAACTGCCACCCACGTATAGATGATCTTCTGAATAAGCGTGTGACGCGTGTCCCATTAAGAGATAATGCGTATAACTGCTGCGAAGATCACGGCATGCGAGCCACGTAGGTAACTGCCCCTTGCGTAAATAAGGTTGGCGTAGAAGCCAATAACTGTCACCATGGCGTAGAAGCCAAGTAGGCGTAGAAGCCTGATGCTGCATGGATAGGTGGCTAGCGTAAAAGATAGCTGATCCTCCTTCCTTGACTGAGCCCTTGAGCGTACTCTGGACCAAATAGCCTTCTCACGCACAAATGCAAATATAGCCTGAGTTGGCGTATTTCAAGGAGATAGCGTACAACGTGCTCCTTATAGCTGAAAATAGCCCGGTGGCGTATTCCAAGGAGATAGCGTACAGCGTGCTCCTATAGCTGAAAATAGCCTGATGGCGTAATGTGCAGGGGTGATGATGTAGACGTATTAGCCGAAATTATGGCTTGCCCAGTCTTTGGAGATATAATCAAATCTCGTGCATTAAATGTAGAGATCTGCCACCATTCTGAGCATTAAATGCAGAGACGTTCCTCGAGCTCTGTACGAAGATCTGCCACCATTCTGAGCATTAAATGCAGAGACGTGCCTCGAGCTCTGTATGAAGAGCAGCTTTTGACGTGACAGTTCGTTTTGTCTTCTGCTGAGCGTAAAAGCTCACATCTGCCTGTGTAAAACTTGGCAGCGTATTCCTTTGTATGCGTAAAAGCACTTTGTATCAGGGAAACGTCACTAAGCGACGGTTTGGGTCTCTGTGCCGCATCATCATTACAGCCGTCGTCTGGATAGTCGTGCAGTACTCTTTGTCAGGAGTCAGGTTCACTGCATGATCTGACAGGTTCATTCGAGGAATACGAAGCATTCCTCGTACACTTCCATACTGCATTAAAAGCGGATGAGTTTTACGTCGAAGTGGCGATGTAACAACCCTTTTTACGCTGAAGCAGCCTGGAAATACTGCATTACGCGGATTGTCCTGGAGCTTATATTTTACGCTGTACTAGCGACAAAACTCTGTTGTACGCCGATGGCTATGAAGTCATATTTTACGCCACACAACACTGAAACACTGCGTATACCTCTACAGCGTATTTTTCATGCTTCTACAAGACCCCCTTCAAAGTTTTCAAATTCCTCGTAATTTGAAACAGTTTGAATGAAGCATGAAACGGTCAAGTCTGACTCGTTCCTCGAGCCTGATTTTTTGGCGGATTTTTGGGGATTTGTTGGGATTCGGTGTGTTCTCTTTTGCCTATATAAAGGCCGAGGAGTTAACTTGTCCTTCCCACATTTTCTTCACCACACAGAGATGATCGCCGGAGTTCGTCAGGTCGACTTGAGGAAGAAGAAGATCATGTTCTTCCAGCATGTAAGGAGCCGAAAAAGAAGGCGTATTCGAGCAAATGTCTTCTGCAACGATGGATCATGGAAGGATATCATAGCTTCCTTTGCTCGGGATAATCAGCAACTTCATATGGCGATTCGTCCAGGAGAGAGGAAGGGTCACATTCGACCACACAGCTTGCAAGCTGTATTTTCTTCCGTTGTTCGTGGACGAGGACATACAAACTAGCCCTGTCTTCCAGTACTGAGTTGGGTCTAACACCTCAACTCAATCTGTCATGGCGTATGGAGGATGGGCTTTTGAATAATTTATACAGGCCCAGTTGTATTCTCCCGCCATTAATCATTTTCTTGTTCATCGACTGTGGAAGTCGATGAACTGCTGTAGAAGACGGATAAAGATCTCCCCCAATGCTAGAACCTGACAGAACAGATTCTGGGCATGATCTTTAAATGAGGATGAGAAACCCTTTGTAGACGGGATTTCCCTCATATGTAATCATGAAGATGAAAAAAATTCTTTGTAGACTGGATTTTTCTCATATGTAATCATGATTTAATAAAATCGTCTTCTTTTGCGTATCTGATGATTTGTCATATTTTTTGCTGTGATGAAGTCTGAATATGTGTAGCTTCAACACGTCTGAATAACTTTATGCCGACTCTGATAAAAAGAGTATTTGGTCCCGTCCTGTCTTTTACGCATAACTGAAGATGCGCAGAAAGCTTGTTTAGCATTTAAGTCGAATATTCGAACTGTCCTGCTGTTTGGAATGGGAAACTGCGTAGAATTCTGAACTGTCACTCTTCTGAGAAGGAGAATTATTGTTCAGACCATCGTCTTCAAGAATGATTTTCCGAAAATCCCTTGAAATAGGGCGAGAAATGGCTGTCAAAACTGAGTCGCCATCTTGAACTGTAGAGAAAATATTCAGGTTGGATTCTGGATGAAACTTCAGTCGACCCAAGAAGAGGAGTCATTTTCCATGCTGAACTCTGTATACTTTGGGTACTTGAAATATTTTGAGGCCAAGAAGGAGTATCTTCTGCGTGAACCCTTGCAATTGACCGTCTTGAGATTTGTTCAGATATACGCATACTCTGGCCTGCGTATTTTAAGATATGCGGAAAATCATAGATCCGTAGTGTAGATGAGCATAAAATCGTAAGTTTGTAGCCTCTCGAGCGTAAAAGCTGCTGAGCGTAAGAGCATCCGGGCGTAAAACTGTAGATCTGTAGCCTCTGTAAAGAAAATTTCCGAGCGTGAAGTCGTAGATTTGTCGCCTCTGAGCGTAAAAAGCTTCTGAGCGTGAAATCATAGATTTGTAGCCTCTGAGCGTGAAGTCGTAGGTTTGTAGCATCTCGAGCGTAAAAGCTACCGAGCGTAAAAGCATCCGGGCGTAAAACCGTAGACTTATAGCCTCTAAGCGTAAAACCGTTGATTTGTAGCTTCCGAGCGTAAAAAGCTCCTTGGCGTAAAATCACGAATCTGCTCTGCACGAATTTTTTTTTGAATTCACTGACTGTCCGTCTTCCCTGAGTAATAGGCTGACGTAGTCCCCAATCATAACCGAATATTAAATATCGGATTTGGTTAGGGATTCGAGGAGTCCATCTGAACTCTATAAATACCCCAAGGCTTTCAGAGAGAAGACTCTTCACCTGTCTTTTGCAAAAGAAAACCTTCGTCTCTTTGAGTATTCTCCTTCGTTTCTTCTTTGAGCATTCTGAGTTTTTAGCAATGGCACCAAAACCAATCTCCTCCTCTAAGGGAAAGAAGGCTGCCTCCTCTTCTCGCTCCTCTGCCCAAGCAAGAGCGACTCCCGTCGGGCAGGGTGAACCTCGCTCTGAACGAAGTGTCCCACCGACGAGCTGTGCACCGGACGTTATAGGTAAAGCTTTTGGGATGACAAGAACGAAGAAAACCCTTCGCACACGTTGTACGTGAACGCACTAGGTCATCTTCTGTGCTAATAGCCTCTTCGAGGAAGATGATGCACAAAGATGTTTCATCTTTTACGCCCACATTTCTAATGTGTCAGCGTAAAAACTCCACATTTTCGCAGTCTGGCGTAAAAAGTTTTGACTGTCGAAAATTGGCATATACTACAAACTTTGAGTGTTACGCTCTGGATGAGAATTCCGGCGTAATAACTCAAACTTTGGCAGTCTGGCGTAAAACACAGACTGTCAGATTTTTGTGTATACTGCCAATCTTGAATTTTACGCCTTGGAATGAGATTCTAGCGTAAAAAGTCAAGTTTTTACAGTCTTGGCGTAAAAGCACAGACTGTTGCTCTTTTGGCATAAGCTGCAAGATTATGAGGTCTAGTATAGAAACTGACGTGTTTTTCTTGCACTTTGTAGTTAACTTGCATGTATCTCCGTTGACTGAGGTGATGGGTTCTGCTGCTGGGATGCTGCATTCCAATTACCTGGAGGATTTGTCCCATGTGACATTTCCTATTTCTGGACCCCAATATCCTGAAGGAAGGGGAATCCTGATATCGTCTCAAGGAGAGCGAATGCTGTTGAGCATGATCAACGGAGAGCCCCTGGCGTATATAGACGGGACACAATATATAAAACCGGCTTTTCTCTTCGGGGATATGATTGACAAACAATCCCAGACGAAGCCCAAGAAAGAAAACTGGGTTTTTCCTGCCGGGGGCTTGGTCCTGTATCTGCCAAAGATGCTGAGAGATTATCCTATATCGGCATTCTTCCATGCGACGCATCCCAGGAGGATGTCGTGGACCCTGACTCCTAATCTTCACGGCCAGCCGGGGAAGATATTTTATTAGAAAGGGTCCGACCAAGGGTTATTTGTAAGCCGCCCTTCCGGCCCGGTCATGCCGTTCAGGGGATTGTATCCGGGCAGTGTCCCGAGTGAAGACACTTCACTGCTACAACCAGTCCAATTACCGACTTTCTGTAATGACTTCATGGGGCATGGAGGAGTATACCCCAAGGTTAATCCTCGGACTAATGGGTGGGTTACCCCTACAAATCTTCGATGGGCTCGTTTAGCTGACTGGGCCCTGAAGCATTTCCAGACTGAGCTGGAGAGCATTGGTCTGTACGCGGCTGTGAGTGCTACCAGTGTTGGGTTACCTCTCAACCCCAACCTGTTTCTGGCTTTGATAGAGCGATATATCTCGCTCACCGGGACTTTCGCCACTCCACTGGGGGAGTTGGGATTGGCCCTTCACGAAATGGCAGAAATTTCAAGACTGCCAATGGGGGATACTCCTTATGAAGAGTATGTTCCCACAAACCGGGAGCTGGGGGATACAAACCCTCGGGTAGTGGCAGTGTACCAGGAGCTGATGTGTCACTATCTAGCGTGCACCGCCTTCTATAATGAGCCCTCTGATTTGGCTCATACCAACAAATGGGCGTCCTACCTCTTCTTCCATCAGGCCAGGACTGCTAAGCCAGACAAAGTCGTGGATAACAGGGATAGGCCTTTGAGCTTTCTGAGTGTGCTTAGTGCTCAGGTAGTCGATGACCTTATTGAAGATGCTGGGGCTTCAGATCAAATTCTCGACGAAGGGATAGGGAAATATCTTGCGGGCACTAAAGCCTACAGTTATTTGAGGCATTGCCGCAGGCCTCTGTCGCGAGAAGCTCAACTTGCTGGCTTCCTCATTGTATGGCTTCGCCGATTGGTAGTACCAGGCATTGCATCTTCGGATCGCATTCACCGTAACACCTTATGGCCTGCAGTGCGTCTGGTATTCGGGGCAAGACTGGGCTTGCTCCCTGCCATGGTATGCCGCATACAAGCTAGCCTGAGGGCCATTACTGATGGGCTGCTTGCCGATGAAACTCGGCGTGACAGCTTTCCCAGGGTAGAATTACCGTTCCTGTATTTGATGGGATGGTTAATTCTCCATAACCCCAGGGTGATGTCTCCCGGCCCTGGCAGTAGTTCGGGGAGTAATTTCTTGTTGAATTACAAGAATTTCACCTGGAACGTGACCACAGTTTTAGACTGTCGGCGGGCACTAAATTTTAGTCATAGCTGGAAGCTCTTCTGCACCGTCCCCTCTGTACATCTCAATCAACAGGGGAGCAGGCTTCAGGACTCAGGTGAACGGAAGACCATTCTTTCTCCTGAAGCTTTTAATTGGTTGGTCTGTATTAAACCTTCCCATTTATTGTACAGAAGTGAAGACCAATGCTTCTTGGAGCCCTACCTGCCTAGTCGGTTCGCCAGGCAGTTTGGGTATGACCAATTGCACGTGGGCAATGCCGTCACCAGCTTCAAGTCCAGGGGTGGACTTATTGATGGAGCGAGAGGATGGCGGTACTTCATAATGGGTTGCGCTGGAGCAGCTTTTACTATGCCCGCGACTTCACTCTCCATGGAGTTGCGCATCCTCCATTCATATGTCCAGTTTTATGTGGCAACCAATACCTTCCATCGCGATTTTGATATGCGTGGAAGTTTTAGGATGCCCTCTTCTAAATCAGCGGGAAGAGACGAAGTCCCATCAGTTTCCTCTGACGAGGGTGGAGATTCTGTCAATCCAGATGAGCCTTTGTTGGCAGTACCGAGAGGCGAAATACCTCCACCTGCAGGGCCTCTGGTTATCTCTGGTAAGCGAAGGGCTCCTGTTCTGAATGAGACTTTCTCTCGCAAAAGAAAGAAGACTGTTGGTGGTCCTGACAGGACTTCCAGTCATGAGGCTCCTAGAAGTGAGCCTGCTGTTTCCCCTGTTGGGGACGATCCTTTGATTAGAGGTTCCTCGCCTTTTAGAGAGGAAACCTCTACGGTTCCGGCTGGCAGTGCCGGAGAATCTTTGCTCGAGGCTGCTGTCGCTGCTACCGCTTCAGGTAGTGGTACGAGATCGCCTTCGAGGCCGAGCCAAATAAGGATATCTTTATCCAGATCAGCAACGGGAGAAACCCCTGCCGCGTCTGTAAGTATACCCAGCGAGATTCCACCCAATGAGCCTCGAGTGGATCTTGGTGAAGACCTGGAAGAATACCTGCCAGTGTCAGTTGGCACACTCCCTTCTCCAGGTATGACAGCTCGCTTAGCATCATTAAGAAATGATTTAGCTGTACTGGCTGCAGACGCGACATATACACCATCGACCATGGGTAAATGTCGTCTTTATGCTTCTTTTTAGAAAAAAATAACATCAGGTTGATATTAATTTTCTCTTGCCTTCTTTTCAGGGGAAGACATCTACGGGGAGGACAACGTCGATGCAACTTTCGGCTTTGTTTCCGCTCCTGTCTATGGCACGGAGGTGCCTGATTTTGAAGAGAAAACGTTTTCAGGTGCCGGCTCGTCCGAAATGGTTCCGATATCTCGAGAGGAGGATGAGCCTGTCATTACGACAATGCCTCCTTTGAGTACGTCGGCCACTTCGTCCGTTGTTGGCGCTTCTTCTTTTGCCGCACCATCTGTTGAGGCGACGACTGTGACAACATCGTCTGCAGTCATTCCTGGAGGGGGATTCGCCGATATTGTAGCCACTCCCAGCGTCCATTCGGATCTAGCCATGCTGACTGAGCAGTATACTAGTATTTTCTACACCACTTTGAAAACGCTGATATCAATGGTGCTGGAGAAGAATCTAGGCTTCGAGGCTCTGAGGAGGTCCTCCCAGTTTGCGATAGTGCCGATCAGAGATTTCACTGACGCTGGGAGAGCTGATACACTGGAGCAGATAGTTAATGGTTTGGAACAACCCATTAACGATTATTTGCAACTATCTCGAGGCAGCATTGACGGTCTCGTTCAAGCTAGGTATGACTCCTTAACTGCAGAGCTTGCTGGGCAAATGGAATCTCTGAACAAATCCGTCCAGGAACAGCAGCAGGAGATGGATCATGAGCGTGCCGAATTGGAGTATGTCATTCCCCAGCTGACTCAGTGCAAAGCCGAATATGAGGAAGAGACAGCGAGGGTCCGCAAATTGAAAGATGAGCTCGCTCAAGCAGAGGAGAAGGCTCCCTCTTTGTCGGCAACCCGAGATGTGCTGAAGGATCGAATGGAGACTGCTCAGCAGAACCTGACACATGTGGGTGTCATCCACGCAGGTTTTGTACATGCTCGGTCCGAGCTATCTGCTTTGAACAATGAGGCGGCAAGGTTGGAGTGGGCTCGCGTCGACGTTTTGAGCTCCAGGGATGAGAGAATGGTTACTCTGGCGCAGCAGATCCGTGATTTGACTGCTCCTCCCCAATGATGTACTTTCTTGTATCTCCTGTAATTTCTCGGAGATTATAAAGACACATTTTCTGACTTTGTGGACCTATCATTTTAGAATGTGATAGGCTAGGGTGAAAGTGATATCAGAGGTATCATTAACATGACATTCTTTCGTTAAGGTTTTACTGAATGTAAATCTATTCAGAGTTAACATGAACCTGAAAGAATATAATCCAACTAAATTTGTGTACTAAACACTATCAGAGGTATCATTAACGTGATAGGCTTACAAATTAGTTAAGAATATTTATTCGGAGGTCACATGAACCTGATAGAATATGATCCAGCTAACCTTTGTGCATGGTATTGTCAGAATAAGATCTTCGTCATACTTCGTTAAACGAAGGAGATCAAGTATAGTACTTCTTCGGAATTTTTGCAGTTGATAGTAGCCATTGCCAAATTTCCATTAGGCTTGGCTAATCTGTAAGCGTCGTTTGCAATCATATAAGGACCCTCCCATTTCTTTATGATTGTCTGTACGAATTTTCGATATTGTACTAGAGGTAATATGGACGTAGTACGATACCGTATTTGTTGAGGACATCCCACTGGGGGATTTTTAGTGGACCCATTACTTTTTGCGCACAAGAGTGCAAGTAATAGGTTTGAGATAAATCCTGACAGAGGTAATATAGACGTGATAAAATACGACTCTGTAGGGATGAATAGAGACTGACTCTTTCTTCGCTAGGAAAATGATGATAGTTCAGAGGTAATATGAACATTTCATTTTCTGTTATGGGCATTCCACAAGGAAATTTTTGTGGACTTATTACTTTTTGCGCACGAGAGTGCAAGTAATAAGTTTTAGGACAAGCCCTGCCAGAGGTAATATAGACGTGACAGTTTTTGTGGACGTAACACCACTGGCATACTTAGAGTTAAGTACGGGTGTTAAGTTGAGATGACAACCGATATCAGAGGTAATATGGACGTGATAATCGATAGCCGAAAACTCGAAAAGTTTGTTCAGAGGTAATATGAACATGACAAACTTTTGGATTGTGACTCCATTGGGGATGGAGGTACATATCTGCTCAGAGGTAATATGGACATGGCAGTTTTTGTGGACTCAACACCACTGGCGTACTTAGAGTTAAGTACGGGTGTTAAGCTGAGATGACAATCGATATCAAAGGTAATATGAACATGATAATCGATAGCCGAAAACTCGAAAAGTTTGTTCAGAGGTAATATGAACATGACAAACTTTTGGATTGTGACTCCATTGGGGATTGAGGTACATATCTGCTCAGAGGTAATATGGACATGGCAGTTTTTGTAGACACAACACTACTGGCGTACTTAGAGTTAAGTACGGGTGTTAAGCTGAGATGACAATCGATATCAGAGGTAATATGAACATGATAATCGATAGCCGAAAACTCGGAAAGTTTGTTCAGAGGTAATATGAACATGACAAACTTTTGGATTGTGACTCCATTAGGGATGGAGGTACATATCTGCTCAGAGGTAATATGGACATGGCAGTTTTTGTGGACACAACACCACTGGCGTACTTAGAATTAAGTACGGGTGTTAAGCTGAGATGACAATCGATATCAGAGGTAATATGGACATGATAAGCTGAGATGACAATCGAAATATGGACATGATAATCGATAGTCAGACCAGGATGGTTTGTTCAGAGGTAATATGAACATGACAAACTCAGCTGGGGAAATAAAGAAATGTTTGGACAATAGTTCAGAGGTAATATGAACATGAACTCATGTCCGAAAAATTCACTGTTGAGTGACTTTCTTGAGTGGGGAAAGACCTGAAAAATCCACTGGAGAAACTTTAGGGATTCATCATCCGGTATTTTCTTGAGGGAGCAAATTGTCACGTTAAAGTGAAATCAATTTGTAGTGATCGTCCCCTTGTTTACAGATGCAGAGTGATGAACTTGGCATCGATCAACTCCTGAATTCTCCTTTTTAGTACATAGGAGGCCCTTGTAGGGTGATGAATATACCGATGGAAGAGACAATAATCAGGGTCATCAACTTTGTCAGCCCTCTCAGGGTATCTGATGTTAGGTAGCCGAAGTTTGTGTTCCTTCATCAACATATTGAAGATTTCAATGATGTCATCTTCATTGAAGGAGAAAGTCCCTTTCGGCCTTCGGGCTCCCGATGCCTGAGTTTTACGATCTTCCGGGAAGATCGTCATCGTTGCATCATCTTCGGACTCAGAAGGAATTCTACCCCCAGCTTTGGATGGTGTCCTATTTTGTCGAGGTAGGCTACCCCCAGACATGTTGTGGCATTTGTCCACTGAAGTTGATTTAGAAGGACCTGCCTCTGGTTGTGCAGGATTAGCCTCTGGAGGTTTGGAGTTTGCAAGAGATGCAGTATACCCCAACCCAAAACGAGTTTGTTGACAGTAAGGATTACTATGCAACGGTGTTCGTCTGCCTTTTCCATAGTTGAGGCATTGTTTCAACTTCAAATCATAACCCATGCTTTGTATAATCTTTAAAGCTTGTGGGCTATATCTGTGGATTTGTATTTTCCCACCCTCAGATTTGCGAGATTCTTCTTGTACAATCGGACTGCTCCGCATGCGACTGAAGACTATTGGATGCTGGCCCTCATGAGTTGGAGGAACAATAAAGACAGAATCTTCATGTGGCCCATATGTCATGACGACATTAGATGTTGACGCATCTTCCCACATGATCTCTCCCCGTTTGACAGTTAAGGGAACTGAAGCCTGTTTATGACTCCTGTCTTTGCGTTTCTGGATTAGAAATTCGCGCAAGTCAGGAGGATTTACAGAAGAAGAAGAAGAAGGCTTATTCCTCTTGTTTATGTCAGTTGGCATGCGGATATTGGGAACCATCACTTTTCCCCTGCCACCTATATACAGCAGTTCAGCCATCTGAGTAGCGGATAATCCCCGAGGAGTGTGCCTATCCGCAAACTGGGCCTTCTTTGCGCTGAGGGGCTTGACCTGGCGTAGTCTAGAATTTTGCTCAGGCTGGCGTAAAACTGATGAAGTCCTCAATAGGCTATCAGCTTCTCGCGTAATCTGGAGAGCGGGCAGATTCTTCTCTTGATGGTGTAAAAGCTGAGAGGTCGGGAAATCCCCCCACTTGTTTTCCCTCGCGTAGATTGCAGGGCCCATCTGCTTTTCCACGGAGGAAAGATGCATTTTTACGCGTGGAACGCGTTTGGAATTTCTGAATTGGCGCTGAGGCATTATCAGAAATTTTGTCTGCCACGTCACAGACGGGAGACTGAGTTTTACGTGCAGAGTGCGGAGTAGACTTCTGGATTAGCACTGAGGCATTGTCAGAAGTTTTGTCTGCCACGTCACAGACGGGAGACAGAGTTTTACGCGCGGGGCGCGGAGTAGACTTATGGACTAGCACTGAGGCATTGTCAGAAGTTTTGTCTGCCACGTCACAGACGGGAGACAGAGCTTTACGCGCGGAGCGCGAAGGTTGCGCAACTACAACCTGGTTGGTCGGAGAAACCGGAGAGTCGGCAGGAATGGTAGGGGATGTCCTGGGCATCCAGACCTTACGCAGTTTCTTGTTGTCTTGGACAGAGAGAGAGTGAGAGTTACCCCCTGCTCGAAGCATATCTTCGTAGGCAGACTGGTCGAACTGGACGACCAAGGTCTTCTTCATTGATCCTACTGATACTGCATCGTGTTGAGCAATTGCTTTCTCGTCAGATGAGAAAGAGATCCCCAGCAGAGTCGCCATCTTGTGTTTGATAATAAACGGAAGAAAGAAAACTAGGTTTATACAAAACCCTTTCTTAGGTTTACAAACAAGAAGTACTATTAATCCTATACGAGGATGTTAAGTACAAATTTTAATCTGGGTAAATATTGCTATAGGAGTCTGATCTGCAGTCGATCACTTTGTCCCTTGGACCACACGATGATGAAGAAGTGCTGTAGAAGAAGGAGATGCTTCAAAGATTGCAAGAGTGAGTGGATGCTCGATGCCAAAATCGTCGATCGCTACTCTCTGTTTGAGCTCTTCTCTCTCTGTTCTTCGATTTCTTTAACTTTTTCCGACCCTTGTTCGACCTTTCTTTTCGACCTCTCGACCCTTTTCGACCTTTTCGACCCTGGACCTCTGTCAATAGAGGTCTCTATTTATAGGGTTTTAGTGACAGTAACCATCCAGTCGGCGTAGAAGCCGGATAGTGGAGAGTATGGCACTTTTTACGCGGCGGTTATAATAACTGCCACCCACGTATAGATGATCTTCTGAATAAGCGTGTGACGCGTGTCCCATTAAGAGATAATGCGTATAACTGCTGCGAAGATCACCGCATGCGAGCCACGTAGGTAACTGCCCCTTGCGTAAATAAGGTTGGCGTAGAAGCCAATAACTGTCACCATGGCGTAGAAGCCAAGTTGGCGTAGAAGCCTGATGCTGCATGGATAGGTGGCTAGCGTAAAAGATAGCTGATCCTCCTTCCTTGACTGAGGCCTTGAGCGTACTCTGGACCAAATAGCCTTCTCACGCACAAATGCAAATATAGCCTGAGTTGGCGTATTTCAAGGAGATAGCGTACAGCGTGCTCCTTATAGCTGAAAATAGTCCGGTGGCGTATTCCAAGGAGATAGCGTACAGCGTGCTCCTATAGCTGAAAATAGCCTGATGGCGTAATGTGCAGGGGTGATGATGTAGACGTATTAGCCGAAATTATGGCTTGCCCAGTCTTTGGAGATATAATCAAATCTCGTGCATTAAATGTAGAGATCTGCCACCATTCTGAGCATTAAATGCAGAGACGTGCCTCGAGCTCTGTACGAAGACCTGCCACCATTCTGAGCATTAAATGCAGAGACGTGCCTCGAGCTCTGTACGAAGAGCAGCTTTTGACGTGGCAGTTCGTTTTGTCTTCTGCTGAGCGTAAAAGCTCACATCTGCCTGTGTAAAACTAGGCAGCGTATTCCCTTGTATGCGTAAAAGCACTTTGTATCAAGAAAACGTCACTAAACGATGGTTTGGGTCTCTGTGCCGCACCATCATTACAGCCGTCGTCTGGATAGTTGTGCAGTACTCTTTGTCATGAGTCAGGTTCCCTGCATGATCTGACAGGTTCATTCGAGGAATACGAAGCATTCCTCGTACACTTCCATACTGCATTAAAAGCGGATGAGTTTTACGCCGAAGTGGCGATGTAACAACCCTTTTTACGCTGAAGCAGCCTGGAAATACTGCATTACGCGGATTGTCCTGGAGCTTATATTTTACGCTGTACTAGCGACAAAGCTCTGTTGTACGCCGATGGCTCTGACGTCATATTTTACGCCACACAGCACTGAAACACTGCGTATACCTCTACAGCGTATTTTTCATGCTTCTACAATTGGTGCAAATTAAGCACCGAGTAATTCGTAATTGATTTGAAAATTGGAGGGGACCACATTAAAATAAAAATGCGGGGGCTTTGGGGGGAGAGGGTGGAGATATGATTAACAATTGGGGGGAGGGTATGATGAGGATATAAATAGAAGAAAATAATAGAAAATTTCAAAACCTACCGTATTTATAAAGACATCCAAAATTATACTACATTAATTTTTGGAGGTTTTTGAACCGACCAAAACCAGTGGCTAAATTTTTTTATCAAGCATGATTTTTTTAAACACTTAAAAACAACCGGCCCAAACCATTCCCAAGCATACCCTTTGGATTTGTTTATGTTGGTATATTAGAATATTCTTGGTTTATTTGTTGTTATATTAGAATATTTTTGGTATATTTGTTGGGATATTAGAATATTCTACAGAGGATTTTAATGGGATATTAATGTAAGATGAAGGGTTGTAAGGATATAAATAGTCAATAAATTATCAATAAAAAAATATAACAATTACTCCAAAATATTCTACATGGTATCAGAGTCCAAATTCTAGCCACCACCTCCCAAACCCTAGCCGCCACCACCATCGTTGCCGCGCTGCCACCACCGCTGCCGTGCCGTCCGCCACCACCGCTGCCGCACCGCTCGCTCGTCCGCCACCACCGTCGCCGCTAGCCCGCCACTAGCACCGCGATGCCTCGTCTCCCGCAGAGTCTTCTGCCGCGGTTCCTGGCGTCTCCCGCGGGTCGTTCCAGACGTTGACATCGAAGGCCTAGGTCTGATTGAGGATAGACATGATCGGGTTTAGGAGAGGACGAAGAGGGCGAACGTGAATCGTGGTACGAGTATGAGGTGATCGGAGAAGAGGAGGATCGATGGAGGAGATCATCAAGAATTTGGACTCTGCGGAGGTCGCAACGTTGATGAAGCTGATGAAACTGTCGACTGGTGAGAGCGTGACACGAACATTGGCGAAGTTGGAGCTTTTATCCATCGATCTGAAGCTTGATGTACCGGCCACCTACCTGAGTTGGTCACGACGGGTGAGGAGAACCCTCGCAGGGAAGAACCTGGAGGGTTTCTTGTCAGGAGAGAAGACAAAGCCAGATGAGGGCTCGACAGGACGCGACGAGTGGAAGTCCACTCATGTGGTGGTATACATTTGGCTCATCAATTCTTTAGTCCAGTCGATCGCCGCCACAGTAGATGGCCTTGAGATGGTGAAAGACGTGTGGGAGAAGTTGAGGATAACCTACGATGGTGTGGGGAATAACTTGAGGGTTTTCCAGATCAAGGGGGGCATCGACGACACCGTACAGAGAGATAAGACGGTACAGGAGTATGCCACGGAGTTGGAGCGTCTGTGGTTGGATTATGATCACTTCTCAGATCGGACGAGCTGCGAGGACCCGAAGTGTAAGGAGAGACAAGTATGTCTGCAGGAGAGGACGATGAAGTTTCTTAAGGGGCTGACCACAGTGTTTGCTCAGAGGACAACACTACTTCTAGCCCAAACGAAGATTCCTACACTTGAGGCTATCTCGGCCATGATCCAGGAGGAGACTCGTATCAAGCTACATGCAGGGACATGTGGTTCTCCTGAAGTGAAGACAACACTGACGGTTGCCAATTCAGGCGGCACATGACCTAAGGAAGATCCCCGGCAGTGTTACAACTGCGGGGAGGTGGGCCATCTGAGGTATGCTTGCACCAAACCACCCAAGGAGGGAGATTCAGGTGGATGACGTTGACAGTTTGGAGGACGTGGCCATGGTCGTGGGGGTCGACGGGGTGGTCGAGGAGGTTATCGGACGAAGCTACCGGTAGCAGAAGGCGAGGAGGGAGCTAAATGTGCCTATACTGAGGAGGATCAGGCACTACTGGACATGCTGGAAATACTCAGGAGAAAGTAGAGAGCGTCAAGCGATGGAGACATGAGGAGTGGGATTGAGGAGGCGTCCACCTCAGTCTTCACCAGAGGCAACGCTGCCATTTATGTCCATCCATCGGAAGGTACTGATGATTCACTCGCCCTTGCATCTATGTCTTCCCTTAGATCGTCGGACTGGATTGTCGATTCGGGTGCGTCTCGACACGTGACAGGGAATGCTAGTGAGTTCTCTTCCTACACTCACCTAGCATCTGCAAACATCATTCAAACAGCCGATGGTACTTTCCAGCCAGTGGTCGGTAAGGGTAATGTCGATTGTACATGTTCAGTAAGATTATCCAATGTTTTACATGTTCCTTCTTTTCCAGTCATTCTTTTGTCCATTAGTTCTATATTCCTCCAACTAAAATGCATTGTCTCTTTTGATATTCCTAAGGTGATCTTTCAGGAGAAGGAGACGGGACGAAGACTTGGGACTGACACTTGGCATGATGGACCGTGGTACCTGAATCGGGAAAGACTGGATTCCGCATTGGTGTCTGTGGCAGAAAGGAAATGAATGAGAGGACCAAAGATGAGTGCCGAGGATACACTGATACTCCATCACAGGCGGTTGGGGCACTCCTCTTTTGGTATTTTGAGTATGTTGTATCTATCTATTTATGAGAAGTCAAATAATGAGAAACTAGTATATGATGCATGTGATTTAGGCAAACTTACTAGGAGCTCATATGTTGGTGCGGGCCATATGAGCTCTTCTGTTTTTGATATTATACATTCTGATGTCGGGGGGCCGTGCGCCACAACTACTATGAATGGTTACAAGTATTTCGTCTCTTTTATTTATTGTTCCTCTCGTGTCACCTGGCTGTATTTGATGAAGAATAAGAGTGAGGTCTTTGCTTGTTTCCGGGACTTTCATAAATGTAGTGCCTCAAATCCCGATTCGATCGGGATATGCACTATGTAATTGGGCTTGTGGCTAGACCGTCTGAGTCGTAGTTTAGATCTTCGGCATCCTCTTGCCACGGACGAAATGCGATGATCCTGTCCAACTCATGGATAGGCCTCTATTGAAACAAGTCCAATAGTTTTCATGTTTTGTTGCTTGGTTTTCTTGATTGCCGCTTTGGGACTTGATTTGGTGTTGATTTCGATTTGCTTGGTTTTCACTGTTGGCTTTCTCGTTTGGAGCTTTGATTCTTGGAGAGTTTGGCAGAAGGATAGGCAAGAATTCTAACTCGGTGCTCGTGCTGTTGCAGGTCTGCGTAACTGACGTTTGATCGTCGCTAGGCGGGACTCCTTGTTTCAGCATTTTTTCCTTAACCAGTGAGTGGTTCGGACCATTCTTTCCTACTTCTTCACGCCCACATCTCTAATGTTTCAAACGTTCACTCGATGATGCCCGGTTGGACGCCTAGGAAATCCTTAGCCACAATGCATGCCAGCCACTAAGAAAGGAACATGGGATTGTAGACTAACATAATTATATGCTTGCACACCTTATAAACTTGAGTTTTTTTGTAAAGGAATTTGGTTGTTGGTTGCGGCCTGGTGCCTTGAATAGAGTTTGGACCTACGGGATACCAAAATTGGAACACGGCTTGAGAAAATATGAACTGTTGCATAAGTATATATATTGCTGCTTTACTTCTTATGTTTCATTTCATGCATTGTATGATATATGAATTGTTCATGCATTTGCATGGTCTGGGACAACTTGTGCACAAGGTTTGGCTTTTCTCGAAACGGTATTCCGGGGCACTGGAACCGTATCGACCCGGGGGGAATATTTGATCGTGCTAGTCGCGATGCATTGCGAGACCTTCAGCAGGGCTTGCTACCCGGGCTGACAGGGCGCGCCGCAATGCTTGGATAGGTCCCTAAGGTGTCGATCATACCAATGACCGCATAGAATAGAACACATGCTAATTTATTGTCTTGTGCAGATGGTAAGTATACTTGTGTTTCGTTGCAGGGAAGGCGTGCATCGGTTGAGTAAGCAACCGGTGTACTTCTTGGATTTAATGTTATTTTCGTTCCTATCAAAACATGCAACTGATATGAATTGAATTCACTTACTTCTCTATAGAAAGATCATCTTAATGCATGCTCACCCCTAATAAGCTAGTGTCGATTTAGTCGAGTGGGTTTGTCCCGCTCACCAGTACAGCTGAGTATTGACCCACGTTGTGGGCAACTATTCCAGGCACTCAGGCGGTGCAACGCTAGTGGATAGACGAGGAGGCGTTAGGAGCACCTCTATTTTGAAGTATAGTTGGAGTCAGTTCATTTTGGAGGCATGAACTTTCAAACTATACAAGGGCGTAATGTATGAACGACGTGGACTATCTGATAGAGCGCGCCCTGCCTTTTGAGTTTTCTTTTGTAATGCAAATCAAGCTGCCGAGAGGCGCATCAAATGTAAACTCTATGTAAATTACTCTGAATTATCAATGAAAATTATGTTTCTCCCTATACTTGTGTTCAAATATCTGTGAATGTGTTTTCTAAATTGTGTATCAAAATGGGTTCCTATCACTGCACGTTCTTACTTTGTGCGAGCGCAACTCCAGGCTCGCACGGCATCACGCCCCAGCGAGGACGATCGGTTCCGTAAAGGATCCAGCGAGGACGATTGACCATTTCGGGATCGGGGCGTGACATATTGGTATCAGAGCACGGCTTCACTTCCTTGGGATTTCAAAAAGATAATATAGGAGTTTGATGCGCCTCTCAATTGAGTTGCGTTCGGCGTCCGCTGCATGAGATGAGTCGCCTATACAATGAGCCCATAGATATAAAATCTATCGTTTTTGGAGTGTTGACAAGCTACTCTCTTTTGTTGCAATGGCTAAGAAAAACACTGCCGCTGCAAGCAGTGCTCAGCCCATCCAGAGCGATCCGGCAAGTTCTGGAGAATCCGGAGGAGCGGGTTCAATCGATATGACAGAGCGGCTTATGCATCTCATGGAGGTGCAGCAACAATAAGCCGCCACTCAACAGGCGCAAATTCAGGCACGATTTACTGCTCAACAGAAGCAGATGGATACCATGATGCAATTGATTGCATCCTTGGTACCCAGCAACGGAGGAGCCACAGTGACGCTTGTAACGCCGCCGACTGTGGCGGTAGAAGACGAGTCAGAAGAAACACAGCCTCCCGCTAGGAATACCTGCCGAGCGTCGGAGTTCACCAAAATGCATCCACCAACGTTCAACGGCGAGTAGAACCGGACGTGGTGATGAGATGGATTGCAAAGCTGGAGCGACCCTTCAACTTGGTCGGCATTAAGGGGTCCAAAAGAGTGGCTTGTGCATCAGTGCAACTGGAACTGCATGCGCACGATTGGTGGGAAGCCACTAAGCAAGGGATTTATTTTGCCAATCCCAACTGCAAGATCACCTGGAAGATGTTCAAATCTGTCTTTATTGAACAATACATCCCACGGGCCGTGCGACAATAGAAAGAAGACGACTTCAGCAATCTGCTGCAAGGAAGTATGTCTGTGGATGATTATGACTCAGTGTTCACAAGACTTGCTAAGTTTGCAGGACACTTCTTGCCTAACCAGCAGGCGTGGTGCTACCGTTTTCAGAAAGGTTTGAATGACGATTTGCGTAGGGATGTTATAAATCAGAAGTGTCAAACCTACAGGGAATGTTACGAAGCTGCCCTGAATAGCGAACAGATCTTTGGGCACAATCCACCAAAGGTCGATGTGCAAACCTCCCGTACCAATTACAACAAGAGGCCTCAGGAAACGGGAGGGTCTGGAGCGCAAAATCGTCCGCACACATCCGAATACAGGGGTCCGCCCCAGACACCGTACTGCCATAGGTGCGGCAAATTGGGGCATCGGGTGAATGAATGCCGGGTTGATGGGTGCTTCAAATGTGGTCGTTTGGACCATAAAGCTTTTGACTGCCGAGATCCAAGGCCGATAGACTGCCGAGATCCAAGACCGATAGTCAGGTCACAGCCGAATCAGAACAACGGGAATCAGAACAACGAGAATCAGAATAAGGGGCCTCTAGCAAATGGCGCCAATGCTGTACCAGTAAACCCACGACGCCAGGGTGCTCAATGCACTGACTCGGGATGCATCCGTCTCTGACACTGTTGTGACATGTACCTTACTTTACCGAGAATTGTCTGCTAGAGTCTTATTCGATTCAGGTGTTACGCATAGTTTCATATCTGCTGATTTTACTGTTGAGAATAAATTAGCTTCTACTCCTTTAAATATGAACCTTTGCGTGAGTACCCCTTCGGGAGTCGACATGCCCGCCTATGCGATCTGTAGGGACGGTTATATTTGCATCGGAGGAAGGAAGCTTTCCTTAGATGTCATTGTGCAAGACATCAAGGATTATGATATTATTCTCGGAATGGACTGTTTGGGTGCTTGCAATGCAACAATCGAGTGCACGGAGAAGCGAGTCGTATTTCGTCTACTCGACGAGGCAGACTTCTACTATTCGTGCAGCGCTGCACCGAAGACGACAATGGTGATATCAGCAATTTCGGCTAGGCGCATGTTGCATTCGGGCTGTGAAGGGTACTTATGTCACGACCCGCACCCGGTTATTCGGGCACGAGTGCGTGGGCACGTCCAGCCTACGCCGCAGTGTCGGCGGTAGTACGCTGTCTAGGTCATAATCACTGGTAATTTTAACTCTATCTCATCCACAATAAATAGACAAGGAAAGTAACAGGAAATAGGAATGCTAACTTTTATAAAACAAATTGTGACAACAGATCCATAGTTAATACAAAGCCAGAAGATAGATCGGGGACAAACCCGAGTATATGCTGAAAGGAAATAAAATAATAACTAACTGGCTACTCCTCCTCAAAGGTAGTCTCCTGAGTGGGAACCGGCTCCTCATATGTGTCACCTGCTAACTCATAGGGGCCATAAAAGGTAGGGGCAAAGTTCTCATCATCGCCTAAAACAACGGATCCAGTCAGGAAAGGAGCAAAGTACACAATGCACAACAAGATTAAACTAAATATTTATGACAATTAAAATGAGCATCATATTGAGAAAGTTGCATAAAAGAACATCAATATCTCAGAGTTAATGCTATAAACAGGAATATGAGAAAGCAGGAAATAAATGAGACAGGAAATGAAACTACCACAGTCAGCAAGAACTATAACCAGACCAGAAGCTATCTGTGTGAACTTGTGTTTATTTTAGAATACATAGTTGGCATGTAGGGGTTCATAAGGCTAATCCGGCCGTCATAGACGGCTATTAAACATGAACAATCGAGATCCGGCTGAGGGTACAGTCGCGTACCAACAGCTATTAAACATGATAGGGGGAAAGGTAAACTACATGCCTTCTAGTATTCTCCCACCCGACATGAAAAGCAAGACATGAAATACAGTATCCAAGACATGAAATCCAGTATTCTAGCACTATGTGTAATCATCAAGGGTACTAGTAGAGCAGGGAATTAACTATCACAATATAAAGATTAAACTTGAAGTGCAGGTACTTGCCTGTTGTTTGGATCCGATTAATTGTACTTTGGGGAAATATCCAGAGATGAGCCCAGATGCTGAAATAAATATTACCATCACGCTCAGAAGATGTCAAATAGCTAGAAACGCCTGTCCTTGGGTCCAATTTGGAGACAAGGACAAAAACGGCAGTTTCGGATCAAAACGGGGTCCGCCGGTGGGCCCGCTTTGCACCAAAAAACGTGTCCGGGTCAAAGGTCTCCAAATTCACCAAACTTAGTGTCAACAGGTCAGGAACGCTGATACGAACCCAACGGAACTTCCAGAATTGGATTCCGATGAGTCGATCACAAAATCGCCTGTCGAGCGGGGCCTTTGGGGCCCACGACACGCGATTTCGTCAACGTTCTCAGAATCGAACCAAACTTGACCCACAGGACCAGCGTATCGCTACGAGTCTGATGGCGCAAGTTTCGTCTCGATCTGACGAGTGTGCACGAAGTTAGGGTGAATTGCAGAAAAGGCGGATACGGGGCGATGTCCGCGGATACGCGTTGATTCCGGTGTGCACGCACACCCGAATCAGCTTCCACGAAATCTCACACGTCCGTATCGACGGTGCGCACGTATCTGTGAAGACCGCATGCGACCAAGTCGTCCCTTTTGGCGGGGCGTACTCAGTTCCGGGGTGAAACAGGGTCTGGTTTTTCCTGTTTTTGGATCGCGGTGTGCGATCGCCACAGGACGCGATGCCCCGAACAGTTTGTCCGGACACCGAGAGGGTCATACAGGCTTCGCAACGCAATTTACGGAATTGAAAACGGGGCAGCGAGGAGAAAGATATGAGTACCTGAACAGGGCTCGAGAAATTGGAATTTCTCGTGTCCGTGTCGTGTCCGACACGAAGGAGAGAAATTAGGGTTAGGGTTTCTGGAGTTTGGCCGGAGAGCCGGCCGGAGGAAGGCTGGGGCGGTGCTGTGCTGGCCGGAGGCGGCCGGGGAAGCAGGGGCGAGGCTGGGCGGAGGCACGGCGGCCGGCTCGGGGCGGCTGGGCCGAGCGGGGCGCTGGATCGGGGAGAGAGGAGGAGAAGAGGGAGGCCGGGTTGCTGGGCAGGGCGGTGCGGTGGTGCGGCGTCTCGGCGAGGCGGCGAGGGGAACGGCGGCGGCGTCTCGACGAGGTGGCCGGAGAAGAGGGTGGTCGGGGGGAGGTTCTGGCCGGAGGGGGCGGGTCTCGAGGGGTTTAATAGGGAAGGAGGCGGTGGCGTGGGGCCGAGGGAGGCGGCGGCCAGCGCGGGGCGGGGGCTACGTGGCCGAGGAGCGCGGGCTGGGCGGGGCCGTGGCCGGGCGGAGCGGCGGGCGGCGCAGGCGGCGGAAGCGGCGGAAGACTCGGGCATGAGGAGTGGGGGAAACGGGTGAGCGGGTGCGGGTCGGGTACGGGTGGACCCGACCCGACCCGCTAGGCCAACGGGCCGGTTCGATGGGCTGGGCCGGCTGAGAGTTGGGCCGGGTTAGGGTTTGGGCCGGGTTATAAATTTAATAAATAATAATTAAATAAAAGTAATAAATAATTAATTAATAAATTAAATATAATAGTTTTTAGGTGATTAAAAATAGGTCCGGGGTCCGATAAATTCCAGAAAAATTACCCTAAGTCCGGTTTTCCATTTTACACCCAAAAATATTATTTTCATGATATTTTAATATTATTTATTAACAAATAAAAATTATTTAATAATTAAAAACCCTGATTTGAATAACAGAAAATTCCCAGAAAATTCTAGAAAATTACGAAAAATCCCAAATTAAAATTCTTGCAAAATCTGGGGGTTTACAACTTAGCCTCTGTTCGAGACACCCGGCAGGAAAGTGCAGATGCAGCTCAGGCTGAAGTCATAGCAGATTTCCTCGACGTGTTCCCGGACGAGCTGCCTGAATGTCTCCTGATCGTGATATCGAATTATCCATTGACACCTTTCCGGATTCGCGATCGATATCGAAGGCACCTTATCGAATGGCCCCAGCAGAGCTGAAGGAACTAAAAATACAGTTGCAAGACCTGTTGGACCGATGATACATTTGCCCAAGCGTTTCTCCCTGGGGAGCTCCGGTGCTGTTTGTGAAGAAAAAAGACGGATCCATGCGACTGTGCATTGACTACCGAGAACTGAATAAGGCTACCGTGCGGAACCTGTACCCATTGCCAATGATAGATGACTTGTTTGATCAACTGCAAGGTGCAACAGTTTTCTCTAAAGTTGATCTCAGGTCAGGCTATCACCAGTTGAAAATCAAATCTAATGATGTTCACAAATCTGCATTCAGAACCCGATACGGACACTATGAATTTCTCGTAATGTCGTTCGGCTTGACGAACGCCCCTGCAGCTTTTATGGATCTGATGAATCGCGTGTTTCGGCCGTTTGTGGACAAGTTTGTGGTCGTGTTCATTGACGACATACTAATCTATTCCAAGAACGAGGCGGAGCGCAAGGAACACCTGAAGATCGTGCTGCAAATATTACGAGAGCATCAGTTGTTCGCAAAGCTCAGCAAGTGTGAGTTCTGGTTGAACAACGTGGCATTCCTTGGATATGTCGTCTCGGCAGAAGGCGTCGCCGTAGACCCAAAGAAGATAGTGGCGGTGGTGGACTGGAAGCAACCTATGTCAGCCAGCGAAGTTCGAAGCTTTCTTGGCCTATCGGGATACTACTGTAGGTTCGTGAAAGATTTTTCTAAACTGGCCTCGCCTTACTCAGAAAGGGATTGTATACAAATGGGGTGATGACTGCGAAGCTAGCTTTCGGGAACTTAAGCAACGTCTCGTTTCAACTCCAATTCTTGCACTTCCGGATGGGGTAGAAGAGTTTCAGATATACAGCGATGCTTCGGGACTCGGCTTGGGGTGTGTGCTCATGCAAAGGGATAAGGTAATATCGTATGCCTCCAGACAACTGAAGCCGCATGAGAAAAAACTATCCGACACATGACTTGGAATTGGCGGCAATTGTGTTTGCACTGAAGTTGTGGCGGCATTATCTTTATGGTGTTGCTTGCAAAATCTATACAGACCACAAGAGCCTCAAGTATCTATTCACCCAACGGGAACTAAACCTCCGGCAGCGGCACTGGCTAGAACTGATAAAGGACTATGACCTGACGATCGCATATACACCGGGCAAGGGAAATGTCGTTCCTGATGCTCTGAGTCGGAAGCACGTGGGCTCGTTATCCATAAACAACCATCTACTTCAGGATCTTGAGGCGATGGGCATCGAGTTTCGAGTTCGACATCAAGGAGTGCAGCTGGCACTACTCCATCTTGAACCGAGTTTGCGTGATAGAATCAAATCTGCTCAGATGAACGATCAGTTCCTAACGAAGGTACGTGGGCTGATCTCGGCAGGGAAGACGTCTGACTTTGTGGCAGGCGAAGATGGGACCTTACAGATGAAAGGAAGGCTATGTGTTCCTAGCGACCCAGTACTCCGAAGGAAAATTATGACAGAGGCATACTATGCGAAGTATTCGTTGCATCCGGGGAGCACCAAGATGTACATGGACTTACGAGGACCTTCTGGTAGCACGGTATAAAACGGGATGTGGCGACCTTTGTGTCACAGTGCATGGCCTGTCAACAGGTAAAAGCTGAACATCAGAGGCCCGGCGGGGAGCTGCAGAACCTCGCTATTCCCGAGTGGAAATGGGACAACATCACTATGGATTTCATTATGGGATTTCCGAAGACGCCGCGGGGGCACGATGCAATTTGGGTCATAGTTGATCGTTTGACCAAATCAGCCCACTTCCTTCCTATGAAAGTTACTTGGAGCGTCGATCGGTTAGCACAAATTTACATAGACGAGATTGTTCGATTACACGGAGTACCTGCTTCAATCGTCTCTGACCGTGACAGACGTTTCTTATCTCATTTTTGGACTAGCCTACAGTCTGCTATGGGAACCAAGCTAAAATTCAGTACCGCACACCACCCCCAGACTGACGGACAGACAAAGGACAAATCAGATACTTGAAGATATGTTGCGGCTGTGTGCAATCGATTTAAAGACTAGTTGGGACACGCACCTTCCTTTGGCGGAGTTCGCGTACAACAACAGTTACCAATCGAGCATCCAAATGGCACCGTACGAAGCACTCTATGAGCGCAAATGTCGATCTCCAATCTGTTGGGACGAAGTCGGCGAGTGGCAGGTACTCGGGCCGGAGCTGGTGGAACAGGCAGTTGAGAAAGTTCGTTTGATTTGGGAAAGACTCCGCACTGCGCAGAGCCGACAGAAGAGCTATGCCGATGCTCATCGTAGACCTTTGGAGTTTATGGTCGGGGATCATGTCTTCTTGAAGGTGACGCCGATGCGTGGGGTGATGCGTTTCGGCGTTAAGGGCAAACTGGGTCTCAGGTTTGTTGGCCCTTTGAAATACTGGAATGAGTGACAGTTGTGGCATACCGGATTGCACTACCTCCCGTCTTGACTGAAGTGCATGATGTATTCCATGTTTCTCAACTTCGGAAGTATGTGCATAACTCGAGTCATGTGGTTAGCTTCAAAAAATTGGAACTGCGCACAGACTTATCATACTTAGAAGAGCCCGTGCAGATTTTGGATCGTAAGGAGAAAGTGCTTCGCAACCGTACGATGTCCTTGGTTCGCGTGCTGTGGCGGAACCATTCAGTGGAGGAATCAACTTGGGAGATAGAGTCGGAGATGAAGGAGAAGTATCCTTCATTGTTCATTCAGTCGGAGGTAGGGCCTTGTTCTTAAGTTTCGGGACGAAATTTTTTCTTAGTGGTATATTATGTAGTGCCTCAAATCCCGATCCGACCGGGATATGCACTATGTAATTGGGCTTGTGGCTAGACCGTCTGAGACGTAGTTTAGATCTTCGGCATCCTCTTGCCACGGACGAAATGCGATGATCCTGTCCAACTCATGGATATGCCTCTATTGAAACAAGTCCAATAGTTTTCGTGTTTTGTTGCTTGGTTTTCTTGATTGTCGTTTTGGGATTTGATTTGGTGTTGCTTTCGATTTGCTTGGTTTTCGTTGTTGGCTTTCTCGTTTGGAGTTTTGATTCTTGGGGAGTTCGGTAGAAGGATATGCAAGAATTCTAACTCGGTGCTCGTGCTGTTGCAGGTCCGCGTAACTGACGTTTGATCGTCGCTAGGCGGGACTCCTTGTTTCAGCATTTTTCCCTTAACCAGTGAGTGGTTCGGACCCTTCTTTCCTACTTCTTCACGTCCACATCTCTAATGTTTCAAACGTTCACTCGATGATGCCCGGTTGGACGCCTAGGAAATCCTTAGCCACAATACATGCCAGCCACTAAGAAAGGAACATGGGATTGTAGACTAACTTAATTATATGCTTGCATACCTTATAAACTTGAGTTTCTTTGTAAAGGAATTTGGTTGTTGGTTGCGGCCTGGTGACTCGGATAGAGTTTGGACCTACGGGATACCAAAATTGGAACACGGCTTGAGAAAATATGAACTGTTGCATAAGTATATATATTGCTGCTTTACTTCTTATGTTTCATTTCATGCATTGTATGATATATGAATTGTTCATGCATTTGCATAACTTGTGCACAAGGTTTGGCTTTCCTCGAAACGGTATTCCGGGGCATTGGAATCATATCGACCCGGGGGGAATATTTGATCGTGCTAGTCGCGATGCATTACGGGACCTTCAGTAGGGCTTGCTACCCGGGCTGACAGGGCACGACGCAATGCTTGGATAAGTCCCTAAGGTGTCGATCACACCAATGACCGCATAGAATAGAACACATGCTAATTTATTGTCTTGTGCAGATGGTAAGTATACTTGTGTTTCGTTGCAGGGAAGGCGTGCATCGGTTGAGTAAGCAACCGGTGTACTTGTTGGATTCAATGTTATTTTCATTCCTATCAAAACATGCAACTGATATGAATTGAATTCACTTACTTCTCTATAGAAAGATCATCTTAATGCATGCTCACCCCTAATAAGCTAGTGTCGATTTAGCCGAGTGGGTTCGTCCCGCTCACCAGTACAGCTGAGTACTGACCCACGTTGTGGGCAACTATTCCAGGCACTCAGGCGGTGCAACGCTAGTGGATAGACGATGAGGCGTTAGGAGCACCTCTATTTTGAAGTATAGTTGGAGTCAGTTCATTTTGGAGGCATGAACTTTCAACCTATACACCTTACTGCAGGACCAGTACCTATAGTGCCAGTGCCAAGTCCCTTGCCTGCGTCCGTCTCAACTCCTGAGACACCTACACCACCACCACCACCACCACCAGATTCTCCTTCAGGTGATATCATTCTTCCTACTCCTCCCACACCATTATCAGTACGGAGGACCACTCACAGCAATGCGGAGAATCCTCCTGATTGATATGGTTGGTACCTTACTCAGTTTGTTTCATATAATAACATCTCTTCTTCTCATGGAGCATTCATTGCATCTTTGGATAGTATTACTGTACCTAACAATTGGCAGGTTGCCTAGAACGATCCAAAGTGGAAAACGGCGATGCACGAGAAGTTAGGCGCTCTTGAGAAGAACTACACTTGGGAACTGGTAAAGCTGCCAGAGGGGAAGAGGGCAGTCGGATGCAAGTGGATCTTTACTGTGAAGCAGAACCCAGATGGAAAACTAGAGCGCTACAAGACTCGACTGGTGGCAAATTGATACAGTCAGACGTACGAAATTGACTATGATGAGACCTTTGCACCAGTGACGAAGATGAGCACCGTCAGGACCCTGATTTCTTTGGCAGCGAATGGTGGATGGAAGCTACACCATTTCTTCATGGGGATCTAGTGGAGGAAGTGTACATGGAGATACCACCAGGATTCTGCACCGATAAGACAGTGGGCAAGGTCTGCAGGTTGAAGAAGTCCCTCTATGGACTGAAGCAGTCTCCTCGAGCGTGGTTTGACAGATTCAGGAGGGCGATGATAGGGATGGGATATCAGCAGATCAATGCTGATCATACCGTGTTCTTCCGTCGCAATGGAGGCCACATCACCATGCTTGCGGTGTATGTGGACGATATGATTATCACAGGAGATGATGAGCAGGAGATTGACCGACTCAAGGGGAAGCTTGGTAAGGAGTTTGAGGTGAAGGACCTTGGCCTTCTTCGGCACTTCATTGGGATTGAGATTACTCGAGAAGCAGAGGGGATTATTCTTTCTCAGAGGAAGTATGCGCTGGACCTTCTCACAGAGACATGGATGTTGGGATGTAGACCTGCGGCGACGCCAATCAACCAAGGGTTCAAGCTGTATGCTGAGGCTGGAAAACCAGTTGACCGAGACAGATACCAGAGACTGGTGGGCAAGTTGATCTATTTGAGCCACACACGTCCTGATATCTGCTTTGCTGTGAGCCGCTACATGCATGACCCAAGAAAGGGTCATATGGACGCAGTGTACCAGATTCTGAGATACTTGAAGGGTGCCCCCGGAAAGGGATTGATATTCAGGAAGAATGATCACTTGAGCATCGAGGGCTACTGTGACTCTGACTGGGCTAGCTGTACTGATGACATGAGGTCTACCTCGGACTATTGCATATTTGTAGGAGACAACTTGGTCTCTTGGAGGAGTTAGAAGTAGTCGGTGGTGGCCATATCGACAGCTGAAGCGGAGTACAGAGATATGGTCTTGGGAGTTGCAGAGCTGCTATGGCTGAAGAGTATGTTGGTGTAGCTGAAGCTGGATCAAGGAGCCAAGATGAAGCTCTGGTGTGACAACCAGTCAGCCAACGGTATCGCCAACAATCCAGTGCAACATGACATGTTCAAACACATCGAGATCGATAGGTTCTTCATCAAGGAAAAGTTGGATAGTGGACTACTGGAGCTAGGTCATGTTCCAACTAAGGAGCAGGTAGCAGACAGTATGACGAAGGGACTTAATTCTGCATATATGATTAGAGGATGTGACAAGATGGACTTAATGAATATCTTTCGTCCATCTTGAGTAGGAGTGTTGGTATATTAGAATATTTTTGGTATATTTGTTGGTATATTAGAATATTCTTAGTATATTTGTTGAGATATTAGAATATTCTACATGAAATTTTAATGGGATATTAATGTAAGATGATGGATTGTAAGGCTATAAATAGCCAAAAAATTATCAATAAAAAATATAACAATTACTCCAAAATATTCTACAGTTTAGTTCATGGTAAGTGAGAGAAAAAAATGGAAAATTAAAATGTAATTTTAAACGTTGGTTGGTTTCAAGCGAAAAAGAAAAGAAAAGGATCTCATGCATGCAAGAAAATCTGCCGATGCACATTGATTTTTTCTTATATCTATTGGGTCTTCCATTTCCACTCTTCATTCCTTTGACCTCGTTGATCAACTCCAACATCCCTCCATTGCCGTCTCTTTCCAATCCCTTACAACTTTTTTCTGTTCAAATTTCTTAATTAACCATGTAAGAAAATAATTATTTCGTTTTCCCCCTCTTTAATTTGTTTTTTTTTTTTTTTTTTCGTTTCCTGGCCCCCACTCCCCACAAACCAAAATACAAACAGCCCCTAGTGGATTGTATTGGAACATTTCCTGGTTTGGTCCAAAGTTGTTACCCGTATCAATCAAATGATATGGTTTCATGCATGCAAGCACATCCTCAGAATGCACACTGATTTTCTCTTCTTTATTCTTTGTCAACAGTTCTACAAACAAGCAAGAAAAACCAACCAGTGCTGTACCATAATGTAAACTGCTGGAAAGGCTTAAGGCTTCTTGTGGGATTTCTCAGCAATATACATGGATGTCTAACTGTCTTGAGAGCAGTGTTATGTTGCAAGTGTCATTTGTTATTCTTTTCCAAGTGAAATTTACAAGTTGGAAGCATATGATATGACCACTATCACTGAGGCACTTGAAGGGTATAGATTCTTGGTGCTTCAATTTGTTTCTCATGTTGATAACCATTTGGAAATATAGTCTCATGTTTTACGAGAGTTGAATGGAATCATGTTCTTAAAGTAATCCATATACCTTTTTTTTGTGAATGATTGCAAATTTGCAGTAAAAGAGATATTTTGCATAACACAGGTTAAAAGTATTTGTTAAAGACGTGCCCAGCTCTTTATTGCAAAAGAAAGATTGGCAATGTGTAATTTGTCAAATGAGTCCATTTTTATTCATCCACCAAAACTAGGATGGATGTTTACTCTTTCACTTAAGTGTTGCCACGTGTCATACTAGTGGTCAAAGTTAGTGTGGATGTTCACAAAATCACTTCCAAATTAGTTTTAGATTGCATGAAAATGACACCGTGGCAAACAAAGACGTCAAAAGTTCATAATAAAAGTTTTTTTTTGATATGTCATTTCCATCGGATTAGAAACTAAATTTTCAAGGTGGAATTCGAACCGTGTCCATCCCCACGGAAGTCCTCCATCGTAACCAACATGTCATGACCCCACAGACTCCTAATCAAAGTTAAGACCGCTCTGTGAGAGTTGATAAATCCAAGAAAATAAAGCAACATTAAGATAACAGAAAATTTACTGTACCGATAATAATTTTATATTAATTAAGAACAACGATAGAAGTTTCAAAAAATTTGAAATTTCGATACATATTGCCATCAGAGATGGCGAAAATTAGGAAGTGCTCGATTTTTGCCAACCCAGTTGGCAAAAATTCGAAGAAATTCGACGTTGGATTTTCGCCAACTTGGTTGGCGAAAATTTGGTTGCCCAAAACTCAGTTGGGAAAATTCGCTCGGTTTAATTATCCGGTCTGGGGTGGTTGGTTTAAGGACATTCAGGTTGGTTTTGGTTTAAATATGGTGGTCGGTTTAAATGTGGGTAGTTGATTTAATATGGTGGTTGGTTTAATATGGTTGGTGGGTGTTGGTGTGTTCTTAGTATAAGGAGGGAGGGAGGAAGAAATGATGCAGGAAGTAAATCAAGAAGAAGAACAAAAGTAATCAGAGAAGAGAATGAGGAAGTAAGCAGAGAAGAGAAGGATAACGAGAAGAAATGTTTGTACTATTTTTATTTTTGTTTTTGTGATTTTGATAAATAGTATTAATTCTAATCTTATCATAATTATAATTGTAATCATGTTATTCTAGTCGCGATTACTATTTTAACCATTATAATTGTAATCCTCATGATAGTAGCCATGCTAACACTAAATATTTGATTACATATTTTAACACTAAGTATTAAATATTGAGATGGGTACCCAAAACGATGGACGTATTCCGGGAGGGCCTACCACAAATATTATTATCCAGCTGCGTGAGTCGCACATTTCTAGTTTAGTATTTTCTGGACATGCATGTTAAAATTAAATTATTTTAGTAATATAATTTATATTTTTTTACATGTCTAATAATAACATCGTTTATATATCTCATAGATAGCAATACGATTATCCTGATACGTTTCGAGCACGAGAGCATGTCGCATGACGTTATGAGGACGACGTTGGGTACTGGATGTTGACTGAAGAACAACATGGTATGATGAACGTATTTTTTTTGATCATATTGATCAGATATATTTTCTACGTCACGACAGAGACTTGATATTCAGTTTAGTTGAGCGGTGGTGGCTCGGAAGAAATACCTTTCAGTTACCGTTCGGAGAAATGACCATTTTGCTAGTAGATGTGACAAATATCTTAGGATTACCTATTACGGGTGAACCTATAATATTGGAAAATTATGAGTCATTTTACGGCAAAACTGCGATTATGAAGTACTTAGGCGTGGAGCCGCCTACCATATATGGTAAAAGTTTCGTGACGCTTTCGTGGTTCCGTCACAACTTTATGCACCTAGATCGTATTGGTGAGGAAGAAATCTTAGTGGATGCGAAATGAGTAAGTATAACATTTAATATTATTATTTATGTAATATATATTTTTGTTTAGTTTAACTGATATCATTTTTTTATTATATGTTCAGGTTACTGCTTGCACCAGGACCTACTTATTAGGTCTAATCAACGAAATTTTGTTTCCAAACTCCGGATTTAGGACAAATTTACGGTTTTTAACTTTTCTGGAAAATCTGACAGAATCTACCCGTCATGTATGGGGTGTCACGTCACGATCTCCCGCAGGTAATCGACCGTCCCCGCTAGGCGCGAATCACCGCGCCAGGGCTCCCGCGGGACGATCTTTCCCATCTGGACGTGATGCCGCACGAGCGTACAGCTGCGCCCGTGCAAGGCCATGATCCGAACATGAGGTAAGATGTCTAAGCCACATAGTCGCACAGATAGTCCGAGTGCAGCGGAATAAGAAACGAACAGGCGATTGGTAACAAGTTCACAGAGTCGTCAATAGCGGAAGCATTGTATAACACAAGTATAGAATGAAACAAGCTCTTTATTGATATTGAACAAGTATTACTAACGACGCTTGGCCGAGATTACAAGTCACTCAAGTCCCTCTCTCTCGAACAATAAAAAGCGTACCAAGTGACTACATTTGTGGAATGATACAGGCGATGTTCCAACATTATGTCTTGTATATGTGCTTCAGTTCCGGACGTAACGTTCCAAGGCTCCAGAGTGAACTCCATGCCTTAGCACGCACAAAGAAGATTTTTGCACCTAACGAGGTTCTCCCGTACCCTGCAAGCAATCTGGTGGGTTATCAGTACATGAATGCACTGGTGGGGAGGCTTCTCGCCCACTCGACAAATCCAAACACGTTATATAGGTTCCGTGCACCATCTATTAAGTTATCTTTCTATTCTTGCCTTAGGATCAGTTTCATGACATAAATGAAAAGCCTAACTTGTGTGGCAGTGCGCCGTGCGATATACAAAGAAATACGGTGAGACTTACCAACTTACCATTCGTCCTTCCCTGTCCAAGGTAAACCAAGTTAAACCAAGCACAAGCATATATAATGAAATTCAGGGGCAATAACATAAGCAAACACAAGTGTCGTGAGCGAGGTTCTGTTTCAGGGGCACGAGTTATACGGGTTATCAGGTGCGTTGCAGAAGATGTTCAAGTATTCAGTTATGTACATATGTCTTTTACTCATATCTGTTCAGGTGTTTCAGATTACTGGATGCGATGCAATGACTCGCACGCGGATTGTCGCTAAGCGAGGATGACTTATCTATATGAACAAGAGTCGCTGGCATAGCCATAAATGACGAGTTATAGTTTTTTGACGAGGATGGTATGCAACGAAAGTACACGGTGCGCTACAAGCCATCCCGTCAAGTACACAAGACTATGATCCTTTGAGTAAGGATGGCACGGCGCTAGCGGAGACGCCACCCTGCTTGTACACGAAAGGCTGCTGCGAGAGTTCCATCCGGATCGGATCGGCCCCGGTGCCCCAGAGACCGTTCGTGGAACGGGATTCGAGAATCCCCCTTATTTCCAAGTTATCCGCTACATGCAAATCTTGGGTCTTCCATATTCACAACTTGACATGATAATCCTTGATTCTTGTTCTGAACGAGTATTACTCCACGAGCTGTGATTCTTGCATTACTTGACATGATTCTCGTTCAGTGTTCAACTTGACTTGATGCATTCTCCTGGTTCGGGGACTACCTTGGCGACCCAACGGTCCCGTATACTTGCAGGTTTATATTGCACAGAAGAACTATTTGATAGTCTTCTGGCTAACTAGATGCATGCACGATACATATAATGTTACTTGATTGTGGCATAATTTGTGTGGCAAGCATTGAAACGAGGCAACGAGTACTAACTACAATGTAAGCAAGCAAGCATGTATTTTATATGAAACATAAGCATTTATGTTGGCACGGTCTAAGGGGTGGTGCGAGGAGTGCAACCGTACATGGGCATATCGAGCGACATAGTTTTTAAGGCGTGTAGTGTAAACAAGTGAGCAGTGCACTACGGAGAGTACATAACGATCTACTCGAGGCATAGCGGGGTCTACTTGCACAAAGCAAATGTAGCATACGACGGTCCATTTATAAGCCAAGTTTCATTTCCATATTCTAACAAAAGAAATATAAGATAGAATTATTCCCTTAGCTAGGTGCGTTATATTCTTTATTAGCATACAAGGGGTGATTCACCTAGCGACTAGCATGTATCGTCCATATTTTAAGTGTGCTGGCTAAGCAAAGACAAGTTCATCGTCGCCACCCAACTTAGCGATGGTTCGCCTCGGTCGAGCGATGATTCGTTTCGGTAGAGCGATACTCCGAGCGAGCCTTTGAAAGTCTAAGTATAAACTCCTGAAGGGCCAAGTCTGGAAATCCTTTGCCTCAAATGAGTCTTCTCGCTGAGAAAGCGGGTCGGGTCGTTGCACTTGCGCCGTTTGAATCGGCTGTCCGCTTGAACGGAATGGGTCGTCACATTATACACCACTCAGAAAAAGTCTCGTCCTCGAGACTTGCTGAGCGTAAACCGTTCTATCGCACTATCGAATCTAACTCAGGCATAATAATCGGTACCACTAGATCCATTCGAATATATTTTTCTACTCGTTCCTTATATCGTGTCGCGTGTATGTTGGGTCGGTCTCGTTGAATGACTCTATCATTCAATCCAAGCTTTGACTCGGTCTCTACTGCACCTTAGCGCGAAACATATATCGTTTAACCCGGAGTCCGGTAAGATCCATCTTGAATGATGATCTAAGGCTGAGGCAAACTTATCCAAGTCGTTATACTCGTCCATTCGAATCTAACATATTCACTTGCACTAGCATTCAAGATCAGCATATCGCGAGTCTGGATCGTGCACATATTCAAAGAGTCCCTCAAACATATGCATGTCAACCAACTTAGCGATAGCGAAGTCTTTGCACTCGAGTTCAACAAATCATTGAGTCTTGGATCGTACACACGTTCAAGGCGTCCCTCAAATTTATGCATTCAACCAAACTTAACGATAGTGAAATCGGACAAGCTACTTGCAAAAATCTTACGGGTTCTCGTCTTATGAATCACAATGATACCTCCGACATGGTCAATAAAATTCTAAGTCATTCCAACCAAAAATCAAGCATTGCGCTACCGTTAAGCACGATCTATCCGATCATCTGATTAGCTTCCATCAGTTCGGGTTAAACATAGCACACACTTACCGTCCAAGTCTAACTCTAAGTCTTGCTGCCCCAGTTCTATGGCTTGTTCAAGCAATACTCTAAAGTCGGTTACATAAGTTCTTTCACTAGGCACATGGTCGTCTGCATAATTACTAGGTCAGCTCACAAGGTCATAGGTACAAGTTCAAGCATACGATTTATCGTACAAATTTGTCACATGATGCTCGCCCCAATTCCTAAGGTCAAACCATTTTTTCTTTCCACGGGATATTCTACCCAAGCTCGTTTCACTCAGATTTCTAAACGTCGAGCACGGATCATTCTATGCACATTAACACGTTCGTTTTGTACATGGTTCGAGTCTGTTTAGTAAAATTCATGATATATCCAAGTTGCAGAACAAGCCTACCAATTCACATAGTCCATCTTCTTAAGCATGTTTAATAGAATCCATATATCCATTATAAGTCTAGACCACCAAGCCACGATTCAATTCTAAATCTTTGATCTCAATCATAAACTATAAGTCGTCCAACAAGATTCATGTATCCGTTCACGAAACCATCAAGCGTGTCTTATTCCAGATTTTAGGCTAACTTGTCCTTGAAATACTTTCGATTCACTTGTATTCCCAAATTTGTCTTATCGTGTCGAACCACAAGTCAAGACAATCCATCAGTTGTCACGCTCCGGTCTTTCGCAAGTTCGATCATCCTCGTTGGACGTGAGATTACCACGCCAACGCTCCCGCTGGATAATCGTTCTAATCCGGACGTGATGCATGTACGAGCATAGAGTTACGCTCGCACAAGATAAGAACGTCGAACATTATGGTTATCATCGAAACGATCAAGACACCTTATCATTTCACTTCGCTCCATACAAGTTATATATGTTTATCTACCAAGTCATGTTCGTTCATGCCGTGATTATAATTTCTCTAGTAAAATCATCCAACTTCAATGTTACATTTTGATAAATCCATAGTCTACTTCTGGCATTCCTCAAACAACTAAGTTCAATACTCAAGCCAAAGTCTATCCACTTTTGATACGTTCCATTTTATCGAGTTCGTTTGAATAATCATCAAGTATGTTCCCGTGAGTTCGATCATCCCCGCCGGACGTGAAATCACCACACCAGCGCTCCTGCAGTATAATCGTTCTCGGCCGGGACTGATTTCGAAGGTTATCTTTTCAAACTAGATTCAAGGTCGTTCTTCCAAACTCCAGGTCAAATCCGTTATCGCTTACCTCTTTCATCGAACCAAAATATTCATTCTCGGACTAACTTCTATTCGAACGATATTGTATTCAAGTTCACTCCGTTAGTTACAATTTGAAATCGCTCGCACGATCCTCCAAGTTTACAACAAGTTTTCTTGACCTAGAAATTGATTTCCATTTTCTTGAATCCCTATTCGATATAAGCCTTATCACTTTGTTCAAGACATTCTCAAATCGTTCTAACCAACTATCGCACGAGACCTATGAATTCTTTTAAACATTTCCAAAATGATCCATACACTACTCAGGAATCGAGTCACCCAATTAAATCCTCAATCGGTGGTCGCATCACTAGGAAGCATATTTACCAAGTCGTTCCTTAGAATTCCTGCAC
This sequence comes from Iris macrosiphon, assembly GCA_036927795.1. Lineage (NCBI taxonomy): Eukaryota > Viridiplantae > Streptophyta > Magnoliopsida > Asparagales > Iridaceae > Iris > Iris macrosiphon. The sequence continues at coordinate 156,285,893 of JAYESA010000016.1, forward strand.
GATACCTAAGCATCGCCTGATAAATCTTAGTCTCGTATATATCTTGTTGATAGTTATCCAAGTAAACCATATCTGATTTGTATCTGCCGACACGAAATACCGTCTAAGCAATTTCTCAAAAATTTAGGTACGATTCTCTATATTCGCCTTAGCGATAAACTGATAACGTTTCTATATGTTGCCATTCTAAGTCTGACTTATCTTTTTCTGAACAATATCCCAATCTCGCTTGCAACTAGCTAGCACCAAAAGGTCTTGGCACGCGATACTCAACAAAGTTTAGCCGAAAGCATATGTGCATAGCTAACCGTCCGAACGATATTCTATTTTGCATACTAACCAGCTGGGTAAACACGTATAGGTATTCAGGTTCGCACATAACTTGCAAATTATAGCACGAGTCTATTCCCACAAAGCCTAACATATGTCGGCACAAAGGCCTTCGCATCATAATTTTGTATAAGCAATCATATCATTCACATGCACTTTTTGAAAGTGTTTAGACTCATTGTATGGAATATCTCATCGGGTCAACGAGAGAGAGTGTATGCACATAACCCACAAACGAGCTTTCGAAACTGAGAAGATCGATAAGAAGTCCAAAGGCGTAAAGCCATGCTCTGATACTAATATATCACGCCCCGATCTCCCGCAGGTAATCGGCCGTCCCTGTCACGCCCCGGTCCCGTAGGGGCCGATCGTCCTCGTTTGGTCCCTACGGAACCGATCGTCCTCGCTTGGACGCGATGCCGTGCAAGCCTAATTTGCGCTTGCACAAGGCCAAAACTTGAACAAGGACAAGTAAGCTATTCAAAACGGAAGCAGCGGCACATATTGCAGAAAAGTAAAGAACACAATGACATAAGAAAACAAGCATCTTTTATTGATATTCAGAAGTGTTACAAGCGGCACTTGGCCGAGGTTACAAATCGCTCAAGCACTCTCTCGAATTCAATGACATCGTTCCATACATTACATCCTTTTATACAAAAGTAGCTCAAAGCAATCTCGATAGGACTCAAGGCATCGACTCCAGATTTTTGGGTCCTGGGGATGAGGCACGACTATCGCTTCCACGGACGATCCAACACCTGCGAACAAGCAAACTGTTGGTGGGTCAACACTTTGGAGAAAGTACTAGTGAGTATAAATTAACAAACAGAAGTAACATTTTCTGAAACCAACACTAAGTAAGCATGTGGCAAAATATTATATTATTAGTGAGCTTGCTACTTTTACCTAAGTTTATTTCATGCAACACATGATTAGAGTCAGTTTACTTCTTTCGAAAATATAGCTTTGAAAACAGTTTGCATATTCAAACAATAAGCATACAATTGTGACAATGTCTATCGTGCAGTTCATTTCATGCAACACATGATTAGAGTCAGTTTACTTCCCGCGGAACGATAGCTTGACCCATCCGGGCGTGATGCCGCACGAGCGTGAGCCACGCCCGTGCAAGGCCGTGATTCATTGGCTGGCGGTAAGAGTTCTAAGCCACAGAGTCGCACAGATTGTCCGAGTGCAGCGAAGTCATGAACGCATAGCGATTCGGTAACAGGTTCTCTGAGTTGACAAATATAGCGGAAGTATTGAAACACAAGTTGAAGTAAAGCAAGCTCTTTTATTGATATGAACATGTGTTACAGGCGGCGTATAGCCGAGATTACAAGTCGCTCAAGCCTCTCTCTCTGAAACAGTAAAAGCGTGCCAAATGGCTACAATTGTGGAATGATTGTAGATGCGATGTTCAGGCGATGTTCACAACTTATGTCTTGTATATGTGCTTCAGTTCCGGACGCACCGTTGCTTCGGAGTGATATCCACGCCTTAGCACGCACGTTGGAGGCGTCCGCACCGAACGAGGTTCTCCCGCACCCTGCATACAAACTGGTGGATTATCAGTACATTGAATGCACTGGTGGGGAAGCTACTCGCCCGCTCGACAAATCCAAACACGTAATACAGGTTCCGTGCACAACTATTAAGTTGTCTTTCTAGTTGCCTTAGGATCAGTTTCATGCAGATATTGAATAGCCTAGTTCGTGTGGCAGTGCACCATGCGACATGAGAGGAAACACGACGAGACTTACCATCTCCTTCCCTGTCCAAGGCAAACATTGTTAATTCAAGCACGGGCAAGTATAAGCATTCAGGAGCATAGCATATGCAACATGCAACACGAGAGTTATTGAACGGGACAGTATTTGGTGTGCTCAGTTGTACTTGATGCGATGCAGTAACTCGCACGCGGATAGCCGCTAAGCGAGGATGACTTATCTATATGAACATGAGTCGCTGGCAAAGCCATAAAGGACTAATCCCAGACGAGAGTGGAACGCAACGAGAGCACACGATGCGCTACGAACCATCTCGCCCGTACACGATGGATTGCATATGTAGTCCAAGGCCAAGATGGAATGCAACCAAGTACACGATATGTTGCAAACCATCTCGCCAGCACACGATAGACTACACATGATGTGGTCCTAGGCCAAGTGGAATGCAACCGAGTACACGATATGCTGCAAACCACTCGCCTGCACACGATGAACCACACTTGAAGTTCCATCCGGATCGGAGCGGCCCCAGTGCCCCGGTGACCGTCCGTGGAACTATGCCTCGTTTCCGAGTTGTCCGCGACATGCAAGTCAGGGTTAAACCAATCTCAGGTAACACGATTTATTTCACCAATCTCAGACAACACGATTTATTTCACCAATCTCAGGCAACACGATTACACGATTATTTGACCAATTTCAGGCAACACGATTACACGTTCGGTGAGTAACTTGTCTTGATGCATTCCCCTGGTTCGGGGCTGCCTTGGGTGACCTAACGGTCCCGGACACTTGCAGGTTCATTCAGGCACGAAGCGACTACGTAGTAGTCTTCCGGGATTTGTATGAAAACATGGCAACATTCAAGCAGACTAGCATGCGTTTCTAAGGAACATAAGCAGGCACGTTGCTCGGACCCGAAGGTAAGTCGAAAGTTGAAACCGTTAAGGGACTTAGCATGCGAGGGTCTGAACATAAGCAGTATTTCAATTTCCATGTTCTAGCATAAGCAATATGAGTTGGGATTATTCCCTTAGCTAGGTGCGTTGGATTTATTAGCATGCAGGGGGTGAATACCTAGCGACTAGCATAAATATTCTAGATTTTATGTGTGCTGGCTAAGCAAAGACAAGTTCACCGTAGCCACCCACCTTAGCGATGATTCGCCTCGGTAGAGCGATATGTCAAGCGAGCCTCTGAAAGTCGAAGCCGGATTCCTGTAGGGACAAGTCTGGATATCTTTTGCTTCTCGTTTGAGGCAAAGCGGGTCGGGACAGTTGCACTATTGCCGATTGAGTCGGCAGTCCGCTTGAGCGGAACGGGGTGTTACATCCTACCCAGCTCAGAAAAAGTCTCGTCCTCGAGACTTACTGAGGACAAGCAGTAATCTAGGGTTGAGGCAATCCTAGACAAGTCGTTGTACTTGTTCATTTGGATATTCACTTGCACAAGCATCGAAATCAGCATATCGCTTAGACTGGATCGTGCGCACTTTCGAAGTGCACTTCTAGCGTGAACACGTCAACCAGCTTAGTGATAGCGAAGTCTCAGCACTCGAGTTTCACCTTTTCCTAAGTCTTGGATGGTGCACTAGTTCAAGGCGTCCCTCGAATAGATGCATTCAACCAAACTTAGAGTTAGTGAAATCTCGGACAAGCTACTAGCGATACTCTCAAGGGTTCGCACAGGTTGGCACAAAGGCCACTCGCAGCATACAACCAGACAAGCAATCATATCATTCAAAATATATTTTAAAAGTATTTAGACTTATTGTTGGAACATCCCATCGAGGCATTGAGAGAGAGCGTACACATAACCCACGAACGAGCTTTCAAAACAGAGATATTGAATTGAATTCCAAAGGCGTAGAAGCCAGGCTCTGATACCAACATGTCACGCCCCGATCTCCCGCAGGCAAATCGGCCGTTCCCGCTAGGCGGAAATCACCCTCGCCAGCGCTCCCGCGGAACGATCGCTTGACCCATCCGGGCGTGATGCCGCACGAGCGTGAGCCACGCCCGTGCAAGGCCTTGATTCATTGGCTGGCGGTAAGAGTTCTAAGCCACAGAGTCGCACAGATTGTCCGAGTGCAGCGAAGTCATGAACGCATAGCGATTCGGTAACAGGTTCTCTGAGTTGACAAATATAGCGGAAGCATTGAAACACAAGTTAAAGTAAAGCAAGCTCTTTTATTGATATGAACATGTGTTACAGGCGGCGTATAGCCGAGATTACAAGTCGCTCAAGCCTCTCTCTCTGAAACAGTAAAATCGTGCCAAATGGCTACAATTGTTGAATGATTGTAGATGCGATATTCAGGCGATGTTCACAACTTATGTCTTGTATATGTGCTTCAGTTCCGGACGCACCGTTGCTTCGGAGTGATATCCACGCCTTAGCACGCACGTTGGAGGCGTCCGCACCGAACGAGGTTCTCCCGCACCCTGCATACAAACTGGTGGATTATCAGTACATTGAATGCACTGGTGGGGAAGCTACTCGCCCGCTCGACAAATCCAAACACGTAATACAGGTTCCGTGCACAACTATTAAGTTGTCTTTATAGTTGCCTTAGGATCAGTTTCATGCAGATATTGAATAGCCTAGTTCGTGTGGCAGTGCGCCGTGCGACATGAGAGAAAACACGGCGAGACTTACCATCTCCTTCCCTGTCCAAGGCAAACATTGTTAATTCAAGCACGGGCAAGTATAAGCATTCAGGAGCATAGCATATGCAACATGCAACACGAGAGTTATTGAACGGGACAGTATTTGGTGTGCTCAGTTGTACTTGATGCGATGCAGTAACTCGCACGCGGATAGCCGCTAAGCGAGGATGACTTATCTATATGAACATGAGTCGCTGGCAAAGCCATAAAGGACTAATCCCAGACGAGAGTGGAACGCAACGAGAGCACACGATGCGCTACGAACCATCTCGCCCGTACACGATGGATTGCATATGTAGTCCAAGGCCAAGATGGAATGCAACCAAGTACACGATATGTTGCAAACCATCTCGCCAGCACACGATAGACTACACATGATGTGGTCCTAGGCCAAGTGGAATGCAACCGAGTACACGATATGCTGCAAACCACTCGCCTGCACACGATGAACCACACTTGAAGTTCCATCCGGATCGGAGCGGCCCCAGTGCCCCGGTGACCGTCCGTGGAACTATGCCTCGTTTCCGAGTTGTCCGCGACATGCAAGTCAGGGTTAAACCAATCTCAGGCAACACGATTTATTTCACCAATCTCAGGCAACACGATTTATTTTACCAATCTCAGGCAACACGATTACACGATTATTTGACCAATTTCAGGCAACACGATTACACGTTCGGTGAGTAACTTGTCTTGATGCATTCCCCTGGTTCGGGGCTGCCTTGGGTGACCTAACGGTCCCGGACACTTGCAGGTTCATTCAGGCACGAAGCGACTACGTAGTAGTCTTCCGGGATTTGTATGAAAATATGACAACATTCAAGCAGACTAGCATGCGTTTCTAAGGAACATAAGCAGGCACGTTGCTCGGACCCGAAGGTAAGCCGAGAGTTGAAACCGTTAAGGGACTTAGCATGCGAGGGTCTGAACATAAGCAGTATTTCAATTTCCATGTTCTAGCATAAGCAATATGAGTTGGGATTATTCCCTTAGCTAGGTGCGTTGGATTTATTAGCATGCAGGGGGTGAATACCTAGCGACTAGCATAAATATTTCAGATTTTATGTGTGCTGGCTAAGCAAAGACAAGTTCACCGTAGCCACCCACCTTAGTGATGATTCGCCTCGGTAGAGCGATATGTCAAGCGAGCCTCTGAAAGTCCAAGCCGGATTCCTGTAGGGACAAGTCTGGATATCTTTTGCTTCTCGTTTGAGGCAAAGCGGGTCGGGACAGTTGCACTATTGCCGATTGAGTCGGCAGTCCGCTTGAGCGGAACGGGGTGTTACAAGTCCTGCCCACTCACTTAGATCAATCGTCTTGTGGTTCGATCGGAAACTCTCCGAGAAGACTTTCGCTCGAGCAAGCAAAGCGATATCACTTGTACATAGTGCCTACGCGGAGCGGGACACTACAGTCCCCACTAGGCGTGAATCACCGCGCCAGCGCTCCCGCGGGACGATCTTTCCCATCTGGACGTGATGCTGCACGAGCATATAGCTGCGTCCGTGCAAGGCCATGATCCGAACATGCGGTAAGATGTCTACGCGATAGAGTCGCACAAATAGTCTGAGTGCAGCGGAATAAGAAACGAACAGGCGATTGGTAACAAGTTCACAGAGTCGTCAATAGAGAAAGCATTGTATAACACAAGTATAGAAGTAAAACAAGCTCTTTATTGATATTGAACACATATTACAAACGGCGCTAGGCCGTGTAATCGCTCAAGTCCCTCTCTCTCGAACAATAAAAACTGTGCCAAGTGGCTACATTTGTGGAATGATACATAGGCGATGCCCCAACATTATGTCTTGTATATGTGCTTCAGTTCCGGACGCAATGTTCCAAGGCTCCAGAGTGAGCTCCATGCATTAGCACGCACGAATGAGATTTTCGCACCGAACGAGGTTCTCCCGCACCCTGCAAGAAATCTGGTGGGTTATTAGTACATGAATGCACTGGTGGAGAGGCTTCTCGTCCACTCAACAAATTCAAACACGTTATATAGGTTCCGTGCACCATCTATTAAGTTATCTTTATATTCTTGCCTTAGGATCAGTTTCATGGCATAAATGAAAAGCCTAACTCGTGTGGCAGTGCACCGTGCGATATACAAAGAAACACGACGAGACTTACCAACTTACTATTCGTCCTTTCCTGTCCAAGGAAAACCAATTTAAACCAAGCACAAGCGTGTATAATAAAATCCAGGGGCAATAACATAAGCAAACACAAGTATCGTGAGCGAGGTTCTGTTTCAGGGGCACAAGTTATACATGTAATCAGGTGTGTTGCAGAAGATGTTCAAGTATTCAGTTATGTACAGATGTCTTTTACTCATATCCGTTCAGGTATTTCAGATTACAGGATGCGATGCAATGACTCGCACGCGAATTGCCGCTAAGCGAGAATGACTTATCTATATGAACATGAGTCACTGGCATAGCCATAAAGGACGAGTTATAGTCTTTGACGAGAATGGTATGCAACGAAAGTACACGATGCGCTACAAGCCATCCCGTCCAGTACACAAGACTATCAGCCTTTGAGCAAGGATGGCGCGGTGTTAGCGGAGATGCCACCCTGCTCGTACACGAAAGGCTGCTGCGAGAGTTCCATCCGGATCGGATCGGCCTCGGTGCCCCGGAGATCGTCCATGGAACGAGATTCGAGAATCCTCCTTGTTTTCAAGTTATCTGGTACATACAAGTCTTGGGTCTTCCATATTCACAACTTGACATGATAATCCTTGATTCTTGTTCTGAACGAGCATTGCTCCACGAGCTGTGATTCTTGCATTACTTGACATGATTCTCGTTCAGTGTTCAACTTGACTTGATGCATTCCCCTGGTTCGGGGACTGCCTTGGCGACCTAACGATCCCGTATACTTGCAGGTTTATATTGCACAGAAGAAATATTTGATAGTCTTCTGGCTACCTAGAAGCATGCACGATACGGATAATGTTACTTGATTGTGGCATAATTTGTGTGCCAAGTATTGAAACGAGACAACGAGTACTAACTAAAATGTAAGCAAGCAAGCAAGCAAGCATGCATTTTATATGAAACATAAGCATTTATGTTGGCACGGTCTAAGGGGTAGTGGGAAGAGTGCAACCGTACAGGGGCATATCAAGCGACATAGTTCTTAAGGCGTGCAATGTAAACAAGTGAGCAGTGCACTACGGAGAGTACGTAATGATCTACTCGAGGCATAGCGGGGTCTACTTGCACAAAATAAAGGTAGCATACGAGGGTCCATTTATAAGCCAAGTTTTATTTCCATGTTCTAACACAAGCAATATAAGATGAGATTATTCTCTTAGCTAGGTGCGTTGTATTCTTTATTAGCATGCAAGGGGTGATTCACCTAGCGACTAGCATGTATCGTCCATATTTTAAGTGTGTTGGCTAAGCAAAGACAAGTTCATCGTAGCTACCCACCTTAGCGATGATTCGCCTCGGTCGAGCGATACCCCGAGCGAGCCTTTGAAAGTCTAAGTATGAACTCCTGAAGGGCCAAGTTTGGAAATTATTTTCCTCAAACGAGAGTTTTCTCGTTGAGCAAAGCGGGTTAGGTCGTTGCACTTGTGCCGTTTGAATCGGCTGTCCGCTTGAACGGAACGGGTCGTCACATGGGGAGCTTCTGTGTTGGCATATATGTACAACTCCATGTCAAATTTTGTGCATTTTACTTCAGTGGATAAAAGACAGAAAAATTTGATTGGATGTATGACATTATTACATGTATAATTTTTTTATATAATTTTATTTACTAAAGAAATATGTACACTTACATGATCTAATTTTTCTAGGTTTGGTCCTATGAGCACTTCTGTATCGGTAGGCCAGTCTTCCGTATTGATACCGAATGTGGTGTCTTCCCATCAGCTTTACGCTGGATGACGACTGCAGCAGATCCAACTCGATGTGCTCACAAGGATATCACAGTATATCGGGGCCAATTCGATTTACTAAGGTTTAACTAGGTAAAATTTTTATAGTCTCTTATATTTTTTTTATTATTTCATACAGTAAATATGTTTATTATCTTATATTTTTTTTGACATTAAATTGATAATTTTTTTACCGTACCGGCTTGGGCATAATCCTCTTGAGTTACAAACAACAACCTTTGGATTGAGTCTACATAGATTTTTCATAATATTCCACGATAATATCATGTATCATCCAGCTGATCGTGTTATGCGACAGTTCTGGATGATATAACACATTCCTGATGCGCCACCATGTTTCAATCGTGGTAAAGGCAATGCAACTACCAGAGTACGCAGATTGATTCCTGGGTAAAATTCTAGATTTGAAACACATAAGGTGGGACATTTGTCTCAAATGATGTCCTCTATTGATGATGGTAAGTTATTCCAAAAGTTTAACAAATTTTACTTCAAAAATTATAAGAAATCATATGCTCATAATTTGTAATGGTGCAGCCTACGGTGATGATGCGTATAGATCTTGGTGGGGAGCTCCTCTTATCAACAACAAAGTCTATCACTATGAGGATTTTCGATTCCAACATCGAGCTATAGATGATTATAGTCTTCGTGGCTATTATGATTATTTAGAAGGGCTGATACGCTATTTTTATATGAAAATGTCTATCTCCGTAGTACTTATTTATGTCCTCTATTGAATTCTATTTAATATTTCAGCTTCGAAATTTAAATACCGCATACCAAAATCATCCAGTGAGCGACCTGTTGTGCACAGCGGTTGGCAAATTTTTGGCTTCTATGCAACGAAGACCGACTCCTCCAAACCAATATGAACGTTACAATATGAACGTTACAAAAAATACCCAAAAAAACTAACAAAAAAATAACCAACAAAAAAATAACAAGATAACCAACAAAAAAAACCAACACAAATCAAACTAACAAAAAAAAAGTCAAACCAAATCAAACCTTAAACATAAAAAAAAAAAAAATCCAAACCAAAACAAACAAAAACACACCGAAACCAACAATTTTTCGCCAAATAAGTTGGCGAAAATTTAGAAAGTTAAATTTTTTTTTTTTAAGATTTTCGTCAATGTCGTTGGATTTTTTTTTAATATTCTGTATTTTTGCCATCTCTAATGACTATATGTATCGAAAATTTAAAATTTTCAAATCTTCTATCGCTGTACTTAATTAATATAAAATTATTATTGGTACAATAAATTTTCTGTTAGGGTAATAATATTAATCAGTCACATAAGTTGATTTTTGGACCTCGTTTGCTCCTTTTAATTAATTAACATCAATCACATTTAGATTTATTTGTATTATTCCAAAAAGAAAAAAAAATGTAGTGGGATGATGCAACAGAAGCTGATAGGAATCTGATGCCTGCAACACTTTAAGTTCCCCTTTCATAGGATCCGATACATCAGCACTTTTTTTTTCCGTGGACCAACCCAATTATTTCTGAATCTATCTTTATTGTTTATTTGTCTTTTTTGTTTCATTCATAAATATCGGTCATTTATTTTCTCTCTCTTATTTCTCGTGTAGAGGAGGGAGAAGACAACAAAAAAAGAAATAGAAAAAGAAAAAAAATTCGGTGTGCGTGCGAGTGAAGAAGGAGGAGACGACGTACGGACGATCGTTCAGCATAATCGTTATCCTCACTGCAACCACTTGCTTTTTTCCGAAATTTCAGGACGTCCACGTGTCATCGGAAGCTTCCTTTCCTCCCCCCTTCGAAAGGGCACCAACAGCGCCTTATCTCTTTCTCTCTCTTTCTCTTTCTCTCTCTTCTTTTTTTGTAGTACTACTATAAATACATTTGCTCGCTCTCTCTCTCTCTTTTTCTTCTTTTTTTGTAGTACTACTATAAATACATTTGAGAGAGAGAGAGAGAGAGAGAGAGAGAGAGAGAGAAAAGGAGGGATGGATCACTCAGCGGATGCTCACCGGACGGACCTGATGACGATAACGCGGCACGTGCTGAACGAGCAGTCGAAGCACCCGGAGTCGAGAGGCGACTTCACCATCCTCCTCAGCCACATCGTCCTCGGCTGCAAGTTCGTCTGCTCCGCCGTCAACAAGGTCGGTCGGTCGCTCGTTCGCTCGGTTGCTCCTCGCGCTAATTCTAATTCTATTCCTTTCCTTTCCATTCCTTTCATGCTGCCTGAGGCCTAAGGTGGTTGTTGCAGCACACGACACAGATGGGACACAACGAATTAATTATACGCGCCATTGATCTTGGCAGTCCGTGTGTCAACATTTTTTTCTCTTCTTTTGGGGATAAGTTAACTAATCATGGAGGATTAGATTAGATTAGTGTAGAAAAGACTTGATTGATTTATTTCGAGAGAGAGGATACATATATAGGAGGAGACTTCCTCCTTATTTTCTATCCGATGTGGGACTAAATAAGTCCTCCGTAACTCAAGATGGACGATAGATATCAATCATTTCCGTCTTGTTACGAAATGTATCAAACTCTCTAGGACCTAAACCTTTAGTTAAACAATTAGCTAACTGCTCCGCTGATTTTACATAGCTCAAAGTCAAAAAATTTCTATTCAGATTCTCCTTCATGGAAAATCGATCAATCTCTACATGTTTGGTGCGATCATGCTGAACTGGATTGTTTGCAATATCTATTGTTGATTTGTTGTCACACCAAAGTTGCAGGGAATCTCCTCTAAACAAATGTATCTCAGACAACAAGCTCTTTACCCACATCATCTCGCACAGGCTAACTGCCATACCCCTGTACTCGGCCTCAGCTGTAAACCTAACCACTACATCTTGCTTCTTGCTGTGTCAAGATACAAGATTACCTCCAATAAAAATACAATAACCTGTAGTGGACCTGCGATCGTCCATACATTCCGCCCAATCGGCATCACAGTAGCCTTCAACTCTCATATGTCAAGAATTTCTGAACCATAACCCCTTTCCTGGACTTCCTTTAATATACCTGAGAATTCTGCGAACTGCCTCCATATGCTGCTCTCTAGGATCATGCATATATCTACTCACCACACTCACGACCTGAGTAATATCAGGTCTTGTATGGCATAGATATATAAGTCGACAAACTAATCTTTGATATTGCTCCTTACTCACTGGATCACCACCCTCGGCACTCAACTTGTGATTATGCTTGATAGGAGTAGAAGCAACTCTGCAACCCAGCATCCCTGTCTCTGAAAGAAAGTCCAGAGCATACTTTTGCTGAGAAAGCACTATACCCTTTCGTGACTTTGCAATTTCAATTCCGATAAAGTACTTCAATTGTCCCAGATCCTTGACTTCAAATTACTCTCCAAGTTTTTTCTTCAGCCGTAGGATCTCCTCAGTATCGTCTCCAGTAATAACAATATCATCAACATAGACTTCAAGGATAGTGATACGAGTCTTGGAGTGTCTGTAAAACACATTATGATTTCCATTCCACTGTCTATACTCCATACCACGGACTGAAAGCCTGAATTTATCAAACCACGTTCTTGGAGACTGCTTTAGCCCATACAAAGACTTCTTCAATTTGCATATCTTCCCAGTTGTTTGTGAAGTAGCAAAGCCTGGTGGAATCTCCATATACACCTCCTCCTGGAGATCCCCATGCAAAATAAAGCGTTCTTGACATCTAGCTGATGTAGTTGCCAATTGAAGTTGGCAGCATAAGACACCAACATTCGCACAATGCTTATCTTTGCTACTGGAGCAAAGGTCTTGTCATAGTCGATATCATAAGTTTGGCTGTAGCCTTTAGCAACCAATCTAGCCTTGTACCTGTCAATATTGTCCTCTGGAGTCTGCTTAACAGTATAAACCTATTTACATCAAACAATATGTTTTACAGCTGGCAGTGGTACCAGCTCCCATGTGTCGTTCTTCTTCAAGGTCTGAAGTTCCTCCTGCATGGCACTCAACCACCTAGGATCTTGCTTAGCTACCTGCTAGTGGTTAGGTATAAGCACTGAATGCAATGATGTAAGGAATGACTTATGTGCAGGTGGAATGGATGCATATGAAGTGTAATGTGCAATGTCAGTACCCCAACTGTCAAATTTAGCTGGAGGTTTTCTAGCATTGACTTTAGAAGTTCTACGAAGCAAGACATGAGTATTAGAAGTATCTGGGGATGAATTGTTACCCGGTGACTCAGGTGGAAGGGCCGAAGAAGGTCCCGGAGAAGAGGAACTTGGGACATCAACATTTGTTGGTACTAGCATAGGAACAAAAGAAGGAAGCTCATGCTGCTGCTGCTCATTCTCCTTATATGCTCTCAGCTCCCCCTGTCTGTTGACTCCTCCTGAGATACCATCTCTCATTGGTGACTCAAAAGGACATGAAATCATACCAACCACGATGCCACTCTTATTCCCTCCCTCTCTACTAGCATCAGTAGAGCCATCCTCGAACAAGGAACTTAACTCCGTATTCTCTCCATAAAATATTTTAAACTCCCGGAAGGTCACGTCCATACTGACAAACAATATTTTTTCAGTAGGACACCAACATTTGTATCTTTTCTGACTTGGTGAGTAGCATACAAAGATATATTTAACTGTTTGTGGATCCAACTTGCTCACCATCATTCTGTGATCTCGCACAAAACATGTGCAGCCACACTCTGAGAGGAACAATAAAAACATTAGAGCCCAAGAATATCTCACATGGTGTCTTGATCCTTAATACTCTTGACGGCATCATGTTGATTAGATAAGTTGCTGTCATAACAGTCTCACTCCACAAGAATTTTGGCACATTCATTGTCAGCATCAAAGAACGTGCCACTTCTAGTAGATGTCTGTTCTTGCATTCAGCTACCCCATTCTGAGTAGGAGTGTCTGGGCAAATAGTTTGATGAAGAATTCTCTGACTAGAGATAAAATTAGCAAACTCCTTGTTGGTGTACTCGATCACATTATCTGTTCGAAGCATCTTCACATGTACTCCAAACTGGGTCTTCACATACGCCGAAAAGTCTTGAAAATATTTGTACGCGTCAGATTTCTGCTTTATCATGTAGATCCAAGTCATATGTGAGTAGCAATCAATGAAGGTAACAAACCATCTGAATTCAATCATAGAAGTAGTAGGACACGGTCCCCAAACATCAGAATGAACTACAACAAATGGCTCAAAACTTCGAATACCAGCCATTTTATAAGTAGAACGTGTATGCTTCTCAAGTTCACAAACTTTACAAAATAATCTTTTTTTAACTACTTTATTCATTATCTCATGTTCTAACTTGTTCAAACTATCAAAAGATAAATGTCCCAATCTGCAGTGTTGGAGCATTGCTTCTGTCTCTGGCCCTCCATTAGTAGTAGCAGCAAGCATTGCAGCCTCCCTGTCCAGGTACGAAAGGCCATCACGCCTGATACCAGTTCCAAGTCTCTTCTGCGTGACCTTCTCCTGGAAAGAACACATATTCCGATAAAAAAGAATAGTATAATTCAATTAATCAATGAGAGAGCTAACAGAAAGTAAGTTGACCGGAAACGAAGGAACATGCAATACAGATAACAGGGTAACAAATAAAGTACAATGGACCGAGCCAGTACCCCCTGATAGGTTGGGATGTCCCATCAGCAGTTTGAACTGTCTCGAGATGCATATGCTTGCTCGGATAATATAATGCAAACTCACCAGATGCACCTGTGATATGCCTAAATGCACCTGAGTCTATGATCCAACCAGTATAAGATTTAGTGGATGCAAGTGCCTGAATCGGGATACTTTTGCCCATATGAGCAGCATAACCAGTAACGTTACCAAGGTAGGTAGTGTCATCCAGATCCTGAGTGGCCGGTCCCTTGTCCTTAGAACACTCAACCTAAAGCTTGAACTGACGTAGTTCCTCCATTTCTGTCATCTCAGCTCCAGTCATTTCTGTAGTGGTCTCCTCTACCACAACTAGGTGAGCTACTCCCCGGCCTCCACGTCCCCTGCCTCCTTGACATGCACGTCCACCTCTCTGTCCTCTGTCTCCTCGACCACAACCAGAATTGCGGGGTTGAGGGCAGTTGTAGCTGAGGTGTCATTTGTTCCCGCAATTGTAGCACTCCCTGTCATCGCTGATGGGAGCACTAGAAATCACCAATGCCGAACGGACAGACGGTGAGGTGTCGCCTTTCATCACCTTCTGTCTGATCTCCTCTTGCTCTATCGATACAACAACCTCATCCAGGGACGAAAAAGATGACATATAATACATTGCTGCCCTCCTAGCCTCAAACTGCGGGTTCAGACCCTTGAGAAAATGAGCTACACGCCTATGTTCAAGGTACTGTTTTCCAAGGAGAATATCTGTTGGATTTTGCAATGATAGTGGATCATAGTGGTCCAAGTCACCCCATAAGCGACGTAGCTCTGCTACATACTAGAGTACTGTCTTCTCCCCCTGTGTGGTAGCATCAATCTTTTTCTCAACTTCCATCATCAACATGACGCTCCCAGCTCCATAGTACATCCCAGCCAATGTCTTCCAGATACCAGCTGCACTACATATTGACTCCACAATCCCAGCTATGAATGGAGACCCAGAAGTCAGCAGCCAAGAAACCACCAGAAAATTAAGGTGACTCCATGTGCTCCACTCAACACTTGCCTTATCCTCTGGCTCAGTGCACTCTCCCTTCACATATTTTTCAAGTCTCTTGGTCCGAAGGGTCAACAACGCCCTCCTAGACCAACTCAGGTAGTTTCTTGTAACCTCAAGTTTGATGTCATTACGTAGTAACTCTATCTTCTTCATCACCTGCGGCGGTTCTGGTGCGGACATGGCTGTCCTACTGGATGAGGTCTCCTTCAATTTGGCCTGAAACACCTTGGCCATTCCTTCCAGTATCTCCTTCAGCTCCTGACTAGTCACAGGTGTTCTCATCTTCACAGTTGCGCAGGAACAAGACCAAACACAACTTAAATACGGGTCGTGCACCTACACGTGATCACAGCTTTCTCCATCTATATATACACCTCCAAGTTCATGCGGCTGGAGAGGTGCACGATGGGTAGTACTCGTCTACGTCAGCGTATGACGAGCAGCATACCCTGCCTCATGACGGGTTTGACTACACCCGCAGGGGACGTTGACGACACCCGAATGTGGGGGGGGGTGCCTACCACTCACAGAGGGAGGCGTAGGAGGGGGGCATTCCACTCACAAAGGGAGGCGTAGGAGCGGGGGGGGGGGGGGGGGCTCCGCTCATAGAGGGAGGCGGAAGGGGGGGTAGGGAGAGACACGGGGTGAGAGAATTTTTTTTTTTTTGAGATTCAGATATTTGGCTCTGATACTATGTAGAAAAGACTTGATTGATTTATTTCAAGAGAGGGGGTACATATATATAGGAGGAGGCTAGCCTCCTCCTTATTTTCTATCCGATGTGGGATTAAATAAGTCCTCTATAACTCAATAATTAGAGAGTGAATGTGTGATGGAGAAACTTGCACGCACACAATCTCTCAAGTCCATGCCATGTGTACATTTAGATAAGCGATCGCCTCACCCGGCCCCTTTGGATGGATGGCTAAAGAATGTGTCAAAGATGAACACAAGTCTACAACTAAAAAGTAGAAACATCATCTCATCTCTTCTCTTGTTGAGAGCTAGCTAGGTACTAATGCAGTGGAAGTTATTTAGGACGATACTATTTGGACCGCAGTTATGGTCCGCCGGTCACGTGTTTGCTCCCCATTGGAGGGGAGGGGTCCGGAATTCCGGGGGTGGGCCCCGGAGCATTCCAAACCAAATAAATCCTATTTATTGTTCGATTATTATTGTGTTTTATTATTCTCGCCATTATAAGGATATTATCGTGTTATTGCTTCCATGAATTGCACAACAATTGGTATCAGAGCTACCGAACCATAGGGGATTCAAATACATAGATCCGGATCAACGGTAGGTGCAACATTGGTTCTACTCATTAGATGCGTGTTTTTGGTCCAACAAGTTTGTCCAGAAAAATTGGTCACATAAGCATACCGACGGTGTATCGGAAGCATTTCGCCGTCATACCGCCGGGTCGAATTTTGGTTCAAAGAACATGCGATTCTGATTTGTTCTCTTCGATTTGACGGTCCAGATTGTTCCTAGGTCTAGGTTAAGTTATGGGAGGGTATTTAATACCTCCACCATCCAACTTTGTAGGTGGGAATTGCTCGAGGCCATTGATTGCTAAAAGCTAGGGTTTTGTACGATTTTGCTATAGAGTCATTAAAGTAGTCTTTGAGAGAGGTTGAAGGAGAGGTAGCCAGAGATATCGCTAAGGAGAGGGTTACGGTTTGCTTTATAATCCTTTTATAATGTTCTCTCATTAATTCAGTAAACTTTTCTCCCATTGTTCCGTATAATAGGTCGATCTTGACCGAACCAAGTAAATTCTTCTTGTGTGTTTTGTGTTTATTGCTCAGTTATTATTGTGGTTTGTTATTCTCATCATTATAAGGATATTGTCGTCTTCTCGCTTTCACATGTTGCACAATAGTATTTCCTAATTTGCATCTTTGTGTGAAACTCCATTGTTGTTGGTCCACATACGACTAAATTTTAGAAGAACTTAGAGGATTTTGATGAAGTACTAAATTATTGCTGGACTGCAAGTAGCTTTCAACTCTTTCTTGGATGATTTTCTGATAGCTTTACTGAATTCCATGTTCTGAGGATTTAGAGTTGACCATATTTTTCCTTCAACAGGCTGGCCTTGCAAAACTCATAGGACTTGCTGGAGAAACTAACGTCCAGGCAAGCTCTTGTTGGACTTCAACAAGCCTAGTATACTATTCTATACTTTTCAGCCAGAGGTACTAAAGATTGTTCTCTTCATTTCAGGGTGAAGAGCAGAAGAAACTGGATGTTCTTTCAAATGAAGTATTTGTTAAGGCTTTGACAAGTAGCGGTCGAACTGTAAGTCTATTACTTAGACATCTTTGGCCTCTCACATGCATGCGGTGTGTTAAAACTGACCGAGACTTTTGCTGCAGTGCATTCTCGTTTCTGAAGAGGATGAGGAGGCAACGTTTGTGGATCCAGCTCTGCGTGGAAAGTCTGTACTGATTACGTATGCTTATGAATGGCCTTCTTTAAATTGATTACTTTACTGATGTATACATTTGCAATTCCTCCCTAAATTGCAGATACTGTGTAGTTTTTGACCCCCTGGATGGTTCCTCTAACATTGATTGCGGTGTTTCCATTGGAACAGTACGATTTTATCCACCGATTATTTTCCATTGAGACCATTTTTGTTCACCCACCAAAACTAGCAGTCAAAACTAGTGTGGATACTATTGTGGAAGTTCACCAAACCACTACCAAAGTGGTTTTAGGTTGGATGAAAATGATACATGGCAACTCTTGAGTGGAAGGGTGAACATCCCCACTAATTTTGGTTGGTGAACAAAAATGGACTCATTTTCCGTTTCTCTTTCAAGGAACTCTCCTTTCATTGATTCATGTCTCGTACTGTTGTCTATAGATTTTTGGGATATACATGATTAAGAATAAGGACGAAGCGAATCTGGAGGATGTATTACAACCAGGGAAGAATATGGTAGCAGCAGGCTACTGTATGTACGGGAGCTTTTGTGAGGTAAAATAAAGAAAATCATCCTCATCAGTGACCTTCCTCTTTCCATACCCATGATCCTGGCACATATGTGAAGCCAGTAATGATATACTAGTTTGGTATAGGGTTGATCGCTCTTGCAATATATTTCCCTTCTTAGTTGTAGCCTACATGCCCTTTTTGTTCGCATCTGTAGAAATGTTAAGCGTGCATTAAATTTCCATCTTGCAGCTTGTATTGACCACTGGGAATGGTGTGAATGGTTTCACTCTAGATCCATCTCTCGGGGAGTTCATACTGACTCATCCAGATATAAAGGTTCGTGTGTCAGTGTTTAATATTAGGAAAATAGTTATCTGATACACAATTTACATTACGGTATCAGCCAACTTTTCTGTTGCATCCTCTGGTATAATATATTCCATTGAAAGCTAAATCTTCAACTACAATAGCTTCTTAAAATTATGAAAACTATTAATCTTTTTGTGTTCTCTCTTTATTAATTAGTTTTCTTTAATGATTATTGGTCTTTTACAATTGCAGGAACTATTATCTTACTCCCTGTTTCTGTTGTTATTATTTATTCATGGCTAACTTGCATTTAAATACCTTCAAATTGTCACGGTTTTGAAGGTTGCTACATCGTACTATTTGTATTGGCACTTTGCTACCTTGGGCTTTTATTATTTTTTTTTTTTTGCTTTGGGGAATGAGAGAATAAAGGATGGGAGTGTTCTTTTGAGTCTGGGGATGCAGTTGTCCTAAATTATTCACTTACTTTGCACATCATGCGTACATGTCCGTCAAATGTGAATGAAGGTTGACATAGAGTACTTAATTGCTAATTGCAACTGTTCTTATGTTTATGGTAGTGGTTTGCTAATAAAAACAGTATGGGGTAGCAACTTGCAGAAGTGTGAAAGCCGAAGGTATTTAAATACAAAATAGTCATCATATCCTAATTATGCATTTGTCTTATGCTGTCACTTGTAGGATATCTAATGTGTATTATATTCCGTTACCTGACCTCTGCCCATGCCATTATAAGCTATGCTAATCTGAACCTTCTTCCTTCCACACAGATACCAAAGAAAGGCAAAATTTATTCCGTGAATGAAGGGAATGCTAGAAACTGGGATGGACCAACAGCAACGTATGCAAGACTATTTAATGACATCATTTTTTAGTAGTTTAGTGCATACATTCTTATATCATTCATATGTTTGTAGGTACGTTGAGAAATGCAAGTTCCCCAAGGATGGTTCATCACCCAAATCTCTGAGATATGTTGGGAGGTGAAGTTTCCCGTCTTTCTACTCTATATTATCTTGCAATAAAATTCCAAATTCAGTTTTTGGTACTACAGTTTGTCAAAAGCAAATTAGTTCATTAGACTGCTAAACTCTGGAGTTCACATAAATCTTACTGTTTATATGAAATGCCTCTAGCTGGCAGCACTTGTATGGAATGTGATTTGATCTCTCTCTATCCACACTCTATATATATGAATTGGTTACTGCTAAACTCTACTTATGTAACTTTTGCGGAGTGGAACATTAGTACGAGGAAATTGCTCCAGTGATGCTCCCAACTTGCTCAAACCAGTTCAATCTCCCATTCACCGAAGACAATTGTTTGGTTCAGATAAAGCTAATTTTTGTTTATTATTTGGTGATCAATAGCTGTTGCATCATTTAATCATCATCATGATTGGTGTCAGTTTGTCGTGGAATTATGTATTTTGCAAGCTGATTTTTTTTTCATTATTGAATCGTTGATTTTTTTTTCCCTGTTACAGCATGGTTGCTGATGTCCACCGAACTCTCCTTTATGGAGGCATCTTTTTGTACCCTGCAGATAAGAAGAGCCCAAATGGAAAATTACGGTGTGTATGTAGTTAAACTTTTTACTGGAATCTATGTTAATTCACAAGCTCTATAGATAAAGAACATAATCTACAAATATAGTTCTCCATATATTTTTGGAACTTAAAAATTGAGCTTGGAACTCCTGATGGCAGTGTTCTATATGAAGTCTTCCCAATGTCGTTCTTGATGGAACAAGCAGGAGGTCAAGCTTTTACAGGCAAACAGAGGGTATGGAAAACTAATTCCTTGGAATATATCTATTTCTAAAACAATCCTCCTATCCTTGCTACGTAATTCATATTTATGTTATGCACATTGATCAGCATCCTCAACTTATGTTATGCACATTGATCCGGCTTTCTACCGTTTAACTGTTCATGGTGCTTTCTTTTGCAATATACTTCAATTCTAAGATGAGACTGACCTGAAATTGTCGCAAACTTATAAAGATGCTAACTGATAGCAAAAATAAACTGTAAACTATGACAGCAGAAGATGTAATACAAATTCATTACAACTAAGGTAGAAGTATATGGAAAAAAAGTGAAGATAATTCCGAAGCTAGTTTCCTGTACATTTTCATTTTTCACATATATATAGCCTTCTTTGGATGGAAATTGCCTATAAAGTTTTGTACTCATTTCTCCTTCGAGTAGATGCCAGTCAATTTTAATTAATATAAGATAACCCAAGTAGTACATAGTGCAAGAAGTTCGCTGATATAGAATACTAGAGATCTGGGCCCACGCGTTATGCATAGTTTCAGATTAGTATGGCAGTTTTAGTTAGTAAGTAAATGACTTTTTATCCATAGATAATAATATGTTTAGACAAGAAAGTGTTGCACCAAAAAATTAATAATACTCCTAGTATTTTGGTTATATATTAGTATAGATATAATGTCGCATCCGTGTCTTGGTAGATGAATGTTTCCTGTCAGCTAAGTTCTGTCTTTGATTTTTTTTGGTGTAGGCCCTTGACTTGGTTCCTACAAAGATTCATGAGAGATCACCCATATTTCTGGGCAGCTATGATGATGTTGAAGAAATCAAAGCACTCTATGCTGCTGAAGAGGCCAAAGCATAAACTGAGCATGTCATCATAATATGACAGTTTTCACTTTGTAATAATATCCCATTTTCGCATTCCATGTATAGGCACTTGACTTTCATAAGGCCCCTATAATTCAACTAAAAAAAGAAAAGAAAAGAAAAAAGAAAGAAAATTCCTTATTGTCTAACTGCCTCGTGAAGGGAATGTTTGGTTAAAGAAATTATGTCCTTTGGCCCTCAAGGATGATACATGAATTGACTTGTTGGTTCTTATTCTCCATTAGTGTGTGTAGGGATCAGAATCTCCGCTCTTAACATATTATTCGAAATAATAGTTCGTTGGATTGTGGACCATTGTATATATAATGGTCCACAATCCGGTCCAAAGGTTCATATCTGGCCAGCAGCACCAACGGACTGCTCATTTAATTTTCATTACCACATGGAAAACTAAGTTTTTCCTACTCTAAGACTTGAACCCATGAACCTTTGCAGAGAATGCATCTTACTCCTACCACCACTTGAGCTACGAGTGTTTGGCGCGCACCAAGGTCTAGATCAAGGTGTGTAAAAGGACCGACAATCTGGAACTCGGTCCGGATCCGGTTAACGGAGCGGCCCGCTCCACCTCCCCCCCCCCCCACCACACACACACACGGGTCTGGGATGGGTCGTAGGATCCGACCCGCAACTCCGGTCCGGTCCGATCTCGTCTTTGTTTGGGCGAGGTCGACCCGGTCGGCTCGGTTCGGTTGAGCTAAAAACAATTTTTTTAGGGATATATCCGTTGGGGGTTGGGGGGAGGGGTATTTTTACAAAAACACTTATTTTAGTGTCTGTTTTTGAACGTTTTATGGATATTTTGCAAAATGACCAAAATATCCATTATAATAACTATTTTTTAGGGTATTTGGGGTCATTTGTCCCGATTTTTTTTCCGATAAATAGCTTATCATTTATGAAAAATAAACAACACAATTTCTTTCCTCTTACAAAATTTATTCCCTCTCTTACAAAGTTTAGAAGAAAGGCAATTACAAAGTTTAGAATCAAAGCAATTACCGGAGTCCAACTTCTTTCCTCTCAACACATTTTCTTGCGATTTTTTTTGGAGGATTCTAGCAGACTTTACAAGTAACTTTAATATTAGCCCCTTTTTTTTTTCTGATTTGAGATTTTTCTTTCCCCTCTCTCTTTTGGTAGAGAAGTAATTAATTTTGTTCTAAATTTTTTGAAAAATTATTTTTAAAAAATATGGATGGACAAGGTTCAAACCAACATTTTAAAAATTATGATTATTATAATAATATGTTTGAAAATAATCTTATTTCTGATTATGTGTCACCGACACAAATGTCATCTCCTGAAGTTAGGAGTATGACTACGGCTACAGATGTTGCCAATAGAAAAAAAATCTTTTTTATGGAATTATTTTACAAAAATATTTGTCACTGATAGTGAGGGCGTACCGGTTTTAGATCCAAAAGATCAAAAACCAATACCTAAGGCTGCGGAATGTAAAAAATGTAAATAGGTTTACAAATAAAAAAAATTAAAGCACATGCACTTTAAAAAGACACTACGAAAGTTGCTATGGCAAAGACATACTGTATGCTAGACAAACACCGCTAAGTACCGATGGTCAAGGTTCTTCTATAGGTAACTTTACTTATTCTGATGCTCGTAACAAGACTGAGTTAGCAAGATATATTATTTGTGATGAACAACCCTTCACATTTGGTGAAAGTAATTTTTATTATAATTATGCAAGTAATACCCTTAATATTTGTTTTACTAAAGTTTCTAAATCTAGTGCTAGAGCAGAGGCTCTAATTTAAAAAAGAAGAAGATAAGACTGCTTTGAAAGAAAGTTTTATGCATGTTAGTAAATTAGTTCTAACTTCTGATATATGGACTACTAAACAAAATTATGCTTATATTTGTATTACGGCACATTATATAGATTCAAGATGGATGTTGCAAAAATGCATCATTTGTCTAAGGTCTTTAGAATTTTCACATATCGACGCTGTAATCAGTGGCGCTATAATGCAATTTGTGCGTGAATATGATATTCACAATAAAATATTTTTAAATTTTTTTTATAATGCTAGTAATAACACTTCTTCTATTAATGTTTTGAAAATACAATTTACGCCTATGTTAGAAAAAAAAAGGTAGACTTTTCATGTTAGATGTGCTTGTCTTATTATAAATTTGTTTGTACAAGAATGCCTTGAATTCTTTCAACTAAAGTTAGAAAATATTATATTATGTTACAGAGTTTGAACACTTCTGAAAGTAAATGTAAACACCCGAATTTTTCAGAAATTAAAAATAATATTTTTGGGTGTAAAATAAGTAATTAGACATAGTGTAATTTTTCTGGAATTTATTGTGCCCAAGAACTATTTTTAATGACCTAAAAATTTTAATATTTTAATATAAACCAACATGAACCGGTTTATTAAACCAAATTGAACCAAATCCTGAACCCAACCTAAAATTCTATTGGATCGGGTCGGATCTGAACCCGACCCGACCCACTACCCGAACCCGACAAGTTATTTTGCTACAGTAACTGATCTAAACCCCGCGGCCGTTCCCTTCCCTCCGTCGCCGTTACTCCCCTCCCCCGGCGGTTACGCCCCCGCCCTCGCGACCGTTACGCCTTCCCCGCCAACTGCCAGCCTCTCCTCTCCCCGCTGCAACCCTATAAAACCCACCCCAGCAACCCGAGCTCCTCCGACGAAAACCATCACCCCTTCAGCCCGATCTCCGCCCCGACCAGCCAACTCCTGCCGCCGTCCAACCGCCCCGACCTACTCGCCTCCCCGCGCCGCCTCGCCTCCCAGCGCCGATCCCCCTACCAAAATCGTCTGCCACCGCTCACTATATAAACCGGCTGCCACCACCACTTCTCCACCACAGCCATCACCGCACCACCTCCACCGCACTCAGGCCGCCTCCGCGAGCTCGGCTCCCCTGCCGACCCAGCCCAGCCACCACGAGCTCCCTCTGCCGTGCCCTCGACGTCAGCAACAGCCGACGAGAAGCAACCCGCCGCCCGCAGTCGCCGTGCCTCGCCGCGCCGTCACATGCGCATATTTCAGACATTTTCGACCTTTTTCTGGTGAGTTGTTCTCTCCTCATCGCGCCAATTTCTGATCTGTCTGCTGTGGTGCGTACCCTGCATGACCCTCTCGAACCCAGTGCAATTCGTTCGGGGTATCGTGTCCTGTGTCGATCGCAAACTGCGATGCAAAATCAGAAAAATAAACCCCAAATTTCTGAAAATCAGAAATTATCCCGAACTTCCCAGTTCACGACCGTTTTAGACCATATGACCAAGTTTTAAATCCTATTTTTAGTTTACTTTATTGAGCTGTAGTTTGCAATATTTTCGAGGGTGAAAATGACCAAAATATTGGTTATTTAAAAATTCTGATTTTCTCCGAACTGGATGCGCCCCACTAAACGAGGCGACTTGGTCGTATGCGAACTTCACCGAAAGGTGCACGCCGTCAATACGGATGTATGAGATTTGGAGGAAGTTGATTTGGATGTGCGTGCATACCGAAATCAACGCATATCCGTCGACAACGTCCCGTATCGGCCCTGTTCTGAATTTGGAGAATATTGTCTCTGGCACATTTTTCGGTGCGAAACGGGCCACATGTGGACCCCGCTTTGACCAGAAACTGTCACTTTTGTCCCTGTGTCCAAATTGGACTTATGGACAGGCAATTCTAGTTATTTGATATCTTCTGAACATGATGGAAATATTTATTTTAGCATTCGAATGAGTACATGCAGATTCGGATGTCAACGTCGTACGCGGAGTTCTGTAACGTCACATAGCGATGGATATCGAAACCTATACATTCTCGTGCTTGCATCATCAAGTACGTCATACCGCAGGACACCTGACACTATTCATGAGATAGAATTATCCTGAGATATTTATGGTGATTCTGTATAGGCTACAGGATTTGTGACATAGACTTTATATTCATAGTTATCATATGACTTGCTGCATTAGGTATGATCTTGCGTGACATAGACATGAGATATCGTGGACATGAGACGTGTGATTACATTGGGTGAAAAGAGACACACATGCTACATGCTGATTTTATATATGTATTTATTATTGTGAGGCCGTAGACTCTACATCAGAGCTAGGCACATTACGTGATATTACTGCTACCGGCTTTCCGACACAGAGCTTGTAGTGGTCTCAGCCTAAGTACTAGTGATGCTCTCACTTGCATTTTATATAGCTGGTTACATAGTTTACCCTATTGATTCATTTATTATTGTACTACATTTATTTTGGCTTGAGTTATTTTGTACCTTGCTATGTCCCCTGAGGACCTGGATCCGGATTATGTCCCCAGGTATAGCAGAGGAGTTCTATCCCGAGGTATACGGGACAGGAGCAGAAGCAGGAGCAGACACTGGAGCTGAACCAATACCTGAGGACGAGGTGATGGCCGAGAATTTTTCCTGAGTATCTGCTTTATCTATACTCAGTATTTGCTATTGTTAGACTCTTTCATTTCTGGTTTATTATCGGGTTGTTCCCTGATATACTTTATTGAGACTTGATGTTGGTTATATTTTATTATACTGATATTGATCATATTTATCTTATATGGATGAGATTAGATTGTGACATGTTTAGTAGACCTTATTGTTGTTCTACAGCTTAAGTACACCTTGATGGGTCCATTAAATTGGGTTTGCCCATTAGAGTGTGCTGCTGGCCATTGCCACGTGGCTAGTCCCTCGATGTTTTGGGACTAGGGCGTGACAGTAAACAACAAGCTTTTAAAACTTTATGTACACAATATGGTGTTATTTTTAGACGATTTATTAAGGATGCACTACATATATGTAATTCTACTTATTTAATGTTAAAATCTTCCATGAAGTTATTATTACACATTATTGTAATACTAATCTTACTTTTGATTATCAAGTAACCGAGAATGATTGGTTAATTGCTACTCCTCTTTTTGAATTATTTTACAATGCTACATATATTCTATCTGGAGTTTATTATCCAACTTCTCTTTAGCTTTAACAGAAATTCTTAACATGTCTCATTTATTTTCTAGATATAGAAATGTCCATGGTTTTGATTATGTTGTTACCAAAATGGAAGCCAAATTTCTAAATTATTAGGGTAATATACCTCTTGTATATTGCGTGGCTTCGATTTTGGATCCCAAGATTAATTTAGAAGGTGTATATATTTTATTAGACAAATTTTAAGAAAATATGAGTTGACGTATGTAGCTTGAAAGTAGAAATTAAGGATTTTTAGATAGTTTAATTGCTTTATATGAAGAAATAGTTATATCCACCCGACCCGGTACAACTGTTCAAGGTAGTAGATCTGGTTTTATGTCTAAATTATCATATGCTAAAAGTGTACTGCAAAGAAGAAGAAGAAAAATTCAACCCACTCAAGAATTGTCCTTATATCTCAATTCTTATGAAGAAGATGAAGATGACTCTTCATCTTATTATTCAATTTTAGAATGGTGGAAGAGACATGGAAAAAATATATCATGTACTTTCTTCTATAGCACGTGATATTCTAATGGTCCCGGTGTCCACGGTAGCATCGAAATCTTATTTTACTGCAGGTTCAAGGATGCTAAGCAAGAAGAGTAGTCGGTTGCTGCCAGATATTTTGGAAGCTTGTGTCTGTATTCAAGATTGGACCCGTGTTGAAAAAAGAACTCAAGACTCAAGAGATGAAAGTGCTGATATCTCAGAGCTGGACTTTCAACATCTTACTATTGATGAGGCTACTAAAGGGGGAGTTGAGCAATAAACTTCAACGAAAGACGAACGATGAATTTTTTTTAAAAGACTTGTACATTTTTTACAAGCTTTATGCAACTAAAATATCATTTACAAGTTTCTATTTTTTTTTTTTGTTACTTAATGTTAAATACATTTATAATTTTATTGTCATTAATAAAAGAAATTCAGTTTTTTATTACTTAATGTTGTTAGTTGTTTACATTTAACTTCTCATGTCTATATAAATAGCTTCTTTAAATTTTAAGTTATAAATTTATATTTAAATTAAAAAAATTTATATAAAATTTATACTTAAAAGTTATATATATATATATATATATATATATATATATATATATATATATATATATATATATATATACACTTAAAGTTAAATTATAAAAAAAAGGTTTATATATTTTTTATAAGTTACAAAAAAGAATTCAAAAAAATTTCAACTTAAATATTTAGATTTTTATTTATACTTAAAGTTATATAAATATTGATATAAAGAAATCAAATAAAATTTTCTTACTTAATGTTTATATAAATTTTTACATAAATTATACAAAAAAAACTTTCTAACAAATAATAACTTATAAATTTTAAATTATACAAAACTAACTTAGTAACAAAAAACCTATAAATTTTAACTAGAATTTATTAACATATATATATATATATATATATATATATATATATATATATATATATATATATATATATATATATATATATATATATTAAAAAAATTGGGCCGGTCCGACCCGATCGTGAACCTGTTCGGCCCGGTCCACTGCGGATCGGGTCACGGGTCGGGACTGGGTCGGATGCCAATTCGACCGGGCCGGCCCGCTTTTGGTAACGGGTTGGGCTCGGACCGACTTGAACCCGGTCAAATCCGATCAAAGCGAACTTCGGACCGATCTGAATCCGGTCAAACCCGATCAAAGCGAACTTCGGGCCGACCTATTAAATATCCTGAGGTCTAGACAAGAGCCCATCTAAGGTTCTCAAGTGCATACACATTTGTAGTCAGGCCGAGCCCTATCCACACCATTGCCATTCAAATTAGAGATACGATCAAATATTCGTTAGAATATGTGAATAAATATTAGGGTTGCCCATCGTCTCTACAAATCATATCCTATACCGTGCATCCGATTATCTTTTGCCTTGAAAGATAAGTCAAGAATATTCTATAAAATTACATCCTTATAATGAACGTGGATTGGATAAGCACGAAAGCGGTCTAGGGTTACCTATAGATGAGTATATATAACCCTTGACATTTTCATAAGGAACACACAATTCTAACCTAAAATTAGCTTATTTTTATATTTGTCTCAAATCTAACTTGAACATTGGAGTGGCACCAATGGATCAACCCCCAATTCCAATCCCAACCCCAACCCCAACCCCAGCCATGTTTGCATATAAATTGCAGAAGTGAAATGAAGATTTGTGCATTAAAGTTGAAGAGCAAGGGCAGAATAACACAGTAAAGTCCACTGCCCCCACACAAAAAAATGACATTCTGGCACTTATTGTTCGGCAAGAGGCCGGGTTTGATGAATCGGGACAAACCAGAAATCAAACACTATTATATCTCTCGCCATAATTATTGGTCCCATCTCCTTTAATAGAACTTTGGAACCTATGTTTTTCGCAGACAATGAAGGATACTTTTGGGTCTAGATTGTACAAAATTACAACTAGATAGTTTCCAACTACGACAAGTTTGCGACTTGCATCTGTTGGAGATTATATTCTTGTTTTTTCATCTTTTTTTCTTATTACTTACCATAGTGATCTCCTTCTGTATCAGTAGAAATATCAGCAGTACTTTATGGAGGATGACAATCTGTGTATTGGTCTAACTAATCTCCAGGATATCCTGAAATTGTGATTTCTATATGACATAGACACAAAACAAGGTTTTTCCTGACAAGATTATATTCAAACAAGACAATGAGATAGAAAAACATTCTCCAATGCAAAAGTATCGAGAATGATGATAAAAATTACTTTTTACCAACTTCCAAGACAACTTTTCCATTTTTTTTTTTTATAAATATTTTTATTCATAGTTGATGATGTGGTAGTAAAGCATTGTGAAGTCCATTGTCTAGATCTAGACAACCAACTTCACATTGTCTTTGACATGTCAACTTTATAATTTATTTCATATTTGCATTGGATAATTTTTTTGAAATAAGGTGTGATTCCTATGTGGCAACCATTTGATTAATGTTGTTGTTGATAATGGTGCTCGAACGGGAAGATTGATTAATACCCATGAATCCTTGAGGAACTCACACTGCTAAAACCACGAGGACATCTGAAACAGTTACAATCATCACAAAAAAAAAAAAACGAAGTTTGCAGAGTCACATACACAAAAAAATCTCGATCCTTCGGTTCTTACATCAAAAATCCTCATACAATGAAAGAAACAATAATACCCACATATCTAAGTCATTTATGAATAAGAAAGGAAAACAGAAGAACTGCCTTTTATCTCAGGAATTCTGATACTCTGGTTTAAGTGATTCTTCATCGCCGCCTCCGACTTGATAATAGGTCGGATTAAGGAATTATTTGGAGAGTGCAGACAAAGTTGGGTCACTGCCTCAAGCTAAGCATGATGTATTCAGCATAGAGATCCCTGCAATCACACCAAGGAGAAAGACAGTGACTAATTTGATATTGCGTCTTCATAATAAGTTATCAGTACTGATTAGAATATCACTTTTCGTTTTATCTGAAAAAAAGGGTTAAAATATCACTTGGTATAGAATTATTCAGTGTCGATGATTCTTTCGTATTAATGCCAACCACATTGTCATCATACATGATTTCACCAGTTTCAGAAGGAATTGGAACTCAAAGTCGGAATGTTTTTTTTTTTTCTTCTGTCTGAAACATTCATGTTCTCTAACACCCAGTAGGTATGTATCTCAGGAGAATTTTTGGTCCATCACATCCATACATTTACGATACATGTAACTGTATTGATACTACTGAAAGGTATTCTGTTTGCTCGCAACAATCTCGGTTTTCGTTTCCCTTGTGATGGACCGGAAAAAGAGGGAGAGCATGTCAAGTATTTGCCTGGGATCATGTTTTCTTAAGTCTATTCTAGATGTATACAATTTCGGATTTGGGGGCACCATATGTGATCAACGGGTAGTAACTCATATCACATGAGGTAACTTTGCACAGAGTTCTATAGGTGGCTCCGGGATTTCATATGGTCACGGACATCTCAGGTAATTCAGTCTTATGGTCCTTCATAATTATCTGCTTATAGTCTTTCTTTTGTTTTCTTAGGTGCTCAATTTTTTGCGCTTTTAGTTTAATGTTTCTATTCAGCGGCCGTGGTTATTGGCAAAAACTCATTGAATCCATCGTTTACATAATAAACAAATACTTGCACTCACATACGTAGATAAATCAACTTACATGGAATACTGGATTGCTTCGCGAGCAGCAGAAGCAGGCAAGAACTCATCGACAGCAACCTCTTTGTGCTCATTCTTCTTATCTAAGTTTTTCAGTCAAAAGAAATGATCACTCATCAGTAACTAGAAGATGAAGTAAGAGTTACAATATACAGATAGCGTGTCGAGAAGATACAGTCTTCGAAGAAGCGCTTGATCTCATTTTGGCGATGAGGAGAGAGCTCATTGAGGTCATTGTAGTGGTGGTATTCAGGATCATCAGCGCAAACCGCAATGATCTTGTCATCTTTCTCACCCTGTAACCAAAAAAAAATAAAAAAAATTAACATACTTTGCAGTATCGTCCGATACGGCCGATACTGATACGATTTGGAATGTCCCTATCCAATACCGACCGTATCCGATACTGACCGATACATATATTAGGGATCTGTTTTCTGGTCAATTCAGAAATAAAATTGAACGAAAAAGACCAATCAACAAGGTGTAAGGTTGTAAAAGTATGTAAAAGAAAAAAACTTATCGCATGTAAATCAATCGATAAGGATGACTACTATTTCATTCAATTTTAAAACTATTAAGAAACAACAGTGGAGATACTTATGCCTAATTATATAAAATATATTTCTAAACGATTAAAAATTTATTAATAATTATTTACTTTCCGATACCAAAACAATTGATACTCCGATCCGAAACTGCCGATACAGCCGATACCGATACTCATAGAAATTATTCGATACCAATTCCGATACCGATACTGCGAACCTTGCAATTTAAGGCATGATCTTCAGAAACTAGTAATTCAGTCACCTCGGGTATTATCTTACCTGATCGATCATAGGCATAAGCCCGATAGGCCTCGCTCGGAGAAAGCAACCGGGAACAACAGGTTCCTGTTTAGTTCAACTGTGCATGTCAATTCATAAATCTAAACCGTCTCAAAGAAGAAGAGTTTTGATCAGAGTGACAGTTTATTCTAGTTCACCTGCATAAGAACCAGTACATCCATGGGGTCATTGTCTTCACAAAGCGTGCGAGGGATGAAGCCATAATTGTGAGGGTAGACCACTGATGAATAAAGGATCCGATCGACCTGAGATATTCTCATATAATGTTCAATAATCGATACGAAGAAGATCATGTGATGAATCAGGACTAAGGAAACCTATTGGATTAATTAGAGAAATTAGAAGAATTAACAAGCTGATAATTCACATGATATATGTTCCGAATTCTTGTACTAAACCTTGATAAGTCCTGTCTTCTTGTCGAGCTCATACTTGACTTTACTTCCTTTAGTTATCTCCACAACCTGTACCATTCGGACACCATTCTTTAGACACGACTCATCTTGTACTGTTTTCTATTTTATTGTCGTGATCTGATCACTTCTCAAGGTTCTTCTGTTAGTAATTCGCTTTGAATGTACCAGTTGATGTAAGTAACTGACCGGTTGCCACAGAATTAGGATATCTACATTATTGCAGTTTCATGTTCATAAGTATGAACTCGAGTAAGAAGTTCTTACTAGATTCATTCAAAAACTTGCTCGCAAAAGTAGTAAAGAAAAAAAAGAAAAAAAATGTGTTTTAACCTTTTGAAACGTAGGGTGCTACCTTTTGGAAAATGTTCCGTCTAAACCATTTGTAAATCCTCCATCAATTATTAAAAAAATAAAAATAAGAAAGATAATAATTCTAAAAATAATTATCTCTCTGCACAACAGAAAGTTCTACAAACATATATTTTAAAACAAATTTAAAGGATAACAAGAAATTTTTTTATTCAAAGAAGAGACCTACTAGAACATATATATATATATATATATATATATATATATATATATATATATATATATATAGAGAGAGAGAGAGAGAGAGAGAGAGCACTTACGACGTTGAAGACTGCAGGAGCTTGGGGGCCTGCATACAACATGGCTATGGTTAGAGTTCGACTACATAAACTCACATAAGAACTTGTAATATAGATATAACAGATGAATTTCACTAACATTGAAAGTATACTAAGGTCTTTAAAAAAAATCAAAGGATGAAAGGCATGTAATCCAACTGACTTTTTATGGTCTGAGTTTTAAAAATTAATAACTCATGAGTTCCTATAGGATTTTTGCTATGGTCAAGTGGTTTGGAATAACAACATACATGGGAACATAATTGATAAATTGTTCAATAATCTTGGAAGTAAGGATGCTAAGAAAAATGCATATCAAAGTGTGCTACACAAGCACTCGAAGTGTATTTTTGTTCATCCATCAAATCTTGTGTGATATTGGTCATTCCACTAAGAACTGTTACGTGTAAACTTAAAGCACAAATTTTGATGGGTGAGCAAAAACAACTGTGCTTTGGGAGGAGGCCACGTAGGCGGGGACTTGGCCTCCAGAGAGTCCATATTTGTCCACATATCAAAATTAGAGTGTTTGTTCACCCTCCAATCAAGTGTTACCACGTGTCAAAATAGAAATCAAAATCAATTTGACTATTCACAAAACTACTTTCAAAGTGGTTTTAGATTGCATAAAACAGTTACGTAGCAACACTTGAGTCAAGAGAACATATATCCTAGTTTTGATGGACGAATAAAAATGGACATGCTTCCGGGGCCATCTATCATTTTTTAAAGCAAAAATGGACCCTAAACCACACCAACATCAATGTGTTAAAGTAGTTACCAATCTCGAGGTCATGCCAAGCATGTGCAGCCACCGATCTCTTGGACAGAGAGGAGAGGATCCTTCCGTTGAGCTTGGGAGATGATTTCTTCTCGTCATCACTCATGTTGGCTATAATAATACTTTCTCTATGGGAAAATAAAATAATCAACAACAAGAAAAAGAAGAAAATTATGAAGCTCAATATCTCTGTATTGTAACAGAAATCATTGTTTAAATAAATAAATTGGGGTTAACGAAATTGTAGGATCACATACTTTGATTCCTTCTCGCACGAGTTTCTCTTAAGGATTTTTTCAGTTTTTCCCGTTTACTCGTTAGATATTGCTCCAACTAAGATCCGGAAGAAGGGGGTTGGATCCTAGTATAATATAAAAAAAATGACTATTTAATAATAGGGTATCACATAATAGTTAAAATTAGAATTTTGGCCTTTAAAGTGTTCGACGTTAGATTTTGGATCTCGAAATCACCGTTTGCGTAGGCTAGTGAACAATGATTTAGAAACCCAAAGTCTAATGTTGGACACTTTGCAGACCAAAATCCTAATTTCTATATATATATATATATATATATATATGAAACCATGTTACTAAATAATTCTCAAGGTCCCTCTTAGAAATAGTTACTAAATAACCCTATAAACAATATACATATATGTATTTCTGGTAATTGTATTATGCAAATGATTGGTATCTTTGATTCAATAACAAATTGAATCTGAATATGATTTATTTTTATTTAATTTGGCTACTTGACTCAAACCTTAAGGTGGCGCTTGGTTCAAGTTTATGAGGCTTGGAAATGAGATTTAGGTTCTTTACCCTTGTTTGGTATATGTAGAATTGAGAATTAGGGGAGAATAAGAGGGACTTCATATTCCCATTGTTGTGAACAAATAATTCCCAAGGTCCCCCTTGGGAATAATTTTGCTTTTCTAGGAATGTTATTTGAATATTTTGTTTGACAATAACACCCTCACTTTACTTTCAAAATTTTAACTTCTATTCTAAACATGCAAATTTAAATAATAGAAACATGAAAGGGTATTTATGGAAAACTAAATAAATTAACATTCTTTTTTCATATTCCCAATCTAATCTAACCAAACATGGGTATGTTGAATTCATTTTCCATGGAAAAGGAATGAAAAATAAATTCCTAGAAATACAAAACATTGATCCAAACGAGCCATAATGTCACGTCCCAGTGCCAGAATACGAAGACGGACACGATTAGCTACCCCGTACAAGGTATTATACATCGTACGACGATCACGACTGTAACTAGATAAGGGGATGCATGCTACAATCAGGTCACTTAGGGTCACACGAACATCTATGTCTATATCAATCAAACAAGAAACAGTAATCATAGAGCATATATGATAAAGCAATAAGGCATCTTAAACGCTTTTTCAAGATGTTCTGGAGACCAGCTGTACAAAATAAGAAGCTGATGGAATAACAAAAGTACATGACAGTATTACAGTTGTAGTCTGATTTATATATATACAGTCATGAAAAGGAACTAATGTCCAGACGTGCCGGCTAACAGGTGCCGGTGGCTAAACGTCCAAAAGAGTAAAATGTACAATGACGAACGGGGAATAAGAAAACACACTCATTATCCTCGACGTCCATGTTCCTGGTACGAGCCATGAGTCGGGGGAAAGTACGCTGAATCTTCGAGTGCTGGCTTGAAACATGTCCATGCAAAACCAGTGGGGTTCGACCCAAAATAGCAAGTACCATAAAGGAAGCACGGAATAGAGAAACAAAAACCCACGCAATAAATATATAATAATATATGTTCTATGTCTTAACTTAGGTCTATGGTATATCCTTGCATAAAGGCCCAACCCTACAACCAAATAAGGACAAGGGTTGAATCCATCACACTATGATAGTCCATTTTTCTAGGCTACTAACACAATAATACAATCACAACCAAGTCCAATTAACAAGATCGGTCAATCATTTGTACGGCTTGCTAATTGTGGAGTCTGAGATTATCTCAGAATAATACAAAATAGGTATCCTCAGATCACGCCATTGTCGAACATGAGCTAATCGAGCCAATAGATGATTATACATGCACTTCATGAATTGTACCAGTTCCCCGTAGGGCCACTGCGCTAGATCACGGTATTAGCGGTTCAAATGTTCCTATAGTGAAACAGTGGCTCGAAATTATTTATAATAGGTTAGATACTACACTCCACTAAGGCGGATGATATACAGTATTTATGGTGGCTAGTCAGCCCACAGCGCACTTAGAATGAATATCTGTGGGAATGTTCATTGGCATGATCTCGGAATACTGATTTCTCCTAATGTTACTACCACTTTTAGTTGCTTAATTAATCCTATATTGCTTTAAAATCTCAAGGCGTGACCACATGAGAATTTTCCTTAAGATGTCGTACAAAGTACGGACACGCTAGATACGAATCCATGGAAGTTAAATCTGGATTCACCTGAGCGTGTATGCAATATTCGATAAATCAAAATCCTAGCCATGCTTTGGTACTTGACTTGCATCGCATATCATGCCCGTGCTGGAGAAAAAGTATAATTATAGTATCACGCGTTCAGAAATTTGGAGGCATTCTCGATGCACAACCCAAATATAAATCACTTAACACGTAACACGATATGTCGCACATCGGTGCACAGATTATGAACAATATCAGACAATAATTGTATCAGCACGGATACAGTATTCAAGTACAATTATCAAGATTATGAACCGAAATACGACAAACGGTTCGATTTTTCGGTTATCGGTTCGTTTTGAAATTTTAAAATATCGATTCGCTTTCGGTTCTTGGTCCGAATAACCGAGCCGAACTGAAAATCGATTTAGATTTAGTAATTTAACAAACTGCCCACAATCTATATATACTAATATATTTCTAATCCTAACTGAGCGCACTCTCTCATCCTATTCTTTATCGACACTTCTTTGAGCGGTATATATATATATATATTAATAATTCATAAATACAACAATGTAATATTTTTTTTTTGAAGATATGTTATTTAAATATGCCCATTTGCTAAAATGTAAATGTTCGATCCATTGGGCCATGAAATCTGTAACGCCCATAAATCGAACCGACCGAAAATCGAAACGAATTAGTTCGGTTCGATTTTTTTCGGTTTTTAAGAAAATGATTCGGGTTTTGGTTTTGAAAAATACAGTTTATGGTTATTTCGATTTTAATATATTCGATTCGGTTTGAACCGAACCGAGTCGTTTCTCACTCCTAGTTAAAATATCAAGTTGTCTTCTATCAAAATTTAGGCTATCAAATTATCAAATAAAAAAATTGTAAAATTTAATACTTTAATATATGAATACGTATATACTAATATATATGTTGAATACATATATACTAATAGGGAGGGGTGGATGAGCGGGGGGGGGGGGGGGGGGTGGTGAGGGGAGGAGAAAGAAAGGGTAGTTTAGAATTTTCATATTTTATGTTATTTTTAGATTATAAATAACGATATTTTTTTACGTGAGGGTGTCTTTTGATTCTAATATTAAACTATTTGTTGTCAAATATAAAAAAAAAAATTGGGAATCTTATTTCACTAAAGTTGGAATTCTGAGAAGAATATATTTGCACTTTACCACTTTACCACTTTACCCAAGGGATGGGAAGATATTGAAAAAAATGATGAACATAAATGGGTATTTCAAAATGTGCAATATTAAAAAAAATTGTTGACACCAATATTTACTTAGAAAAAAAAAAGTGCTCTATGGCATGGACCAACTGACCACAGGACTACATATGCAATAGTGATTCTTGTCAGTATTGTTACCATTTGTTCATTGACCAGAGAGGAACGAAAAGATCTTGATCTGACGGCTGGAAAGGAGTCGTTAGTGGGACGCAGCTGCACGTGGGTGGATATTAAATTATTTGAAAATTGAACAAAACCATTTAGAAGTTTTTTTCGCGAAAGTTAAAAATCTAATCAGAATTTATTTGCACTTTATCTCCTATTCTATTTGCAATGCCAAAAAATTATAATAATAAAAAAACTAATAATTTTTTTTTATTAGTTCTTACCCAACATGCAAAAAAGAGTTGCATGATAATTCCATTTATCAAACATCAAAAAAAAAAAAAAAAATTTAATTTTCATTCTCTCTTCTATTCTATGGCCAAATTGAGAAATATTGTTTTTAGAAATAGATAAAAGTCCGATGCAACATATAACTCTTGTCGCACACTAACTCGATCTTGAAAAAGAAAAATTTTCGTACAAAAATTAATTGTCTCATACTAATTGTGTGCTGGCAACTCATCAAATAAGAACCAATTACAACCATAGGCAATTGAATAAATTAATCGTATAACAAAATAAGTCTAATTTCTTTTCATTTAATTGTTATTGTTTTTTATGTGAATTTGCGGGTCAATTATTTTTAGAATTTGTTTTTCCTTCAAAACTACCAGGGATTATCCTCTCATTATCCGAAATGTATGTCGCAAATAGAAAATAAGTAAAAAAAAAATGTTAAACCGTATCAAACATCTAGAATACAAGACTTTAAACTTTTACTTAAGAGTAGAGAGATTTTTTTAAATAGTATTCAACTTCCATAAAACTTTGGGAATTTAAAGGAGTAAAATT
The DNA here is from genome assembly GCA_036927795.1 of Iris macrosiphon. Taxonomy (NCBI): domain Eukaryota; kingdom Viridiplantae; phylum Streptophyta; class Magnoliopsida; order Asparagales; family Iridaceae; genus Iris; species Iris macrosiphon. The sequence continues at coordinate 156,323,721 of JAYESA010000016.1, forward strand.
AAAACCGCTAGAGGAAGGGCTTGAACCTTCGACCTTGTGGTTAACAGCCACACGCTCTAACCAACTGAGCTACTCCAGCTTGGCAAAGCTTTGTTTAATTTTATTTTTAAACGTCTCTAGAAACTTCGACACTTTTAGCTCCACAACTACATTGAATGGTGATGATTTACGCTAGCATCTTAAAGATCATTATAAGAGGACGATAAGAGCTAGACAGCAATGATCCTCCCACAAGGGAGGGACCTCAAAATTTCTTTTTGACTTTTTAATCATTGGCCCATCCTCTATTAAGACTTGTAAGGAACAGAAAATTTCTGTGAAAGCATAAAAGTTTTATATTTTTATAAAAAAAGCATCAAAGTTTTTAAATTTACATGGAAAGCACTAAAACGTCATTCGTAAGGACGTTTTACGCTTTTCCGTCTACCTAATTATAACTCCGTTAACGGAGCAGATTTTTTTTTTTAATACATACGTAAAACGTCCATTCGAAGGGCGTTTTATAATTTGTAATAATATTTTAAACTTCTTTCTATATCCTCTCTCCTATCTATCTCTCCTCTGTGTAAAAAAAAATTATAATAAAGCTAAAACGCCCTTTCAAAGGGCGTTTTGCAATTTTTTATAATTTTTTTAAATAATATTTTATCCTCTCCCGCGCACTCTCTGACGAAAAAAAAAATTATTATTTAAAGGAAAACGCCCTTAGGAAGGACGTTTTTCCCAGGGAAGGGAGTTTTCATTAAAATAATATTTTTTTTTTCGTCAGTTCTCTCTACTCTCTCCCTCTCCTCTCTCCTCTCTCCCTCTCCCTCTCCCTCTCCGCTCCCCTACCGCTCTTCTCTCTCCCTCTCCCTCTCCCTCTCTCTCTCCGCTCCCCTCTCCCTCTCCCTCTCCTCTCTCTGCTCTCCCCTCTCCTCTCTCCCTCTCCCTCTCCCTCTCCCTCTCCCCTCCCCTCCCCTCCCCTACCGCTCTTCTCTCTCCGCTCCCCTCTCCCTCTCTCTCTCCGCTCCCCTCTCTCCTCTCTCTCCTCTGTGACCTGTCTCTCTTGTCCCCCCTCTCTCCTCTCTCTCTTTCTCTCTCCTCTATGTCCTGTCTCTCTTGTCTTTTCCTCTTGTACTCTACTCTTTGGTCTTTTCTTCAGCCCGTGAACTCCCCCAATCCAAAACCCCAACATTTTTTCACAGTCAGATACTCCAATCCGTGACCTCCCCCCCAACCCGTGACCTCTCTTGTCCCTGTCTCTGTTTATCCGTGAATTATTTTTGTCATTTAATGAAATGAAATTGCTATAAGAACGGACCATTCTTCATAGAAGAAGTTCATATAAGAAAGAAAATAAAATTTTCACAGAAGGAGAGTTCCACATTGAAAGAAAAAATTTTTGATAGTTTTTCCAGTTAGAGCATTCAAAATACAGATGGCTTATCAAAATGACGGACGCATACCCGGTGGACCTACAACTCCGGCCATTCAACGTGAACGAGAGTCTCACATTTCTAGTCTGGTTTTTGCAGGGCCGGTAATGTAACTCCTGGATAAATTATATTATTGTTGTTAAGTGTATTATATTGTACTAACGATATATATATATATATATTATAGCGTTATGATTATCCAGATGTTAAATTAAGAGAGCATGGTGAATGGCGGGCATCATGGGAGTTGACTGAAGCACAAAAGATCTTGGTGGAGGCTTTTGGTTTCCACTATGTTGATGCTATACGAATGAAGCGTCATGATAGAGACCTGATATTAAGTATCGTTGAGCGATGGTGGCCAACACGCAACACATTTCAGTTATCCTGCGGGGAGATGACGATCACGTTAGCAGACGTGGCACAGATTCTAGGATTACCTAACGACGGTAATCCTATATATTTCGACGAAAAATTAGAAGCAAAACAGCTCATTAGAGAATACCTCGGTGTGGAGCCCCCCTCTGACATGGGACAAACCAGCACTGTAAAACTCACTTGGCTCCGGTCAACTTTCATGCATGTTGATCATATCGGCTCTACGAAAGTTCCTGTCGATAATTCGCGGGTAATTATTTCCATGTATTCATTATTGTGAATATTTATTTAATATAAATGGTATGAACTCTCATGTATATTTTCAGGTGATATGTTGCACCAGGGCTTACTTATTGTGTCTATGCGGTGCTTTTTTATTTTTCGATGCTACGGGAAATATGGTCAACGTGCGACTGCTTCCATTTTTGGCGGACATTCATTCCCTCACAAGACACGCATGGAGTGTAGCAGTGTTAGCAAATTTATACCGCTCTATGACGTCTTTTGTGAGTAAGGTATCACAGGGTAGAACCGCCAAAAATATAAGTGGATGTCTAACACTTATACATGTATGAATAAAAATGAATAATATATGTTATATTTATATGTATCTTATTTGTGTTCTTCTTTGCAGTTCTGGTGCTACGAACACTTCGCGATTGGTAGACCAGTTAGTATATATAGCGATGAACAACATGTGTGGCCAGCAGGCTTTCGCTGGATTACTGGAAATACCGATTATGTGCATTGTATGACCAAAGTGATATCTCTTTACCAGCATTAATTTGAACCGCCTATGAGGTTAGTATATAATTAAATTAAAATTTAAAAATATATTGTTGTGCCTACCATTTATTACTTGTTGAATGTCAAATAGGTTGTTTGACAAACTCTAAGTGTGCCGGAAGAAATAAGAGATGGTCAACGTACCCGTAGTCTCCATAGGTATTATATCATGTGGAGCCTTTGGCTTCTAGCAGTACAAAATCAAATATGGAAGAGCGGGTTCGAATATGATTGGTTGGGAATCCAGATTTATCACGCATGGCGTGGAACACATGTCTGAATTGATGACATCGGCGACAGATGGTAAGTTAAGAAATATTTCAAATAAATAATACGGTATTATATCTTACATATCATTTTGTGTTAACATTTTACAATGGAGGGTACTGCCGATTTTGTACGTTGGTATGGATGCCCCCTAGTGCAAAATAGGAGGTATCAATTTGAAGAAGCTCGGTTCCAGCCACGAGCTTTAGATGATCTGAGCTTGCGTGATAGGAGGGCACGTGATGCTCTAGTAGTATATTTCTTTATTTGCAAAAAATATCATCTTTATATATGTTACTTTATATTTATTGATTGTGGATTTAAATATTCAGGCGGAGACACTGGCTGATATAGCTGAGGATCCCGAAAGAGATCCAGAAGGAGTTATAGGGACGGCTGTACAATATATGCGTGCACCACTGAGTCCCCGTTTTACTCCAAACCATGTCACGCCCCAGTCCCAAAATGACGAGGGACTGAGCACGTGAGCAATGGACAGCAGCACGCACCGATGGACAACCCAATTTAATGGATCCATCGGGGCATGCTTAAGCTGTAGTCTAGCAGTAATATGTTACAAGTCTCAGGTATTTCTAATCTCATCCACAGAACAATACAGATTAATGCCAGAAATATTGCAATAGAAATAAATAAGCAATATTAAATAAGGTTATCTCTGGAAACAAATTCGAGAATTATTCTGTTACATTTAAGAAGAAAGACAGGAAATAAAATACTGAAATGGAAATACTGTGTATATGAAGCCGGTGCTCAGGAGAAGTCTTCTGCAACTATCTCGTCCTCGATTCCGGGTTCTGCTCCAAGGAGTGCTCATGTATCGTACACCTCGGGGTAGTTCTCCTCGGCTATACCTGGGTACATAGTCCATTCCAGGTCCTCAGGGGACATAACAAGGTACAGAAAATACAAGCCAAAATATATGCAGTGCAGCAATAATGAAACAGTAGGGTAAATATGTAAACCAGCTAGTGATATGCAAGTGAGAGTTTTAGTCATACTCAGGCTGAGACTACTACAGGATCAGTGTCGAAGAAACCATAGCATTATTTTCTCGAAGAGCCAGTAAGGAACCAAAGCTCTGTATCAGAGTCTAAGGCACCGCCAGATAAAAGTATTTATATTATATTATATTCAGTCTTGATATGATAATACTCTCCCCACCCCATGAAATCTCACGTCACAGTTCCAGAATATCACAGGTACAAGTCACGCAAGATTGAACTAATACAATGAATCATGATAGAATCTAAGCATGTAAACTGTAAATGACATGAAAATGTATCCTATACGGAATCACCAGGTATATCTCAGGCAATTCCGTCACAGGAATAGTGTCCGGTGTCCTGGGTTGAGCAGTTAAACAAGTTTTCATATGAATCTACAAGAACCCAACTAAAATACTATAACCAGAAATATCTGAGAATTGGCAAGCTTTACTTGCCCACTGATGTATAACTAGTCAAGGAAAGTAAGTAGCAAGCTGCAGGGTTTGGCAAGGTACACTTGCCTGCGGTTACGGTTCCAATTGCTGCTCTGACTTCAGTTGGATTTGCAGGCGGTACTCCGGTTGCTGAAACAAACATCACCATTAGATCCATAAAATATCAATCAGCTAGAAATGCCTGTCCTTGAGTCCAATTTGGAGACAAGGGCAGAAACGGCAGTTTTGGGTCAAAACGGGGTCCACATGCGGGCCCGCTTTGCACCGAAAAATGCGTCCGGGTCAAGATCTCCAAATTCACCAAACTCAATGTCAACAGGTCAGAAACGCTGATATGAACCCAACGGAACTTTCGGAATTGAATTCCGATGAGCCGATCACAAAATCGCCCGTCGAGCGGGGCCTGTGGGGCCCACGACACGCGATTTTGTCAACATTCTCAGAATCGAACCAAACTTGACCCACAGGACCAGCGTATTGCTACGAGTCCGATGGCGCAAGTTTCGTCTCGATCCGACGTGTGTACACAAAGTTAGGGCAAATTGCAGAAAAGTCGGATACGGGGCGATGTCCGCGGATACGCGTTGATTCCGGTGTGCACGCACACCCGAATCGACTTCTGCGAAATCTCGCACGTCCATATCAACGATGCACACGTATCTGTGAAGACCGCTCGCAACCAAGTCTTCCCGTTTGGCGGGACGTACTCAGTTCCGGGGTAAAACAGGGTCTGGTTTTTCCTGTTTTTGGATCGCGGTGTGCGATCACCACAGGACGCGATGCCCCGAGCGGTTTATCCGGACATCGAGAGGGTCACACAGGCTTCGCAACGCAATTTGCGGAAACGAAAACAGAGCTACGAACAAAAAGTTACACGCACCTGAAGGGGACCCGAAAACTAGGGTCGAATCGTGTCCGACTCGTGTCGGACACGCGGATTTAGGAATTAGGGTTAGGGTTTCCGATTCCTCGCCGGAGGGCGGCGGCTGGGCGGCCAGGCTGAGGCGGAGGGGGCCGGGCCTCTGCGGCGGAGGGCGGCGCGGTGGCTGGAGGCTCGCCGGCGGCGGCGGCGCGGTCTGCCGGAGCTGCCGCTGTGCTGCTGCTGTCGAGCGGCTGCTGTCGACGTCGAGGTCGACGGGGACGGCGGAGCGGGACGCCGGAGGGGAGGAGAGAGGAGGGAGGAGTAGGGGCGGCTGACGGCGCTGCAGGCGGTGGCTGGGCAACGACGGAGGGCGGTGGCGGCGAGTGGTGGAGTGAGGCCGAGAGGGGGAACGGGGGGGGTTTAATAGGGTGGCCGGAGGCTGGGGGGGCCGAGATGGGCGGGGAGAAGGGGCGTCGTGGCGGTGAGGGGCGCGCCGGAGCGGGCGGCGCACGACGCGGGGAGGGAAAGCTGAGTCGTGGGGGGGGGAGAGAGAGGGGGCCGGCTACGGGCGCGGCGGGCCGGGTTCGAGCAGACCCGACCCGACCCGACCCGGTAGGGGAGCAGGTGGGCCGGCCCAAGGGGCTGTGTCACGCCCCGATCTCCCGCAGGCAAATCGGCCGTTCCCGCTAGGCGGGAATCACCCTCGCCAGCGCTCCCGCGGAACGATCGCTTAACCCATCCGGGCGTGATGCCGCACGAGCGTGATCCACGCCCGTGCAAGGCCATGGTTCATTGGCTGGCGGCAAGAGTTCTAAGCCACATAGTCGCACAGATTATCCGAGTGCAGCGGAGTCATGAACGCATAGGCGATCGGTAACAGGTTCACTGAGTCGACAAATATAGCGGAAGCATTGAAACACAAGTTGAAGTAAAGCAAGCTCTTTTATTGATATAAACTTGTGTTACAGGCGGCGTATAGCCGAGATTACATGTCGCTCAAGCCTCTCTCTCTGAAACAGTAAAAGCGTGCCAAGTGGCGACAACTGTGGAATGAATGTACAGGCGATGGTCAGGCGATGTTCACAACTTATGTCTTGTATAAGCGCTTCAGTCCCGGACGCACCGTTGCAAGGCTTCAGAGGAAAATCCTGGCCTTAGCACGCACGAAGGAAGCGTCCGCACCGCACGAGGTTCTCCCGCACCCTGCATATCAAACTGGTGGATTATCATTACATTGAATGCACTGGTGGGGAAGCTACTCGCCCGCTCGACAAATCCAAACACGTAATACAGGTTCCGTGCACAACTATTAAGTTGTCTTTCTAGTTGCCTTAGGATCAGTTTCATGCAAACATTGAATAGCTTATCGTGTCGGCCAGTGCGTCGTGCGATGTTTGAAGAAACACGGCGAGACTTACCAACTTACCATTTATCCTTCCCTGTCCAAGGCAAACGTGATTAATTCAAGCACGGTAAGTATAAACATTCAGGAGGCATAGCATATGAAAACAGGAGGGTTCTTATAACATGATCGTTCAGGTGTTAAGTTATTCATTGATGCTATGCAATGACTCGCACGCGGATAGCCGCTAAGCGAGGATGACTTGTTATCTTTTGTTTCACAGGCAAGCACGCAACAGGTTAAATACACACGATAAACACACGATGCATTGCAAGCCATATTCACACGATAATCACACGAGGCATTGCAAGCATATACACACGATGATCACTGGCTGATGCCATAATGGACTAGTCAAGGACGTGAATAACATGCAACGAGAAAACACGAGGAGCTCAGAAAACACGATACGTTGCAAGTTACCCAGTCCGCACACGATTGACTATAAATACGAAGTCTGCCCGGATCGGATCGGTGCCAGTGCCCCAGCACCGTCCGCAGAACTTATATCCTTGTGCACAAGTTGTCCATGATCGAACACGATTGTTAATTTACACACGAGCACACGAGATTCATTTAGCTATTGGATATGCACAGTCTCCTGGGCTGCTGTAAGCCCGTACACGAGGGAGACTTGCAGGGAGATCCAAATACCTGAATGAGTCTTGCCACAGGAACATGATTCTTTTACTTGGCATGATACAGTCCCCTGGATCGGGAACTGCCTTGGTGACCTAACGGTCCCGAATACTTGCGGGTTCATTCAGGCACGGAACGACTACGTAGTAGTCTCCCGGGGTTTGGATGAAACACGGTAACAATCAAGCAGACAAGCATGCGTTCTAAGGAACATAATCAGCACGTTTGCTCGGGCCCGAAGGTAGTCCGAGAGATAAAACCGTTAAGGGACTTAGCATGCGAGGGTCTGAATATAAGCAGTATTTCCTTTTTCCATGTTCTAGCAAGCAATATAAGTTGGGATTATTCCCTTAGCTAGGTGCGTTGGATTTATTAACATGCAGGGGGTGAATCACCTAGTGACTAGCATAAACATTCCAGATTTTATGTGTGCTGGCTAAGCAAAGACAAGTTCACCGTAGCCACCCACCTTAGCGATGATTCGCCTCGGTAGAGCGATACGTCTGAGCGAGCCTTTGAAAGTCCAAGCCGGATTCCTTTAGGGACAAGTCTGGATATCCTTTGCTTCTTGATCGAGGCAAAGCAGGTCGGGACAGCTGCACGATTGCCGATTGAGACGGCAGTCCGCTTGAACGGAACGGGGTGTTACAGGCTGGGCCGTGGGCCGGGCTGGGGGAATGGGCCGGCCTGCGGGCCTGGGTCGAATTTGGTTGGGCCGGGCCGGCCCAATGGGCCGTGGGCTGGATTTAGAAGAAAAATAAAAAGAAAAAAATAATAATAATAATTATAATAATAATAAAATCAGTAATTAAATAAATAAATAATTTAATTAAATAAATACTTTTTAGGCATTTAAAAATAGGTCCGGGGTCCGATAAATTCCAGAAAAATTGTCCTAAGTCCAGTTTTTCATTTTACATCAAAAAATATTATTTTTATAATATTTTAATATCATTTATTATTAATTAAAAATCATTGAATAATTAAAACCCTGTTTTTAAATTACAGAAAAATCCCAGAAAAATCCAAAAAATTGTGAAAAATCCAGTTTTTAAAATTTTGAAAAATCAGGGGGTTTACAACTTGATATACCAGACAGCCATCCGGTAGGCCACATGAGACAGAGGCAGGCACGTCCTCGTAGGCAACGTGAACGAGGAGCTGGTTCGAGCAATACAGAGGCACGAGTCTTACAGGTTGGTGAGGGAACATCCCAAGCTGGCATGTCACAACCTTATGTTGGCATGCCACAACATTACGAGGGATATTCGTAGCCTTACGCTGGCATGTCACAACCTTATGTTGGCATGTCACAACCTTACGAAGGTAGGCCACAGCATGATAGTGACACATCTGTAAGCCCCTGATTTTTCAAAAATATTAAAATTGGGATTTTTCACAATTTTCTGGAATTTTCTGGGAATTTTTTGTAATTAAAATCAGGGTTTTGAATTATTACAAAATTTTTAATTGATAATAAATAACATTAAAATATTATGAAAATAATATTTTTGGGTGTAAAATGGAAAACTGGACTTAGGGTAATTTTTCTGGAATTTATTGGGCCCTGGACCTATTTTTAAAACACCTAAAACTATTTATGTAATTATTTATTTAATTATTAATTATTTCTGGATTTTTATTATTATTATTATTATTATTATTATTTCATTTTTTCGGCCCGCGGCCCAACTGCCAAACCCAGCCCAGCCCGGCCTGCGGGCCAGCCCACGGCCCGTTGCCCTAACGGGTCGGGTCGGGTCTGCCCAGACCCGACCCGCCACCGACCCGTAGACCCGCTCCCCAGCCCGCACGACCCGCGCAACCGCCCCGCTTCTGCCGCCGCTCCCCGCGCCTCCGGCCGCGCCGCCCGCTTCCAGCGCCACGCCGCGCCTCGCCCGGCTCCGTCGGCCCCACCTCCGCCTCTCCCGGCCACTCCCTCTTCTCCCCTTCCTATAAAACCCTAGTTCTCCCCCCTGGCCGACACCCCTCACCGCCCTAGCCACCGCCACGGTCGCCGCCGTCAGCCACCACTCGCCGCTGCGTCTCCGCCGCAGCACAGCCCTCCCCTCCCCCTTCGTCTCCGGCTCGTCGACCACCGCAGCGCAACAACAGCAGCAGCTCGGGCAGCCCGAGCCGCCTCCGGCCGCCGTGCTCGACGCCGCCGCCTCCGCTCGAGCGCCGCGCCGCCTCGCCGCAGAGCCTCGGCCCCCCTCCGCCGCAGCCCGGCCGCCCAGCGCCGTCCTCCGGCGAGAGCCAGAACCTTAACCCTAACCCTAATTTCTCCCCCTGTGTCCGACACGAGTCGGACACGTGTCGGACACGGTTTGACCCTGGTTTTCGGGTCCCCTTCAGGTGCGTGTAACTTTCGCCTCGTAGCTCCGTTTTCAATTCCGTAAATTGCGTTGGGAAGCCTGTATGACCCTCTCGGTGTCCGGACAAACTGTTCGGGACATCGCGACCTGTGGTGATCGCACACCGCGATCCAAAAACAGGAAAAACCATACCCTATTTCACCCCGGAACTGAGTGTGCCCCGCCAAACGGGACGACTTGGTCGCATGCGGTCTTCACAGATACGTGCGCCTCGTCGATACGGACGTGTGAGATTTCGTGGAAGCTGATTCGGGTGTGCGTGCACACCGGAATCAACGCGTATCCGCGGACATCGCCCCGTATCCGCCTTTTCTGTAATTCACCCTAACTTCGTGCACACTCGTCAGAACGAGACGAAACTTGCGCCATCGGACTCGTAGCAATACGCTGGTCCTGTGGGTCAAGTTTGGGTCGATTCTGAGAATGTTGACGAAATCGCGTGTCGTGGGCCCCACAGGCCCCGCTCGACGGGCGATTTGGTGTTCGGCCCATCGGAATCCAAATCTGGAAGTTCCGTTGGGTTCGTATCATTGTTCCTGACCTGTTGACACTAAGTTTGGTGAATTTGGAGACCGTTGACCTGGACGCGTTTTTCGGTGCAAAGCAGGCCCACCGGCGGACCCCGTTTTGACCCGAAATTACCGTTTTTGCCCTAGTCTCCAAATTGGACCCAAGGACAGGCATTTCTAGCTATTTGACATCTTCTGAGCATGATGGTAATGTCTATTTCAGCTTTTGGACTCATCTGTGGAAATTTCTCCCAAGAACCAAATTAAACAGATCCAAACAACAGGCAAGTACCTGCACTTCAAGTTAATCTTTATATATTGTGATAATTAATTCCCTGCCATACATGTACCCTTGATGTTTACACCTAGTGTTAGAAATGTTGAATTTCATGTCTTGAATTTTGGTAGTTCCTGTCTTGTTTTTCATGTCGGGTGGGAGAATACCTAGAAGGCATGTAGTTTACCTTTTCCCCTGGATTGTCTAATAGCTGTTGGTACACGACTGTCCATCAGCCGGATGTCGATTGTATTGACTAATAGCCGTTTATGACGGCCGGATTAGCCTTATAAACCCCTACATGCCAACTAAGTATTCTAAAAACAAACACAAGTTCACACAGATAGTTCTGGTCATGTTATATTTCTTGCTGGCTATTGTAGTTCATTTCCTGTTCCATTTATTTCTGTTTCCCATATTCCTGTTTACAGCTAACTCTGAGATAATAATGTTCTGCTAATGCTGTTTCTCAACATGACATCCAATATTTAATTGTCATAAAATATTTAGTTTAATCTTGTCGTGCACTGTGTACTTTGCTCCTTTCCTGACTGGATCTGTTGTTTAGGCGATGATGAGAACCTTGCCCCCACCTATTATGGCCCCTATGAGGCAGCAGGTGATACAGTTGCAGAGGCAGTTCCCGCACAGGAAGCTACTCCTGCTGAGTAGTTAGCAGTAGTTATCTTAGTTTTGCTCTTTATCTTATTTAATCGGGTTTGTCCCCGATTTCATTTTGGAATTCATGTACTAAACATTTGAATTTGTTGTCACATTTAATTCAGTTGCAATCTTAAGTTTCATTTCTCATTATTATCTTGCCTATGTTATTTGTGAATGAGCTAGTTAGTAAATCTGGATTTGACCTAGACAGCGTACTACCGCCGATTCTGCGGCGTAGGCTGGACGTACCCACGCACTCGTGCCCGAATTTCCGGATGCGGGTCGTGACACATCCCAGAGTTATGAGACCACATACCAGAGCAACGATTCCACGCCACAGGGTGCTTCTCAACAATGGGATTGGAATTATTACATGCAAGAGACTGCCACTTCGTTGTTTGGCTCAGCCACCCTTGATCCAGACTCTCATTTATATTTGCCACCACCGGAGGGTACAGAGAAAATGAGAGATAGGCTAGGTCTTAGGCGAGTTGATCGTAGAAATTATAGAAGGGATGACAGAGGGGGCTAGTAATTTTGTTGGTATCCATAAATAAATGTATGACAATCTTTTGTTGGTCTTACAATTTCAGTAATATGATGTTTATTTTATTCGAAAGTCCAGCAACTACAATTACAACATTAAATCAAATTCATATTTACTCAAAAAAGATACAATAATTATATTCACTGTCTCGGTTGGTTTCTACAACTCCTTTTGTTGTGTCCTAGCCCGCCGCAATTACCGCCACGAAGATCCCTTGTCGACGGTTCTCTTGTCATTATACGATTCTTCTTCGGTCTGCCAGCTCTACGCCCAAGAAGTGGTACTCCAATTTGACCTCTTATAGGTTCACTTTGAGGATTATAGGGGACTGGAATCGGTTCCATACATGACATGTATACAGCTCTAAGTGTTGCAACAGAAAATTCAACAGGATAAAAACTTTCAACTGGTATGTTAGAAGAATGACATGTAAAGCAAGCATGTTCACATGGTAATAGAGTATGTTGCCACCGACCACATGTACAATATTTACGGTCTAGTTCAACCACATAACATTTACTTGTTTCATGATCCCATATTTCAAATTTATTATTATTAAAACGCAATAATTGAAAATGGTGTGACTCCCGTCTAATACGTGCTATAGTGTTCAACATCCTTGGACAAAACTTTGTTTCCATCTTTTCAGTATTTGTTCGATGCTTGTCGTGAAGTATTATTATTTTTGCTCTAATACCATCAAGCAATGTTGATATAGGTTTGTCACGCAAACTTTTAATCCAATTGTTAAAACATTCAGCAATGTTCAAAGTGTTAATATCTAATCGTGGGCACGGTGCATAAGCTGTTATCCAGTGAGAAAAATTACGATTTTCATCGCCTGACCCTACAATCCAATCGAAAATATTTACATCTGCAGATTTTATTTTTTCCAACCAACCATTGGCATCAACCTCATTATAAAATCGTGCAAGTTTGTCTAACCATTGTAGATATGTCGGTGTACGAGAACACATATTTTTTAAATTTTGTTTAAAATGTTGAATACAAAAAAAGTGGGAAGAGTTTGGAAAAACTGTTCGCATTCCACGAATTAATCCTTTCTGTTTATCAGATATAAATGAAATACTATCCCAACGTTCAAAATAAGTTTCGAAAGACATTTTCAAACAGTTTAAAAACCATGTCCACGACTCAGTATTTTTATTCTCAGCAACACAATATGAGATAGGATATAGTTGATAGTTTGGATCGTGGGCACAAGCAACAAATAAATTACCTTGGAATCTAGATGTAAGAAAAGTAGTATCAATACTAATAACAGGTAAACAACCACTTAAGAAACCATCCATACAAGCCTTGAAACAAATAAATATTCTTTGAAAGATATTATTTTCTACAGTTTTTAAAAAAATATTTGCTACCGGAATTTGTTTCCATAATTGTAAAATAATATTTCTCAAGACTACCATACGCATCAACGTAACTGCCGTTAATATCAGATAATGCAAGTTCCCTAGCTCTCCAAGCTTTGGAATATGTAATATGTATCCGATGTTCTCTAAGTATATCGTGTAAAATGTGTGCCGGACTATACGAGTTGTTATCTCTAATTTGACCAATTATTTTATTTCTTACCCATGCGGTGGTGGCTAGTGGATGATGTCCTCCTGTAAATCCACCTAAACATGAATGTCTACCTTCAAATGTACGAATTTCAAATGTACTACTATCACCAATAGCTTTAGCGTATACTCTCCAACAACAGTTTAGAGAATCACAAGTATACACAATTCTTTGATGATTGTTATGTTTAGATGAACAACTAAATTTATATGTAATTGCTAGGTCGCTAATAAAATTACGAAATTCCTTAGGAGAATCAAAATGTCTTCCAACAAATAATTCGGAAATGCAACCATGTACATTACCATCATTATCATCTAAATAGTAATCTAAATTTTCAACCAAATCATCACTGTTTTCATCGTCAACATCATTATTTTCTGTATCAGAGTTACTCTCAGTGTGATTTATACAACTAGGACCAACATTAAAATCTTGGTTATCATTAAAATGTTCACTAGTTGATATTATAGTTGTGTCGATATTTACTTGTGATGGGATGATGTAAATTTTAATACAAGCTGACACTAAATTACTTTGAACAATATAATTCCATGTTTCTTCACAATCTACTATTATCAATGCATCTTCATAAAACCACCTTATTGTAAATTCATAACTTATGCAAAAACGATCAGAAATTGTACTATGCAAACTAGCTAAAGTAATATTTTTATAAGTGGTTATAAGATGAGTATTACCTCCTTGGTAAGATAATCCATCTAGTATACCTCCATGGTAGCAAATTATTACTAAATTTTGATCCATAGTAAAAACTTTCGTCTAAATTAAGACTTACAGAAGTATATCAAGAAAAATGATAGCATAATAGGAAAACAAATTTCTTCTGACTTCGATGATACAAATTCCTTCTGACTTCAATTTAGAGAGCAGTAGGCAATTTAGGGAGCAGTAGGATAAGAGAGAGTGGATGACATATAATTCATAAGTTTGGCATATATATAGAAAGTAAATCTATCCGTTATATATTATAACGTTAGCTACTACTCTACTTCCCTAACTACTGCTACTTCCCTAACGTTAGCTACTACTCTACTTCCCTAACGTTACCTATTTTACCTATTGTACTACTGCTACTGCTACTAGTACTATCTACCTCATAGCATAGCAAATAACGTTACCTATTTTTGCTAGTACTACTATTTACTTCATAGCATAGCATAGTAATGTTACCTAGATGAGAGAGATTTACTAGGAAGGAGAGAGAAATGAGAGTGATAAGAGAGAGAGAGTAAATGTGTGAAGAGAGAGAGAGTGAAGTAAAAAATCAGAATTTATATATATATATATATATATATATATATATATATATATATATATATAAATATATATTTTACTTTGCTGAGAGGAGAAAAAAAAAATATATATATATATATATATCACTTTGTAAGGAGAGAGAGAGGAGAGAGAGAGAGAGGAGAGAGAAAGAGAGGAGAGAGAGGGGAGCGGGCGGACAGGAGAGAGGAGAGAGAGGAGAGGAGAGAGGAGAGAAGAGAGAAGAGAGAGGAGAGAAGGGAGAAGAGAGAAGAGAGAGGAGAGAGGAGAGAGGAGAGATGGGAGAGAGAGAGGAGAGAAAATATTAAAATAATTTAAAAATATAAAACGTCCTTCAGAAGGGCGTTTTATAATTTTTTTATTTTTTTTAAATTTCTGATAACGACCGTCGACGGAAGCTAACGGAAAAGTGTAAAACGCCCTTACAAATGTCGTTTTAATGCTTTTGTTGTAAATTTTGAAACTTTTTTGCTTTTTTTAGAAATATAGTAAATTTTTTTGCTCTGAGTGAAATTTTTCGTGTAAGGAATGACTTTTTTTCTTTCGTACTGTACTTAGACGCAATATTCCAAGAAAAAAAAAACTATTCTTAAGGGGAGACCTCAAAATGTGTTAAAGGACGTGCAGTCCAGAATACGGTCAGGTCCGGATCTGCTCAACGATCGGTCCGCTCTGGTCCACTCCTCCCACGGGTCCGGACTGGATCAGAGGATCAAATCCGCAAGTCCAGTCCGATCCGGTCCGTTGTCGGCTCCGTTCGGGCCGAGCCGAATTCGAACGGACCGGTTTGATCGGCCTGGACCAGTCTGGTTCAGGTCTGGATCGATTGATTTTTTTTTTAAATATAGCCGTTGGGGATATTTTTACCAAAATAACTCCGTTTTAGTGTCCGTTTTAGGAATATTTTGGTCATTTTTAGCAAAATGACCAAAATATCCATTATAACAACTTTTTTTAGGGTATTTTGTGTCATTTGGACTCAAAATTTTTTCCTATAAATAGTTCATAATTCATGAAAAATAAACACAACAAAATTTTTTTCCTCCAACAAAATTTTTTCCCTCTTACAAAGTTTAGAAACAAGCCAATTACAATGTTTAGAAAAAAAGCAATTACTATAGTCCAACTTCTTCCCTCTCAACACATTTTCTTGCGATTTAATATGGAGGCTTCAAGCAGACGTTACAAGTAACTTTAATATTACAGAATATTTTTTTTCCTGATTTGAGATTTTTCTTTCCTCTCTCTCTCTCTCTCTCTCTCTCTTGGTAGAAAAGTAACTAATTTAGCTATAATTTTTTTTGAAAAATATGGATGGACAATGTTCAAACCAATATTATAAAAATTATGATTATTATAATAATATGTTTGAAAATGATCATATTCCTAATTCTGGACAAGGTTCAAACCATAAGGAGTAAGGACAGGTTTCTTATCAAATAACTCAAACTTTTTTAGCATTTTTTCAATTGAATGTGCTAAAGATAGAGTATAACCCTCTTTGCCTTTGGTCACTTGCATTCCTAAAATTAAGTTGGCTTCTCCTAGGTATTTCATATCAAACTGACTAGATAAATAGTTCTTTGTAATATTTATCAATTCCAGTGATGAACCTAGGATAAGGATGTCATCTACATACAAGCATAAAATGATACAACTTTTACATGTACCTTTAGAGTATATACATTTGTCATACTCATTTGACAAGAAACCATATTCACAAATTACTTTGTCAAATTTATTGTGGCATTGTTTGGGAGCTTGTTTCAAGCCATAGAGGGATTTTACTAGTCTGCAAACTTTCTTTTCTTGACTTTTAGCAATGAAACCTTCAGGTTGGTCCATATAAAGTTCTTCCTCTAGATCTCCATTCAAAAATGCTGTCTTTACATCCATTTGATGGATTAGCATATCATGGATGGATGTTAAGGTCAAGAGAGTTCTAATGGATGTGATCCTAGCTACAGGAGAGTAGGTATCAAAATAATCTAACCCTTTCTTCTGGGTAAAATCCTTAGCAACTAATCTAGCTTTGTATTTCTCTATAGTACCATCGACTCTGAATTTCTTCTTGAAAATTCACTTACAACCTATTGGTTTATTGCCTAAAGGTAGATCTGTTAGAAACCAAGTGTTATTCTCCATGATGGAGTTGTATTCACTGTTAATGGCTTCTTTCCAGAAGGGAGCATCAGGAGACGACATTGCTTCTTCATAAGTTGAGGGATCACCCTCTATCAAAAAGGTGAAGAATCATTCTCCTAAATTTTTTTCAATCCTATTCCTTTTACTCCGTCTAGGTTCTAAGTCTTGTTCAGATTGTGAGCTCGGTATTTGGACATGAGAACTAGTAGAGGGTATGGAGGAAGAGATTGAACTTCTATCCTTAAAAGGAAATATGTTTTCAAAGTAAACTGCATCTCTTGCTTCTATAATAGTATTGTTAGAGATTTTATTTACTTCTGAGTGAGTCACTAGAAATCTATCGGCATAGCTATCTAAGGTATATCCTATGAAAACAACGCATACAGTCTTGGGACCAATCTTTCTCTTTTTATGTTCAGGAATTCTGACTTTAGCAAGGCATCCCCAAACTCTAAGGTAATTAATCCTAGGAGCTCTACCTTTCCAAAGCTCATAAGGAGTCTTATCTTTTGTCTTACTAGAAATCCTATTAAGAATGTAACATGCAGTTAAAAGGGCTTCTCCCCACAAGTTATCAGGAGCACCAGAGCTGAAAAGCATGGCATTCACCATATCTAACAGAGTGCGGTTCTTGCGTTCAGCAACTCCGTTAGACTGAGGTGAATATGGAGCAGTTACCTCATGAATTATTCTATGTTCTTCACAGAAGTTAATCATTTCGTTTGAGGTATATTCTCCACCACGATCAGATATAAGGATCTTAATCTTTATTTCTAATTGATTCTCAGCTTCAGATTTGTAGACCTTAAATTTATCTAGAACTTCATATTTGGTTTTGAGAAGGTAAATATAATAATACTTTGAATAATCATCTATAAACGTAACAAAGTATTTTCTACCGCCTCTGGTCAAAATCCTATTTGAGTCACATACATCACTATGGATAAGTTCTAGAAGGTCATAATTTCTTTCTACAGATTTGAAAGGTAATTTAGTGTGTTTGGCTTGAACACAAATCTCACATTTGTGTTTGTCATCTATTGGAGTCTTGGGAATAAGATCTAAAGTCATCATTCTTTTAATAGAACCTAGGTTCACATGACCTAGTCTGTCATGCCAAACATTTGAAGATTCTATATTAGAGACAATGAGAGAACAATCAAAAATTTTATTCATTGTGCTTAAAATGAAAAGACCGTCTTTTACAAAGTATTTTTCCTATAAAGGAGTCATGCTTAGAAAATACTACTTTATTTGCCTCCATTACAATTTTGTATCCTGAGGCTACAAAAAGGAATCCACTAATTAGGTTTCTCCTGACAGACGGCACATGAAGAACATCATGAAGAGTTAAGATTTTTCCTAATGTCATCTTCAGGTCAACTTTTCCTCTTCCAATAATTTGTGCCGTTGAGCCATCTCCTAGGGTCACACCTCCTCCACTTGATTCCTGATAGTTTGAAAAACAGGAGCGATCAAACGAAACGTGAACATTAGCTCCAGAATCCAACCACCAATCATCAGAATGGTAAGAGAGGTTAATAAAGGGTTAAAAGCTTACAGACCTGAAAGAACTCGAAGAACCTTTGTGAAGCATGTTCGCTTCTGGTCTAACTGAGCCCTTTCCTTTGTAGGAGGTCTGGACAACTTTCTTCTTCCTATGGTAGCAGTTGGTGGCCATATGGTTTGTTTTACCACACACAAAACAAAATCTCTTTTAATCTTGAGCCTGACTGAAGTTTCTAGGTTTATGGTCTTGGTGATGATGGTTTTGATGGTTAGGCTGAAAGTTTTTCTTCTTCTTGAAGAATTTTTTTTTGGATTTATAATGAAAATTAGATTTGGGTTTTCCTTGGTCGTCTACAAGGTTTACCTTAGCTTTAGATTCAGTCTTAGGTTTAGATCTCAATCTAATTTGTTCTTCGGTTCTAATTTTCTTTAGAACTTGATTGTAGGTAAGATCTCCTTGTGTATGGATAAGTTCCTTAGTAATATCAGATCAAGAGGGAGGTAACTTGTCTATTAGGCATGCTATTTTATGCTCATTGGAGAAAGATGTGCCTTTGGCTTGAATATGCCTAAGGTATTTTTGGAATTCATGGAGTTGGTCATTCATTGGCTTGTTATCTACCATGAAATACCTATTAAAGGTTGAAGAATTAAATCTTTCTATTCCGGCATCATCACAGCCGTATTCATCTTCCAAGGCTTTCCAAAGTTTTTTAGCGCTCTTGTATTCAAAAAATATATCATACAAGGATTCAGATAATGTGCTTAGAATTCTATGAAAGCAATGGAAGTCTATCTCTTTAGGGGTTTTTGGTTTCGAGGAGGTGGAAGTCTATCTCTTTAAATCACTTTAAGCAAATTTGTAATTTGACAGTATAGTAAGCAACTTGATAAGCAAACAAATAAATCAATTGAGGAAATGAAGCAAATTGCTAACAACTGTTTTGAGTTAACGATTATGGTCAAATAGCAAATATTAAATATGGTTATTTGCTATGGTAAATATTATGCAAATTGAATTTTCTAGAATAAAAATTAAACTACTGCAACTTAATAATATTGGCTACAGTAAGAATAATTTTTCTACAAGTTAAAACTTGCTATAGTCAGAATTTTTCAAATTTTCAATTGATAAATTATCAACTATGCTACCGTAACTATCAACTTTTAATTTATTAATCAACTTTGTTCCAATTTTTTTTATGTTACTATGCCAATAATATGTTGCTACAATATTATGAATTAAGCAATGCCCAAACAAAAAAAAAATATTGAATCAAAAGAACAATTATAAGCGAATAAATAATGGTATATTAACAATATTTCTGAAGCTTTCTAACAAGATTTAGATGAACAACTCTTAGATTGTTAGAAAAATTGTCGTTTTCTTATTGAAAACTTTGTGAATCAAAAGAAAAGAAAAATTAGATTGATGTTACCGGCCTCTGGGGAAGTCGTGCACGAAGCACTGCCCTAAGAGTTGATTCGGGATCTGTGTGCAGACGTTTCCCGAAGCTCCTAGTGGTAAAACCCCCGCACTACCGGTATCTCGTCGCCGCACACGACTCGGAGAGAATGACCAGGACTTAGCTCTGCCCAGAGCTTGGAGACGAGTGAAACGACGAAGAATGGACAGAATAATATGTTGGCAGCAAGTTTTTGGAGAAAAATATTTCTGATTCCATTTTCAAAGAAAAAAACCATTTATATATAAGAATCCATCCAATATGTAACGGTCTGAATTAATTTGCTATTAATTCAGCCGTTACACAGACACATGGAAAATGAATCTGGACACGTAATGTATTAACGGTTCTAAATTAAATAGTAACGGACAAATTTATTCTCCAACGTTCAGAATATTAAATGAAAAAATTGAAGAGGAGCAAAAAAGTTTTTAGGGTCTCAGCCCGAACCCGAACCAAACCGAGCCGGGCCGGACGACAGCGACGGTGTGCGCGTGGCCCAAGGGTCCAACCCCCACAAGCATTCAAGCAAGTAAATGGGACAAACTAATATATACACACTTAGAGCAAACATCCCAACCGATGTGGGACTAAAAATGAAGTTAATTTTTCAGAAAATTTACTGTAGCGAAATAAATTTATATTAAATTCATGTAAACGACACAAGTTTGAATTTTTTTTAAAAAAAGTCACGGTCCGGCAACAGTGTTGGCGGAAAACAAAATTAGTGTACACGTAAGCAAGAAAAAAAACAAAAAAATAAAAAACGTGGGCCCCACGGCCAATTTTCGCCAACAGAGTTGGCTGAAATTGGGGGGGGGGCCAATTTCAGCCAACTCAGTTGGCGGAAATTGGCCCCGTGGGGCCCACGTTTTTTTGGTTTTGGTTTTGTTTGGTTTGGTTTGGTTTGTTAGTTTGGTTTGATTTTTTCGTTGGTTTATTTTAATTAGTTATATTTTTGTTTTATTTATTTAGTTTAGTTTAGTTTTGTAATTAGATTTTAAGTAAATTTATTTTAACGAAATAAAATTAAAATAAATTAATTGGAAATAAATATTTAGAAATATTTTTTTCGGAAATTTGTTTCCAAAGCAAAATTTGTATAAATTCCAAAACAATATTTTTTTTATTTAGTTTCCAAAGCAATATTTGTTTCCAAAGCAATTTTTTTTTATTTAGTTTCCAAAGCAATATTTGTTTCCAAAGCAATATTTTTTTATTTAGTTTTTTTTATTTGGTTTGTTTTGGTTGGTTTGGTTTTGTTTGATTATTTATTTTGTTTTATTAGTTTTTTTTCATAATAGACATAAAATAATTAATTAAAATGTTTCTAAAAAAATTTTGGAGATCGAAACATCGTTTTAAATCCGTGGACCCCCACATCCAATATAAATTTATTTCACTACAGTAAATTTTAAATATTCAAAAATAATATTATCGAAAGTCAAATTTGGAGGTCGAAATATCGTTTTTTGACGATTCTAAAAATTTGGGAAGTCCGTCAAACGGTAAAACAGTTTATCCCGAAGTACTTTTCCATACGGTCATTTTGGCTCAAACTGGAGCTTGTTTCGATCTCCCAGTCAAAAGTTATGATACTTTAAAGTTTTATATTTTATATTTTTGCCTGTAACATATGCGTCTTGTTTCGGATAAATTTTTTTTTCTACATGATTTGTGTTACTCTCGTCGAAAACATACAAATCGACTTATTATTTAACGAAAAACGATTTAAAAACAAGTAGTTATGGCCGCTCGAAGTCTGCTCGACGGCAGACGTAATAGTCTTACGGCAGATTTTTAATATTATTATTTTTTAACGTCGGTTAACGACGAAAAAATTTACGATAAAAATATAATATTTATAAATATAAACGTCCAATTCATATTGTTATTTTTTTCGTAATTTTATAAACTTTTATGCTTTAGATGGAATATATACAAATTTTGATGCTTTGGAAACAAATTTCCGAAAAAAATATTTCTAAATATTTCTTTCCAATTAATTTATTTTAATTTTATTTCGTTAAAATAAATTTACTTAAATCTAATTACAAAACTAAACTAAACTAAACTAAATAAATAAAACAAAAATAAATATAACTTAATTAAAATAAACCAACGAAAAAACCAAACCAAACTAACAAACCAAACCAAACAAAACCAAAACAAAAAAAACGTGGGCCCCACGGAGCCGATTTCCGCCAACTGAGTTGGCTGAAATTGGTCCCCCCCCCAATTTCAGCCAACTCTGTTGGCAGAAATTGGCCGTGGGGCCCACGTTTTTTATTTTTATTTTTTTTTCTTGCTTACGTGTACACTAATTTTGTTTTCCGCCAACACTGTTGGCGGACCGTGACTTTTTTTTAAAAAATTTCAAACTTATTTCGTTTACATAAATTTAATATAAATGACCAATTTCAGCCAAATCTGTTGGCGGAAATTGGCCGTGGGGCCCACGTTTTTTTTTTTTTTTTTTTCTTGCTTACGTGTACACTAATTTTGTTTTCCGCCAACACTGTTGGCGGACCGTGACTTTTTTTTAAAAATTTTCAAACTTATTTCGTTTACATAAATTTAATATAAATTTATTTCGCTACTGTAAATTTTCTGTTAATTTTTTGAGCAATGGTTCTATAATATATATATATATATATATATATATATATATATACCCGAGAATACCCTCCCCTTGTGGTGCCATGACTTGAAGCCCCGCTAGTGTCCATGTGTCTTAACCAGCAATCTTGTACAGTACAACTCCTCATGTGGTGCCATGACTAGGACCTACCCGCTAGTGTCCATGTGTCTTAACCAGCAATCTAGTACAGTACAACTTGGATATATATATATATATATATATATAATTAATTAATGAATATAGTGATTTGCTGGAGAATTTATAGGATATTTGGAGATCCTGGATTTAAATTCTCTCATCTCCTTTACAAATATATTTTTAATGTGTATATATTTATTTACATATGGACCTAGTTCCAAATCCGATAGGGAGTTCGTGTCGGTCCGGGCCGAAGACCCTGAAAATTAAATCCAACCAAAACCCGTGAACATGGCGGCCATGGTGTTTCTAGCTATGATTTGATCGGTTCGGTACCGGACCGGGTTCCTGGTCGCCAGGCCCATTAGACACCTTGAGCTACAGGATACAGTCAAAACAAATTAAAGATGGGTGGTGGTGGACTGGTCGGTTGGAAGAGGGAAGATACTCTCCACACTTGCCACGTCCCGTCGCAATGGATGGTGCAGGTGGTGGAGGCACTTACTTCCTAGATCCGTCGGCGGAGGCGGCGCAGCAGAAGGTGGTGTGCAGCGGGGAGTCCGCGATGCACTCCCTCAACTCCATCATCCAGCTCCACTTCGAGCGCACCCTCGAAAAGAAGCACGCCATCGACAAGCAGAAGAAGCACCTCTACCGCCTCTTCCACCTCCTCTTCCTCTTCCTCGCCCTCTCCTTCCTCTCCCTCTCCCTCTCCCCGCAGCAGCGCCTCCAGTGCCGCCACTGCTGGGCCCACATCGTCCTCCTCTCCCTGGCCCACCTCGTCTTCTACGCCTCCGCCGCCCACACCCTCCGCTGCGTCAACGGCCTCAAGTACCAGCGCAGGTGCCACAAGCTCACCCTCGCGCTCGCCACCGACAAGCTCAGGCTACTGCGAGCCAGAGCCAGAGCCAGAGCCAACTCCAACTCCAATACTGAAGATGAGGTTGTGGCGGCGGACTTCGAGATTTGCTACCAGGAGCCCCCGGAGAGCTACTTGGGGAAGTTCAAGAGGACCTGGGCGATGTACTTTGGCTTCTTCCTCTTTACGTTTGGGTTCATGGTCTCTGCTACAGTTGTCATTCTCTGCTTCTAGACTGGAGGGGCCGGGTGGAGAGTTGAGAGTGGTGGTGCAGGTTTAGCTTCTGCTGTTCATGCGGTGCAACCTTGTTCAGATTGTATGGGTTATTGTGCCGTTGAAGAAATTTGAATTGGATATGTTTCCTGGAAAACATTTTGTTTTGTTCCCTCTTTTGAAATGATGTTCCTCGACATTTAAGGGCCCTAAATAAACTTTTGCCTATGAGAAAATTTTATTTGTGCTGAAGAAGTTTGCTTCAAATGCGTACAATAAGACATATTTTGGAATAATTTTCGGGAACGAAATAGGAATAGGACTCCAGTGCAACTCGTGTCAGACTGCTTTAAAGATTTGACGTCAGTGTAATTGACGTCAGATTTTTTTTTTTGTTTTTTTTTTTAATTTGTCTCTCCAAATTGTGACTTGGGTCGGACTACTTTTTTTTTGGTCAACAGGAATCAAACTCTGTCTATTTTAATGTGTCCCTGACTAATAAATCAGACAATCAAAATTGGTCAAAGTCTGGCAAAAATTGGAGTTTGACGTTAGTGGCATAAAAAAAATTTTTTTTTTGCACCAGTGCAAGCACTGACATCTCATTCCATTTTCAGCACTTAAGTAAAAAATGTTCTATTCTACACAGTTGAAGCAAAAAAAATTATCCCAAATAAAATTTTCTGTTTGTTTATACGTCCTTTGGATATTGTCAAAATTCAACTCTGAACAGCTATTTTGTAAATTATGATATATACTTGCCGGTCCAAAACGTTTGAAGATACGGAACAAAATCTAAAATGTACCTTCAATTTATAAATCTAATGACCGATGAAAAATTAAAAATAGTGAATGAAATACAGAACCAAAAAAAAAAAACTTTAATATAATTTAGTACTACTACTTCAGAGTTAATCAATTACTCTATTGGAGAAGTCTGAAACTCATGTTTCATTGTATAATTGAGAACAAACAAAAGCACAATAGAAAAATGTAAGTTTATTCGTGAATGCAACTGGAGCTGCCGTATGCTGATTGAAAAAAGAAAGTGAAAAATTTGATATATTCTAGTTAACTCTATAGGCTAGTATTTAAAGCCTTAAAAAAGAAAAGAAAAACTACTATGTAGTATATTATAGAAAAGAATAAAAAATAATACTCAATTGAAGATACATAAAAGAATAATAATTGAAGATATATAAAATAATCAAAACTGGAAATAGTGAATTGAAAATATATAAAAGAATGATCGAGTACTACAAAGAAAATTGATTAAAGAGTACTGCAAGTGAAGGGAAATTTAAGAGAGTATAAAGCAACAACAGCTAAGCATGAGATTCTAAAACAGTGTTATGATACACTTGTTGATTTTTCAGGATTAGATAAGTCTACTAATTACTAAACCTAAGTCTACTAATTACTAAACCTCCATCCTTTTGGGAGCAACAAAACAAAAAAAGTGAACACATAACATGATAACTTGAAGAAGGTCCAGTGGAAGAATTGGAAAGACTTTAGAGATGGGATAACACATAATATTAAGTAAAATATTATTTTATTTAATATACTGGTGAAAATATTTATGTAAAATATATATTTGTCGATATTTTAACACACATCATAAGAAGTTTAGAACACATATTAACAAAACTCTTTATCTTAAGTAGCCCTAAGATCTAGTTTCTTATTTGCAGTGCTATCTTTAAGGATACCAAACCTAAATATCCTCATTTGGAACTCCGAAGCAATGACACTTGCAAACTCAATAACGCAGCCCTAAACTACATCATCCATTCTCTACCAACTAGAGGTGAGCGTACAGATAATTCAGTTTCAACCGAATCAAATTTAGTTATAGCTGAAATCGAACCGATAAACATTTCGATTTATTTGATTTATTCGGTTCGACATTTTTTATTGTTTAATGGGCCGGACTCAAAATTAAGATTTTAGTTAAATTACGTTAAAAAAAGTTACAATTTTATGCATATATTTGTTGTATTTCAAAGATGGATCAAAAGTTAGACTAGTTGTTAATATATATATATATATATATATATATATATATATATATATATATATATATATATATATATATAATAGTTATTTTAAAAAAAATATACACATTTTAATCATAAAATATACATAAAATTTAGTAATATTTAATAATTGTGCAAGTTTTATTTGATTTTTAATTTTGTATCAAAATCGAAACTCAACACCGAATAAGTAATTTTAGTATTTTCAAAGTCGAAGCTGATCGAATATTTTTCAAACCAAACCAAATATCTTATTCGCTTCGACGTCCAAAACCAAATAATGCTCACCATGTTTGCGACTTGACAACCAACCTGTGAGGATGTACCAAAATTTTTATAATAGTTTTTTTTACGTAATATTAATTTTTTAATAAATAATAAAAAAATTATAAACAGTTTTGACAGTTCAATTTTGAACCGTTTTCAAGACTCAGTATAAAAGTAGATATGTAATAAAACTACTCATACATTTGATCTGTTCTCAGTCAGTAAACGTTTTTACAATGTTTTTTTTAATTTTCTTTTCGACTTAAATATTGATGCTGGCGAGCAAAAAGAATACATTTTTACATAAACATAAATAAATTGTATAAGAAAAGAAAAGCAATCTTCTGAAATGATCTATGAGCCCTTTTGCAGCCTTCGCTAATCCTCGTTGCCTAACTAGCAGTAGAAGGAGCCTCTCCATCCTCAGGAGCCTGTTAAGTACTTTTCTCAGGCACTATCACAACATCTATCGGCTCATCATCGGGAGGTTGCTCTGCCGCCACCGCTGCTGCTGCTGCTGCTGCTGCTGCCGCTGCCGCTGCCGCTGCCGCCACGGATTCTCTTCCCTTTCCCCATAATACCATGTACAGCCCGATCACTATAAGCACTGCTCCGATTATACTGCAAAACCATGCATGCATGGTTAAATACCAATTAAATCAATTTATACTGTAAAACATAAGTAAACCATAAATTGCAGTGATATCAATACGGTTTGGCATGTCCAGCTCCGATACTCATCGATACTAATCGATACCAACATTAGGCTAGGGATCTCTTTTCCGAGCAATTCGACAAAGAAAATTGAACGAAAAAGACCAATCAACAAGAATGTAAAAGCATAGTAAGTTGTAAAAACATGTGAATGAAAAAAAAAACCGACTTACACTATCACATGTAAATCAATCGGTAACCATAACTACTACTGTTTCATTCAATTTCAAAAGTAGTAAAAAAAAACACTAAAAATAATTAAAATTACGTCTAAATTTATAAAATATATGTTTTAAAATGTTAATAATTATTTATTTTTGATATCAAAAAATTCAATTTAAAACCGTTGATACTAGCGATACAATCGAACTCGATAATCATAGGAACGGTTCTATACCTATTCCGATATCAATACTACGAACCTTGAAGTGAACCACGGATTTTCAGCCCTTGATGAATAGTTCTCAAAGATATGTGATCGCCTCTTAAGCTACTCGAGTTGGATTTATATGAAAAAAATCGTAGTCGAAGCATATCATAGCATAGCATACCTTCCAATATGCAACCTCTCACCAAGTAGAAGCGATCCCAAGATTGCGACAATTACAAGCATCAGAGGGTTAAAAACAGATCCGTACAGTGGCCCCTTCTGCCTTATGCACCAGATGAGAACTGTAACGATCAACGCGGATCCCACACCCCCCTAAGAAATTAACCAGTCAAAAATAAACATATATATATATATATATATATATATATATATATATATATATATATATATATATATATATATATAAACGAGATATGAACCATAGACTTATATTTTTATTGATTTATATGTTCATTGGCTTGTTCATTGGCTCATGTAAAAATATAAAAATATAACTAATATCCTTTTATATATATATATATATATATATATATATATGAGCACTTTGTTCATGTACAAAAGAATAGAAAAAAAAATATTTATTTTGCAATTATAACAATATTTAATTTACCGAAAAAACAACAGCCAGGAGCCTTATATTGAATCCCAGTTTCCATTGTGACCAATCTCTT
Organism: Iris macrosiphon; assembly: GCA_036927795.1. NCBI lineage: Eukaryota > Viridiplantae > Streptophyta > Magnoliopsida > Asparagales > Iridaceae > Iris > Iris macrosiphon. Next base: position 156,351,242 of record JAYESA010000016.1, read on the forward strand.
TCCACGCATAGCGCGAAAACAACTGATTGCCATGCCCCCATGAAGCACATCAAGGCAGTACTGGAATAGTGACACGGGTACGCTTTGCTCATTTTAGCCTACATCAGAAAAAGAAAATATCGATATCTATGGATTAGAATAGTCGTAGAACAGTACTACACTGAGGTCGAGTTCAGAGATAAGTCTGACAAGACTTGAGACTTGGGTAACCCTTCTCAGCTAGCACAATCCTCCAGACTCAGCGTGAGCCGACAAAAGGTCGAGGTCACGGAAGAGCCTCCAGGACCGTCCCACAACAAGGTTTCGGATAGGACAACCCAACTCCCCGGAGCTGAGACCATGTACGTACGCCGATATCACCTGAATAATTAACCAGATAGCATAAGCGAAACAACTGGCAACAGCCACCAATGAGCCCATGACAAGACTATCCGAGTCGTGTCGAGTTGCGCCAGAGGAGCCCTTCGACTTGATGAGGTCGAACTTGGAGGCCGACCACAGATCGACTGCCACCCCTTTGTAGAAGGTGAGGAGCATGGCGCCACCGATTCCGACTAGTGTCCCCAGTACCTTTGCTTGTCCAGAGATGGCTTTAATTCCTAAACTCTCCATTCTTTTATGAAAAGTTTGTAAGTGATCAGTACTTGTTTTCACACGTACATTATTATATAGGAAAAAGAGGAACTAATTATTACCTGAAAATTACAGCCATAACGAAAGTTATTGCTGGGATAAGATTTGTCATCGCTGAAACTAAGGTTGCGGACGTCAGCTTAATACCCAATGCGTACAAATTCTGCGTCAACGTAGCGCTGTAAAAAGAAGTGTCAATTCAAAAGTGCAAAAGAGTGTATATATATATATATATATATATATATATATATATCAGTGCAATTAACAAACACTGTTCTAATGATTCCCGCTGCATAGAATATCTACCGAAAATAAAGAAAACAATTTTTGCAAAACACATATAGCTTGAATAACTCGAGTCAATAGCAGGTACTCAATACTTGGAGGTTATGGCTTGTTCAACCGAGAAATAAATCTAAACAAGAATTATTCGGGATTATTAAAAAAAAGCGAGGGCACGATGATTCATCAAAAAGAGCAACACAGGAGCTATTCTTATACTTCCTGGAAGCAACACTACGTGACTCAAACGCAATATTGATCGTCATTTGTGTATTTTTGTTAGGAAACCTCACCAACCAACTTGGTCAATTCTCCAAGCTGTATCTAGCACAATTTCACATTGACTTATATACAGAGACCTACCATCCAAGACGGACTGAACCATAAATTCAAACTTAGATGGACTGGAGTAGTAGGCTAAAGGTCTAACTAACATAAAAAAAAAAAGAGACTAATTTGCAACTTGATGCTCTCAATTATCCATATTTTTTAACTTGATACCATAAACTATTTTAACTAACATCATGATACCCTGGAAAAAAGATTCCTAAATACCCCTCTCTCTCTTTCCCACCCCCCGCTGCCCGCTTCTGTGTGCCCCCCTCCTATGCTGCCTTCCGAACTGCTGCCTCCCTGCGCGCCACCCTCTTCCGCCACCCCCCTTCTCCCCGCATGCGTTGTCGCTGCTCGTGCTGCCGTCATTGCCGGAGGGGGGGGGGGGGGGGAGGGAGGAGGGGCACCCCGTAGAGAGGGGAGGGCATCGACAGAGAGAGATACGGGGAGAGGGGGAGGTCAGGATATTTTCGGGTTTTTTTTTGTTTTTAATGTATGAAGTTGAAAATATTGAATAGTTAATGGTATCGAGTTGGTATTTAAAAAAGTTTAGAGTATCAAGTTAAAATTTAATCTAAAAAAATCATATATATATATATATATATATATATATATATATATATAGCAAATGACGTCTAACCTAGTGGTTAAGACCGATGCATATTACCCAAGGGGTTGCGGGTTCGAGCGGAATATTTTTTTTTATATACTCACTTCAAGATGTCATAACCTACATTTTCAAAGACCAACTCCAACTCAAAAAATTTACACACATGATCTCTATGATGGCAACTGATAATTTCTGTAGAATGTCTTCTATGTACCTTTTATTGACAGGTAATTGTAATCTAGTATCTGATCACAATTAGTTGCACAATCGTAGTGTGATATTCATCTGATATAATAAGAAAAAAACATAATTTTATGTTCTTAACACATGAGGGAAATAAATGTGCATACAATGAATATTGTTAATCCTCGATGAAATAATATGGTATCATTGGCAAGTATTAATATTGTCACACCACATAACAGAACAAGCTAATTATAATTAAGTGCAAAAATGGATACTTTCTCATGTATTTTAAGGTTTTAGAATTGAATTATTTGCCACAACAGTCTTACTCAGCAACCAATTTGACAAGTAGCAAATTAAAGTAGTGTGATGTTCTAAGCGGAAGAAAAAATTGTCAACCATTTGACAAGTAGCAAGAAAAGTAAATAACCATGCTTTGATCGTGAGCAGTAGTGTCCCTATCTCCATTTGATTACACTTAATTTTCAAAAGGAACATAGATTGATCGATTGTGTGATTATTAAGAGGGAGCCGTGAATCCAAGAAAAAAGCATACGTACCCGACTAAACCACAGAAGAATGCCTGTATCAGAACTTTCCTCGTCAGGGTTGGCCGAGTTTTCCTGCAGTAATACAAAACAGTACATAGGTAAGTAACCAATTTCTTCAAATTTGCAATACTTGTCAAATTTATTTGCATCCTTCTAGTACGCAAATTAATCTATGGGATTTTTCTGAAAGAAAACATAAGTTTATGTATGATTCAATCATTCAACGTGCAGCAGCATACATGTAACCGGCCATCATAGGCCGGGAAGAGGCTTGTAGGCTCGGGATAGTTGCGATATGCCAAGCATTATTCTCAAGCTAACGAATAGGGACACGGATTCTGATAAATAAAATAAGGATAAACAGGATACAAACATTCCAAATTGGTACAATTCTAGATCCTGCTACTTGTTGCAAGAATATGGACACAGATACCGGAACAGAATACGGATACGGATGCGGATAATGATATAAATATAAAGATCATTAATTTTCCTTGATCTGTGCGACATAGCTGAAAAAAAAGACCTCAAGAGGTAGAGGTGTAGAATTGAACCCATCAATTTAACCAGGAAACTTACATCTCCACCTCCACCTACTTCGTTTCTAGTATCGAGCGTGTGTTATATATATATATATATATATATATATATATATATATATATATATATATAAATAAGCGGATACAAATTGAGTTTGACATTATATATATATATATACACACTAGGATCATGGGCATAGAAAAAAACTAGCATGATGTTCCATTACAACAACAATGTAATGTCATATCATTGAAATAATATATTGAAGGAACATATTTTCAACATAACATTAACTAATCATAGCACTATATTTTCGAAAACATGTCTACTATGAACAAAATTCTAAAGTGGAAGGAAGCTTCTAAATATGTTGGTTTTATGAAGAGTTACTTTATTAGCACATTCAATTTTTTTTTTTTTTTTAGTAAAGCAGTATATACATCACTAAAAAATAAAGTTAAGATATATTAATTTTTATATTAACACAACACTTAGCAGTTTATCACGATCTTTTATATATATATATATATATATATATATATATAATGTCAAAGTCTTCTAAACTTAAAAGGACAATTAGGTAATTATGGGTATTATTTTCAAAGTATTAGACGGCGTCATTACGGATGTTATTTTTTTCCCGAACACGATGGAGACCCAATTTTTTCTTCCGATGGAGAGGGGTTTGACGATTTAAAAATGGAAACATGGACAAGAATGGAGCTTAAAAAAAAAAAAAAACAGGTTAAGTCGATTGAAACTCTTATTATAATTGATTACAGTGACAACACATTTTTTACTCGAAGTCGATCTAATTAATGGATCACTTAACCTAAATCAATGAGTGAATTGTAATATTCCTATTCGTATTAGTTAATTGATTAGGTTGATGCTTTATATTATTTTTATTCGTATTAATTCAGTAATAGTTTAAAATATTTTAAATTTATATATATTGTATGTGTGTGTGCATGTGCGCACCTTTCCAAGAAGAAGGCTAGAGGGGCCAAGAAAGCGGCAGCGAAGAGATATCTATAGGCAATGAGGACCATGACGTCCATCCCGTCATTGAGAGCCAGCTTGTAGAGTATGTTCACTCCGGCAAACACCACCTGGACCAGCACCATCCCTCCCATCGGCTTAAGCCCATCCACCACCAAGCACAACTCCGCACCTCTCTCTCCCATATTTGATATTGTCTTTCCTTCCCACAAGAAAGAAAAAGAAACACAACAACAAGCTAGCTAGCTATATATATAGTAGTGAACAATAGGAGGAGGAGGAGGAGGAGGAGGAGGAGGAGGAAGAAGAAGAAGAGAATGACCAAGTCATTAATTTGCATGGGGAGTGTATCGATGGGTTTCTTGCATGTATGCCCTTCTGTTTGGTACATTGTGTCAATGAATAAGGTTTTTTTCTTCTTTGGAATGTTTTTCAAATTTGAAAGAAATAATAACTATATACCGCGAATAAGTTTTTGTTTTACTTCTTACTATATTTTTGTTCATTGGTTTTTTTTTCGTTCAATTTTTTTCTGGCCAATGAATTGATCGGTAAAGAGATGCGTAATATCGAATATTGATAATGATCGGTATCTGCTAGCTACCGCATCGATATCAATCAACTGCAAACTAATTATGTGTATTTTGATATAAATGTCATTCCTCTTTACGTTCAAGAGGACCTGGACGATGTACTTTGGCTTCTTCCTCTTTACATAATTATATAAATCTTATTCGATTTTTGATTTTTGACCGAAATCGAAATCTGAAACACGAACCCGAAATCGAATAAATTTCTCAGTATTTTAAAAACTGAAATCGAACAGAAATTTTTGCAAACCGAATCGAAACTCTTATTTGATTAGATTTTCAGTCCAAAACCGAATAATGCTTAACCCTACTTCACTGCTTGCAGAGGCCATTTTTTAGCAAATTAAACAAATTCCGAACTTATTATATATCGTGTAATAAAACTACTCATACATTTGATCTGTTCTCAGTCGGTAAACGTTTTTACAATGTTTTCTTCTTCTTCTTTTTCTCTTCGACCTAAATATTGTATGCTGACAAGGAAAAAAAGCATTCATTTCTACATAAACATAAATAAATTGTATAATAAAAGAAAAGAAAAGCGATCTTCTGAAATCCTTGTTGCCTAACTAGCAGTAGGAGCCTCTCTATCCTCATGAGCCTGAGAACTACTTTTCGCAGGCACTATCACGACATCTATCGGCTCCTCATCGGGACGTTGCTCTGCCGCTACCACTGCCACCGCCGCCTCGGCCTCCTTCGCGGATTCTCTTCCCTTCCCCCATAGTACCATGTACAGACCGATCACTATAAGCACTGCTCCGATTATACTGCAAAACCATGGTTATTACCAATTAAAACAATCAATGGTCAAGTTCAATCATACTGCAAAACTTGACAAAACCCTAGAGTAACTCATGAGTTACTAATTTTTAAAACTCGACAATAAGAGACAAAGGTAGATTAGATGCGATCTCATCTCTCAATTTTTCTTAAGGATTTAAATAGAAAATTTTGAAGAGACTGAACAGAAAAATATACCGACATATGATATCTATATTGGAAGTTCTTATTTGAGTTTCTGTAGTTAGTTGATTTGAAAACATAAGTAATCGACGGTTTTTCAGCCCTTAATAGTTCTTAAAGTATGCAATCGCCTCTTAAGCTACATGTATGGCCGTTTCTGAGCATGTGCAAGCAAAGCAGTGCGATCACATATATGACCCCAAAAACCGTAATGTTCGAAAAAATTTAACCTTCCATTTTAGACTTGCGTCCCCCTATTTGTTAGAAAATACATAAACATGGCTATTAAAAAGTCAAAAATAGATCATTTTTTAGAGTAGTTAAAAAATGTCCATTTTTAGCATTTGTACAAGTTCCTTATAGAAACGACCATGGCTACTCGAGCTAAATTTTTCAAAAGAAACGCAGTCGAAGCATAGCATAGCACACCTTCCAATATGCAACCTCTCACCAAGTAGAAGCGATCCCAAGATTGCGACAATTACAAGCATCAGAGGGTTAAAAACAGACGCGTACAGTGGCCCCTTCTGCCTTATGCACCAAGAGAGAACTGTAAGGATCAACGCGGATGCCACAATCCCCTAAGAAATTAACCAGCCAAAAGTAAAGTAAAATATAAGAACTAGTTCATGAACAAAAGCAAAGAATACAAAAATATTTTGCAATTAATAACAAGATTTAATTTACCGAATAAACAACAGTCAGGAGCCTAATATTGAATCCCAGTTTCCATTGGGACCAATTTCTTTCCATGCAGAGCGCGAAACAAACTGTCTGCAATGCCCCCATGAAGCACATCAAGGCAGTGCTAGAATAGTGACACGGGTACGCTCTGCTCATTTTAGCCTACATCCGAAAAAGAACATCGATATCTATGGGATTAGAAGAGTCGTAAAACAGTACACCAGAGGCCTGTTAACACGCAAATATCACCTGAATAATTAACCAGATAGCATAAGCGAAACAACTAGCAACGGCCAGCAAGGACCCCATGACACGATTACCGGACTCTTGGTGAGGCATGCCGGACACGTTCGACTTGATGAGGTTGAACTTGGAGGAGGACCACAGATCGACTACTATCCCTTTGTAAAAGGTGAGGAGCATGGCGCCACCGATTCCGACTAGTGTCCCCAGTATCTTCGCTTGTCCAGAGATGGCTTTAATTCCTAAACTCTCCATTCTTTACTTACCAACAACAAGAAGATTTTTTTTTTTTTTAAGTAGGTACTTGCTTTCACATATGTACATTATAATCACAGTATAGAAAAAGAAGAACTGATTACCTGAAAATTACAGCCATAACGAAGGTGATTGCTGGAATAAGATTTGTCATTGCTGAAGCTAAGGTTGCGGACATCAACTTAAGACTCGATAGGTACAAATTCTGCGCCAACGTAGCGCTGTAAAAAGAAGTGTCAATTCAAAAGTGCAAAGAGTACATCACTACAATTAACAAATGCTGTTCCTGCTATATAGAATTGGTATATTGAAAAAACAATTTTTGTAGAACATATAGCCTGAATAACTCGGTCAAAGTCAATCTCACGTCCTCAATACTTACAGGTTACGTCTTGTTCAACCGAAAAATAAATATAAACAAAAAAATTATTCAGGATTATTACAAGAAGCCTGGGCACGACGATTTATGAAAAAGAGCAACAAAGAAGCTAATCTTATACTCCGTGGAAGCAACACTATGTGACTAAATCACAATATTGATAGCCATTTGTAAACTTTTGCTAGGAAACCTCACGAACTTGGACCAATTCTCCAAAAGCTACATCTAGCACAATTTCACATTGGCTTATATATAATCTCCTACCACATTTGTAGGATATTTCTTTCTTCTTATACTCACTTCAAGATGCCATAACCTACATTTTGAAAGACCAATTCCAACTCCAAAAAATTACACAATAGATCTCTATATGATTGCAACTGATACTTTCTGTAGGATGACTTCTGTGTACCTTTTATTGACAACTAATCGTAATCTACTATCTGTTCACTGCACAACTGTAGTGTGATATTCATCCGATATATATTATAAGAAAAACATAATTATTATATGCTCTTAACTCAGAGAGAAATAGATGTCCATACAATGAATATTGTTAATCCTCGATGAAATAATATGGTATCATTCGCAAGTATTCATATCGTCACACCACATAACAAAACAAGCTAGCTTATAATTAAGTGCAAAAATGGACACTTTCTTAGCTATTTTAATGTTTTAGAATTGAATTATTTGCCACAACAGTCTTACTCAGTAACCAATTGCCTTCTATCCATCGAAGGTTTCTCAATCTGATTTCTTGAACGATATAGACCTCCTGATTTGTCTAGACTTTGGTTTTTTCTTACACATATAACAGTGCTGTCTTATTGATTCCTACTATTACAAACACACCCAGAATGGGTAAAGTCAACTAATTATCTAATGTGTAGCAACTCTAATTAGAAAATGAAGAAAACAATGTTTGGAAAATATATATATATTGAATAACTCGGTCAATGGCATATCCACAATAGTTGAGAGGTTATACGCCTTGGTCAGCCAATTATTAGTATTATCTTTGAAATAGACTGAAAATTTCAAATCTTCGTATATAATTATTTGCAAGAAGCCACGACTTGTGATTCATGAAAAAGAAAACAGAAAAACTAATCATTTTTTAGGGACACGATCGTAGCTTGACCGACCTACCTGGAGGAGAATAGCATACAAGCCCACCATATTTTCCAGGTAAATCACAAATTAAATGTTGCTGGCGTGATTCGATCCATCGATACCTTGTATAATGGGGCCTTGGAGTTTACCAGCTGCACTAACCCTAATCAAACCCTAACCATATATTCCCCCCAAAGAAATGCTATGCCACTCAAAATGCAATATAAAACTCACATACAAGGGAATTTCATGAGCTTATCAGATTCTCCATGTTCACATTGGCTTATAGAAACAGTCCTATCACATGAGTGGAATATTTGTTTCTTATATTCACTTCAAAATCCAATAACCTACATAATTGAAGGACCAACTCCCCAAAGTTTATCCTTAATTATAGGGTAGGAAGTCTCTATGATGGCAAGCATACTATGTACTTCTTACTGATACCTAGTTTAATCTACCATATTGATTGCACAATTTTAGTGTGACATTCAACTTAATTTGAGTTCCCGAATATTACTTGATTCCAAATTTTGAATGATATATATATAGACCTCCTGATTTGTCAAAGTCTATTAATTCTTTTTAACATATTTGTGTTATGTTTCTCCCTAAAACGGATCGATCCAAACACAACACCAAAGTAGTTAATGCATCTTCCTAGGTCATTTGCCTTTCAAATGGAAGGGAGATCAATAACCTACCTCCAAAAGCCTAGTCTCTTCACATACGTCAAACAATATTTCCTAAAGTTTTTTTTAATTAGGACTAAGTACGTGCGCTTAATTAACTCAAGTTCACCGTGCAAATTTCTCATTCTCCTTTAGTTCATCCTACTCGAATACAGACCGCTACTCGATTACAAGATTAATACCCATGTTGTTTTTTATTCATTTCAACAACAAGTCTTTGATCTTTCGAGTAGTTACATCACATGAGCAACTAGTAGCCATCTAGATTTAGCACATTGATTTCGCTTCTCCCCTAACAAGAGTTGGTTGAGAACATGCAACATTAACACTTGTAACGGGAAAAGGGCAGGAGCAATTAATATGCAGGTGAAAAATAGTTGCGGCGCCACGGAGAAGTAAAGCTACAATCAACCAGACAAAACCACTCCATCGAGTTCGTTTGAAGACAAGTCACAAAAAGTAACTAATCTATCGGTGTCATGTTCTAATTAAGCAGAAGAAAAAATTGTCAACCATTTGACAAGTACCAACAAAGTAAATAACCATGCTTTGATCGTGAGCAGTACTGTCCCTATATATCACCTTTTCTTTACACTTAATTTTCACAAGAAACATAGATAGATTGTGTGATCACTAAGAAGGACCCGTGAATCCAAAATAAAACATACATACCCGAATAAACCACAGAAGAAGGACTGTATCAGAACTTTCCACGTCAGGTTTGGCCGAGTTTTCCTGCAGTAATAAAAAAAAACAGTACATAGGTAAGTAACCAATTTCTTCAAAAAATTGCAATAATTGTCAAATTTATTTGCATCCTTCTAGTACGCAAATTAATATATGAGTATTTTCTGAGATAAAACACAAGTATATACAAGTAATTAAGCGGGCATCATATGGCCACGAAGAGGCTTGTAGGCTCGGGATAGTAGGATATGTTAAGCATTATTCTCAATGGAACGAATAGGGACACGGATTCTGATAAATAAAATACGGATACACAGGATACAAACATTTCAAATTGGTATGTTACTCGATCCTGCTGCTTATTGCATGAATATGGACACGGATACGGAAATAGATACAGTATATATATAAATATTATTAATTTTCCTTGACCCGTGCAACATAGCTCAGGGGGAAAAAAGTCCTCAAGAGGTGGAGGTGTAGTTTTGAACCCATCTAAATTTAACCATTATATATGTGGAAGAATCAATTTCAAGAAAACATGCATATATATGCATGCTAGAGAGAGAGAGAGAGAGAGAGAGAGAGAGAGAGAGAGAGACCTTTCCAAGAAGAAGGCGAGAGGGGCCAAGAAAGCGGTAGCGAAGAGATATCTATAGGCAATGAGGACCCTGACATCCATCCCGTCGTTGAGAGCCAGCTTGTAGAATATGTTCACTCCGGCAAACACCACCTGGACCAGCACCATCCCTCCCATCGGCCTAAGCCCATCCACCACCAAGCACAACTCATGATCCCCACCTCTCTCTCCCATTTCTCTGGCTCGCTTTAATTTCTTCTTGTCTTTCTTTTCTTCCCAGGCCCCAAGAAAGAAAAAGAAAGACAACAACAACAAGCTAGTAGTGAACAATAGGAAGAGGAAGAAGAACTAACTAATATACGTATAGGAAATGGTTGCCTCATTTATAGGAAGGGAGTACAAGAACAAGTCGTTTTAATTCCATCTGCATGAGAGAGAAAGGAGACAGGAGAATGAGAAGAAGAGAGAATGACCAAGTCATTAATTTGCATGGGGGAGTTTATTGATGGGTTTCTTGCATGTAAGCCCTTCTGATTGTACATTTTGTGCCCACCATACCTTCGTCAAACATTCTATAATTTTTTTTTTTTTTTTTTTTTTTTTTTTTGTAGTTTTGTAGTTTTGAAGTTTTAATGAAATAATAATCATATGCGATAAATAAGTTTTGGTTTTATATTTTATTATTCTTTTATACTTTTGTTCATTATTATTTGTGTGTGTGCAGAATTGACGGTTAAATAGACGTCTAATATCGATATCGGCCAATATCGATAATGATTGGCATCAGATCGAGACATATCAAATTCTATGGCTAGCTATGGACTATATCGTATGGATATTAGTCAATATTGTAAACTATATTATGTGTATTTTGATATAATTTATGTGTCCTAGTTGTCTTAAGAAAATAACCATACGCATCTACCCAAGAATTTCTTTTTATAATAATTTTAGCTAAAAAAAGGTAAAATAGACAACATAAGTGCTAACAAACTTAACATGTGTTCATGTTGATTGTTTAGATGGGTCAGACTATACATATCTCATCCTCTACTTAACACACTTCAAATACTAAATACATCCAAATTTAACTAATTTAAAATTACCAAAATCCAAAATATACTCCACTACATTACTATTTTACCCTCGACGTCTGCTCCCACGTCGTCGAGGTGGGGTCGCGGGGATGCAGCAAGCGGACGGAGGTGCAGGGACTCGCGGGTGGGATAGCGGGGACGCGCGGACGGAATCGCGGAGATGTGCTGGGGTCGACCAGAGGCGGGATAGCGGCCCGCGACGGAGGCGCCCGTGCAGGGGTCGACGTGCGGCGGAGGGCGGCGCGCACGGGTCTGTGGAGGGAGGGAGGGGGTGCGCGGGCGGGCGTGGCGCGTTGGCCAGGGTGGGTTCGTCGAGGGCGGCCGGAGAAGGAGGGGAGGGTGGGGGGTGTGCGGGGTTCGACGGTGGCCGGCCGAAGAATGGATAATTATGTCTTTTAATATATATTTATTTTTTATTTAATTTAATATAGGATGTGTTAAGTAGAGGATGGGGTGTGTATTGTCTGGCCCTATTTAGATTTGTTTTGAAAGTGTTGCTTTACAAAAAGTATTAACTAAAGAAATAATATCTCCTTTGCTTGCAGAAGTAGTCCCAAATTGGAATTATTTTTTAAAAATATCCAATTAAGATTTTTTATACAACGAATATTTGATAATGCCTTTCTAAGAAAAAAGAAAAGAAAGAATAAAAAAAAACACTGGATAAACGATATCAAGGCCAACCTCAAACTATTTTGAGATTGCTTATCATGACAGTTTCTAATTTTTTAAAAACATATCCTATACTTATTTAGTAACAAAAAAATATCCAAAGAAATTGAATATCTAATTTGAAAAATCTTTCAAAAATATATAGCAAATTATTATTTTTTAAATGTTTTCCTTCTTTTTCCTGAAAAGCAGCATTTAACAATCCCAAACTATCGTGTTGTTTGGTTTTCTTACTATTTATTTTTGCCTTGTTTGTACACAAAATCCTTCCAAGGGGAATTGTGCAAAAACAAAATATTTTAAAGGGCCCACATGAAATCATGCTGTGACTTCTCCTTTTTGTTTTTGACAGCTGAGTCAGCAATGGAGATGAGCAGAAAAGCTGGCAAAAGCTAACCGGTGCTACTTCCCGGGGCCAGAACACACCAGATTGTTGCCACGTGTTTCTTGCGATTCGGCATCTGTTGCGGTCCGTTTTGCCGCGTGGCGGGCGGTGGAGCCGGGTTCCGACCCGATACGGGGATGCTTCAGTAGGCGATGAACGGGCCCGAGACAGAACCGAAGCGGCGTTTCCGGTATTAATTCGATAGGTACAGTGATGGATCCGACCCGCCACCGCCAAAGTTGAGACGTGTGTAAGGGTCCAAAAAACATGGTTGCATCTGTTACAACTCTATGACAGGTGGGCCAATTGTCGCATAGGGAGGCTAAGGGCTGAGGTGCATGTGATTAAGGTGGGGTTTTGGGATTGCTTAATTATTGGTGGCTACTTCATTTAGAAAACGGATCAAACAGTTTGGCAATAAACTTTTTTTAAGTGTCAGTTTAATTTGGGACAATTTTGATAGCTTATACCTCTGGTATTACAAATGTATGGGTTATGTTTGCATGTTATACATTAATAAATATATATTTTATATAGATACTTTCACCAACGCATTTATTAATGCAAATTTTACATTTACCAATACACATTTTAAGTAATAGATACATTTATAAATGTATTTGTGGGAGTACTCATATAAAATGCACATTTATCAATGTATTATTATGCGTCCTTATGATATATTAACATAACCCTAAGGTCACGTTTGGTTCACGGAATTACGAACTTGAAAATTTGGATGCATAGAGGAAAGGGGGAAGAAAGGAAAAAAAATTCCAAATGGAAGAAAAATATGTGAATTTGTAACGAGAAACTATCAAGATTGTGGACAAGACACAGTATAATAGCCTTTGTCATTGGCAACCATTTTTTCAACAAGAAGTTCACCTTAAGGGACTGTTTGGTTCAAATTCAAGAGATAGAAAATGAATTTTTAATCCTTTATCATGTTTGACAAGTATGTGATTGAAATTTTAAAAAAAATAAAAAAATAGAGAGGAGATAAATTGTTGTTTATTTGTATCAAAGTGGAGAAGTTTAAAAAAATATTTAATTAGATGGACGAAACGTTATTGCTTATGGCGTCCAAGGAAAAGAATGTAGAACTTAATTGGAGATGTCCCGTAATAAAAAATTTATGGGACGACCTTTGCAGTGGCGTTTCGTAATGAGAATTATAAGGGACAACATCTTCAATGACGTCTCGTAAAGAGAAATATATTTTTTCTAATTTATTTATGTTATTATTGTTGTTATATTTTAGATGTTTTTCAATATATCAAATAATCAAATATAAGAAAGAAATTCAAAATCCAAGATAACAAAATCTTTTAATTTTTAAAGATACAAAATCTAATACACCAATAAATAAAATATTATAATTTTAGCGTGAAGGTTTTAAGAAATCTTATCATATTTGTTATCCAACATCAAATATAGAAAAGTGGTGTATGTATATGTAAGATATGTAGGCAATAGTATAAAATAGATTGTTTAAAGTTTTTCATTAATAAAAGATACAAAATTAATAGTAATTAGTGATAAAAAAAAAATTTGAGATGTCCGACATAACGTACGGAACTTTATGCACACTGCGTTATATGTCTTTTGGGCTCACTGTTCCACAATTTTACACACACACACACACCCACACTTTTCATGTGGTTTAATTCCGAGACCGTTCGCCTAGCCAGAAAAGTTATACCTCTCATCGCTAACCACAAAAACCAACCAAATTCAGTATTAATATTAAACTCATTTATTAAAATTCATTATTATTCCCAAAGCCTAATATTAACCATGGTTATAAAACTTCCAAGCCCAACTCATTACCCATTAACTAAAAGAAAGCACACTGCCCCCTCTCCCTACGAAAGTCCAAGCTCAAAATCCAAATCCTTCTCTTAACCACCTATTCTCCTACCTACATACCACAACATCTGATTCATGGTGTGTATCGGACCGGTCCGGACCGGACCGGCCCGGCCCGGCCCGGACCCACTTTAGACCGGATTTGGGCAGATTTGATTCATTATGTGTATCGGACCAGCCCAAGCCAACTGTAGATTGGATTTGGCCGGATCGAACTTAAATCGGTGGAGAGCCAGGCCGGACTGGATCTTGGTCAGCCCGCGACCTTTCTGTTCCATCCTAATATATTGGAAGGAAAACAACTCAACGTTCCTTCTTCTGCTCCCTACATGTGTTGTTCATGTCTTTTATATATATATATATATATATATATATATATATATATATAAATAAGCGGATACAAATTGAGTTTCGCAGGAGTCCCGCTCTTGTCTTGGTCGTTAGATCTGCACGAATCTCACGCGGGTTCCACATGGATTGTTCGATTCGATGATACAGGAGGACAAAATTTTGACAGAACTCTGCATATATATATATATATATTCCGATCCGCTAATATATATATATATTCTCTGTTCCATCCTAATATATTGGAAGGAAAGAACTCTGAAGCCTATACATAAGTTGTGTTATTTTTTACATATTTAATCATAACATGCATTCGTATAGGACAAGACAAGACAACACAGAAAAGGATCGTTCCTTCTGCTTATTAGCATAGGAAGAAGCAGGCTTGTGCCCTACTCTAGCATTGATTTAACATATTACCATAATACCCTCGTATGGTGGTCTCCCATGCACATATGTGCTTCAGCCCATTAAAGGAGATGTATAGGTCATATATGATGACAGGGTGAGCGATCCACTCTATTCGATTTCAGCCGAATCAAAATAATCAAAATTGAATAAATCAAAAAATTTAAATTTTAAAATCGAAATTGAACCGCAATTAACCAAAATCAAAACTGAATCGAATCGAATAATCAATTCGGTTTGTTCGATTAGATTATATTTTTGGTTTAATAGATTGAATTCAAAATTGATATCGTGATTAAATATTTTTAAAAAATAGAATTTTTATACACACATTTGTTGTATTTTAAAGTTGCACATAAACTTAGATTAGTTGTTAAATTATCAAAGTTGGTATTGAAGATACATATATAGAATTGTTGTTTTCAAACTATAAACATTTTTAATCATAGAATATGCATATAATTGAAAATATTTACATAATTGTACAAGTTTTATTCAATTTTCAGTTTTGAACCGAAATCGAAATTCAAAACCGAAATCGAAGATCCCACACATCCAAGTCTGAAGGTTCGCACATGTACATGCACCGCACTTGAACCGTACCTACATACACCACTACTCACATTAATTCCTCCATAGAAAATTGAATGCTTCCTTCGTTGATCGAATCCAAGAATATGTCTTACACTAACCTCTTGAACTAGAATTCCTTGACTATATACGAGTCTTTGTCTTATATAGTTTTTTAGTGTGGAAATATTGAAAGCTATATATCCATGCACTTAAGCCTTCATAGGTAAAGCGTTTCTACTGTTGTAACCCTGTTTCCTAATAAAAATGATTTCCATGAATCAAATATTATTTTAAATAATTTCCTAAGCTAAGTTGTTGATTTTAAATTGACATAGTTATTAATCACGTGACTAATTCAAGGAAAATAGTAAAAAAGGCCCTAACAAAGTAACCTACTCTTAATAAAAGATCTAGAGACTTCTTCTTCTTTCTATAAATAGAGATCTGTTTCCTACTTTATTTTCAACCCAAAACAAATAAAACCCAAGCCCAAGTACTGTTCATACACAGGGCCCATTATATTTCTTTCGAAACCCGGGAGAAGTGCATCTCTCTTTTGGACTCTTTCAAACCAATTGTTTCCCAAAATCGTTTGTTCCATTCAAAGCAAGGAACAGTGTTCCCGCACTTCAGCCTCAACCGTTTCTTGGAACGGTTACTCCTCTCCTCCGGTGATCGCCGTCGACTCCTCCTTCTCCGCCGGCAAGGAGGAACAGTTTCGTCCTTCCCCAGTGCTATTTCACCGTGGATCTTCGTCGATCGGTTGTCCGGTGAGTCTCCTCTGATCAGCTCATTTCATCTTTTCGTTTTGTTCTCCCTCGATCGGAATCAACCGATGACTCGATGACCAGTCGACAGGTTTCAACGAGCTCGATCGAGCTTGGATCGATCCAACGGGGATCGTTAGTAAAGTTCTTCGTTATTCTGATTTTGCTTCTTTTCTGATCAAAATCCTAAAGAGTTACGGTCAAATCATGCTCAATTAGTGTTTGATCAAATTTCTCAAAGGACACGATTCTGTGAACTGCAACGACACGAACAGCTAATCGACAAGATTTCTGTCGAGAATACTCGAGGTACTATGATTTAAATCATCTAGGTCGTTGCGATTTTCTGATCTCTGTCCTGTTTCTTCCAGTACAATTTCGATCTCTGTTCTGATCTTGTGTCCAATACTCGTGTCTGCTTGATCGAGTCAGATACACAGGTATTATTCTCGCATCAATCCTTTCCTTCCTACGTTTAGTCGATGAGATTGGGTTGGAACAGAGTGAACCCCAGTAAATAAATTGACAGGGAGTTTTCGTGTCCTTGTTTGAATCATGTGACCGTGTCTGTGTCTACAGAATTTATTGTGTCCATTTCCACACTAGAGGAGAAGGTTCAGTTCTCTGTGCTGTGTTTAACACATAACACGAGAACTGCAGAGAAACTAAACTAGGCGAGAATTTGGATTTTGAATCAGTATGTTTCGTATTCAGTATGTTTGGGAGAAAAACGATAAAATAAAATAAAAATTCAGAGAATAAAATCTCACGGAAGAAATAGCAGGCCAAGCCCATCTATGCATTATATTTTCTGGGCCGGCCTGGAGATTGTTAAGTAACTTCAGAAAATTAAATAGTGAACTGCGCCCATTAACTGCT
The DNA here is from genome assembly GCA_036927795.1 of Iris macrosiphon. NCBI lineage: Eukaryota > Viridiplantae > Streptophyta > Magnoliopsida > Asparagales > Iridaceae > Iris > Iris macrosiphon. The sequence goes on from JAYESA010000016.1 coordinate 156,368,572, forward strand.
CACCCAAAAGAAAATTCTAAATAAAAGATTAGTAAGTTTAAATGAAAGGTTAGTTAGACATTCAAGAAGTTAGTTAGTTTAAATGTTAGTTAATTAGATAATTCAAGAAATTGTTAGTATCAAAGTAGATTAGTAAGTTAAAGAGTTAGTTTTGGAACTATTTCTAGAATCTAACACCTATACATTGTATTCTAGGAGGATTTAGTACAATTTTCACCTTTGGATAAAGCAAGTACACCTACTAGAATCTATTTCTAGAATCTAACACCTATACAAGAATTTTTTTGAATTATCTTGTACACATTTAGTACAACTTGCAATTAAGTTAAAGAGTGTACTTGCAATTAAGTTAAAGAGTTAGTTTTGGAACTATTTCTAGAATCTAACACCTATACAAGAATTTTTTTTTATTACTCACACATCCATCTACAGTATCAAAGTGACCTCCAAGGTCGGATATGTTCTTTGCCGTGGTTTTATTTGCGAGTTATGGTATTTATACTATCATTTTTTTAAAGTTTATGTGTGATTAATTGTTCTCATTCGTATATATCTGTCCTATAGATTATGCCTTAGTATAGTTTTACTGCTTATTCACTTGTCTATTTAGATGCTATATTTTTATATCTATTTGGCTTACATATTATGTATCTTGTTACGTTCCACTAATACACTTCATGTATGATTAGTTGTTCCCATTCGTATATATCCCTATAGATTATGCCTTAGTCTACTTTCTTGCTTATTCACTTGTCTACTTGAATGCTATATTTTTGATACATACTTGACTTGTATATTATGTATCTTGTTACGTCCCACTGAGGACTTGAACTTTTCTCCAGATCAAGACGAATAGGTTTATCCGGAGATCTACGGACCGGAATCGGACGACGGTACAACTGTAGTTAACGATGCAGCTACTGGTAAGTTTGATTTAGCATTCATTATTCGTCTTCTAGTAGTGGATTTGTCTCCTCCGGATGCTATTTTATTTTCGTTAAACTTGAATCTTCATAATCATTTGATCATTGTTCAGTTGATATCAATTTATGGATGAGATAGAATACTCATGTTTGATTAAGGATTATGGACTTGAGTCCTATATAGACAGCGTATGTGAATGCTTGAGGGGTTCTATCGAATGTGTTCCCCTTGAGTGTGTACCAGTTGGCCAAAGTCATGTAGTTGGCCAAAATCACGTGCTAGTGACAACAAATTTGGAACTGGGGTGTGACAAATACCATCATAAAATTAATAAAAGAGTATTTATATAAAATTGAAAAAATAAAAATTAATATTCCTGTTTGAACAAAATATGAGAATGCTAAAATTGAAATTTTTGGATTACATATTTCCAATCTAACTAAATATGAGTATAAAAATATTGTATTCTTTTTTCAAGAAAAAGAATAAAAAATAAATTTCTAGAAAGACGAAAGGCGAAAACATTATCCAAAGGCCACCTAAGAGAGAAATGTCCGTTAACTAAAGAGAAATAAGTACACAAGGTTGGGACTTGTTCTATGTTTTAGTGTATTTTGTGGCTCGTGATATTTATCAAACACCAATTTCTTAGTAAAAAATTTTTGTTGCTTAGCATGTGATGTGACCCTGCTAATGCAACATTGTCCCAATGAGAGTGCAGCAGGCTTTCGACCTTCGACCTTCAACCTGATCCCGGGACTGGGAGGTCGCCCATCGAAACCTTTTAGACTGTAGATGGATGTGTGAGTAATAAAAAAAAATGTGATGTGACCCTCCTATTCTTTATTGCAAGTTGATCCTTATTGTTGAAGAAAATCAATAAAACAAAACTCACATGCGAAGTCACCGAGGCGAATAGAAATCCTATTTATCACTTTATGAGTCTTTGTCGAATAACACCATGAACTTATCTTTCGTGATTCCATGCTATTATAATTTTAAAAACATTTTTTGCAAATTTTACTTGACTTTATAGATTTTACCTTACTAATAGAAAAGGTGGGATAAACTTTTAAGGGAAAAAAAGAGAGAAAGGATTCACTAGTAATTAGTCATTAACACATTCACCTGCTTAATTTAAATACTGTTCGGCCACGTTTAGTTTGCAGAATGAAAATATTAGGAAATAAAAGTCCTTTTTTTTTCTGTATTTGGATGACAAAAAAAATACCAGAAAATGGAAGAAAAATAGTGAAGAAATGATTTCTCATCCATTGAAGAATTTATTTTTCTTTCAATTTTTTTAACATTTTCAAATACTGAAAAAAAAAATAGATGGTAATTATGATTTTTCTAAACAAATGAACAAAAAATTAAATTTTTTTTTTCTTTCATTTTCACGAATCAAATGATGCTTAATTCATCGTTACATATAATAGGACCACTTTTCAATCCTTGCATTTGCATTTGCATTTGCATTTGCATTTGCATTTGCATTTCTTCCTTTGTTTTCTCTATTTTCTCTGCTCTTTCCTCCTTGCTCTTTCCCCATAATACAATGTAAAGACCTCCAACCAGAAAAGTTCCTCCCAAAACACTGCACATGAAAATGTGATCAAGTTGGTTAGTGTCCTTAGTATTTCTGAGAGTTTGAGAATATATCAGAGACTAATATCTTCAAAGTACGTACGTACGTACCTTCCAAGGTTTATTACTTCCCCTAAAATGGAGGAGGAGCTTGCAAGAGTGACTACGAACGACAATGGAGTAAACATTGCTACGAAAACAGGCCCCTTCTTATCGATACACCAGGTTTGTACGTATAAAAGCAAGCCTGAGATCAGCACTCCCTGCCATGTCATTTTTCACGAGTCAATAATCTTATCTAGAATTTTCAAAAATTCTATATATATATATATATATATATTTGCTTATATTTCTATTATCTTGAAAATAAGTCTTCCAAACCATATGTATATTCTCCATTAAATAAAAAAAATAAAAAAAATTCTAACCGCATGTGTACTTTCTCAAGGAGTTAAAACAAAAATTCTAAATCCGCCTAACTATCTTAACATATCATAAATCCTAAAATATATTCAATATTCAAATTATATTTAAATTAAGCACATGTTATTATCAAACTAATTATATATAGATTTTAAAAAAATATATCTATAACAAATTCTAGTTAAAAAATATTCAAATCATATTTAAAATATTTCAATTAATTTAATTTTTTATCTATTTTTTTCAGTGTTATATATTTTTTTCTTTTATATGAGCGTTGTCATGTAGTAAATATAAATATAAATATATATATATAATTTTTTTCGATGATGTAGTAAATAAGTTACACGATGAGAACTCTAGTTTAGCCGAATTATATGTGTGGCTTATAATTAGCAAAAGACTGAAGGGAGTTATTTTTTAAATAAATGGTTCCCTGAGTAAATTCATTTACACTGCAAATTACTGCTAGAAGTCCAACATCAGGATGTAACTTCCATTTAGACATGTGCCTCTCAAATGCAATCGCGACGATAAACGTCTGAACTGAGCTAAATAGGCTTGTCAGAGTTGCGGACCAAAGCCTTGAAGGATATTCCCTCAACAATATTCCCTGTAACACATACACATATGCGAAAAATATCGGTCAGAGGTATATATGCATGCATGAACTTATATAGTCACGTCTTCCATAATATAATAAAATTTTAAAACGGTTCAAAAATGAGCCGTCTAAATCTTTTGTATATCATCAACTAATTATTTTTATAAAATTAGTATTACATTAAAAAATTATTAAAAATTTAAATTTGTTATAAATAACAAAACAAAAATTCGAACTCAGTCAACCAGGAAGAGTATCTTTTTGGTTGGACGAAAAATCTTAACCACATTAATTAGAAGAGATGTTTATTTAGAATTAGACAATATTACGTAGTTAATCGTTTTGAAGACTCTTTTTATGAAAAGTAAAAAGATATCTATAACTAATTATAATTTAAATATAATTAAATATATAACAAATTCTAATTAAAATATAAAAATATATATAATAAATCTTAATTTAAATATATTTAAATAATTGTATATTAATATCATAATACGTGTTGCAAGTAAATTATATATATATATATATATATATATATATATATAATGCTATTTATTTTTTCAAAGTGTTCCTTCAAACCATCTTTTTTTTTAGTGGAAGATGACGTGATAGTTAATGTGACATAACAAATTTTAAAATTGATATTAACATTAATTTTAACATTAGTATTAATATTAATATTAACATTAAAAAATGGCTAATTAAATTTTTGGTTTCAAATGTGTCATGTCAATTGTCATGTTAGATTCCACATAATGCTATTTAACATGCAACATCAGCTATCATGTGAGAAAAAAATGATTTGTAGGAACACTTTGGAGAGATGAAAAACATTCTCTATCAATATATATACTAGTATATATGCACGTGTGTTGCACGTATTTCATATTGTTTTGAAAGAGCAAACAAAAGTTTTTGAATTTTCTACTACTTTGGAAGAGTATAACTTTTTAATTTTTTTTACTACTATTTGGGAATAGCAAACAATAGTCTTTTAATTTTTTTACTACTTGAAAATAGTAAAGTTACTTAATTTTTTACTACTTGGGAAGATCAAACAACATCTCTCCTTTTTTTTTTTATACGTAATTATCTAGCTATCCATTTTAAATTTAATTAATAAATAGAGATAATTATATATTTTTTTTAAAAATTCATGATAAAATCTTTAACTTTTTATTATTATATAGTAGTATAAATATATATCTCACCTGCATCACCATCCATGCAGCCCAACCAAATGCTGCCAAGACTATAAGAAAGGATCCAATTACCCAGCTCTCGTTAGAATGATGACTCTTAGTACTGCTGCTTCCATGGAGAATTGGACGGTGATGGTTGAAAGATTTTATGCGCGGGCCTTTGTAGAAGGCGATGACCGTCACGCCAGTTAGACAAAACACCACCCCAATAATCTTCATAATCCCCGAGGCGCTCTTTAGTTTGACAGATTCCATACTTATATATATACATCAATATCACAAGTGTGAGTACGGGTGAGCATTATTCGATTTTAGACCGAAAATTGATCTGATAAGAGATTCAGTTCGAATTTGATTTTAAAAATATTAATTTTTTTATTCGATTTCGATCCAAAATCGAAAATCTAATAAAATATATATATATATATATATATATATATATATATATTATAAAATTGTGAAAGTACAAAAAAGTTCTTCTAATCTGAACCATTGGATCAACAATCAATGGTTCAGATTTTGCTTGTATCGATACAAAATTTGTATTTAAAAATTATATATATATATACAGAGAGAGAGAGAGAGAGAATAAGGAGGTGAGGTGACACCTCACTCTCAAAACAAGGGTGACGGTGATGTGGCACAATCTCAACCACACAAACGAGGGGAGGGGTTAAGTGCAATTTGCCAATTATGAAATGTGTGGTTGGAATTGTGTCACGTCACCGCCACCATTGTTTTGAGAGTGAGTTGCCATCTCACCTCCCTTATTCTCTCTCTCTATATATATATATATATATATATATATAGAGAGAGAGAGAGAATAAGGGAGGTGAGGTGGCACCTCAATCTCAAAACAAGGGTGGCGGTGATGTGGCACAATCACCACCACACAAACGATGGGAGGGGGTTAAGTGCAATTTGCCAATTATGAAATGTGTGGTTGGAATTGTGCCACGTCACCGCCACCCTTGTTTTGGGAGTGAGGTGTCATCTCACCTCCCTTTTATATATATATATATATATATATATATATATATATATTTTGTTATTATATATATTAAAAAAACACAGGAGAGAGATTACTAGCGGCAGATTCAGAAAAGTTTGTGGATTTGGATCATACCACATGAATCATACTAGCTAGCTTGATCGTAATTAATGGCAGATTCAGAAAAGTTTAATTAGTAGGTACCGAAGTAGAATCGCGAGAACGATGGCAAACACAGGAGAGAGATTACTCGCGGCAGCCGCAACCGTGGCCGAGGTGTAATTGATTGCCATGTTATGCAAGTTGATAGTCATCGCGTACCTATATATATATATATATATATATATATAAAAGCATTAATTAGAAATTAATTAGTGCATGGATGAAATTCCTGCAAGTGATCGTACCCAAACAATGCAAGCGAGAAGATCTTCAGGAACAGTTTGAACGGGAGCGGGGGTGCAGTTTTCCTGCAATCACACGCACATACAAACTCATGTGAGCATAGTAGCCTGCACCAGGGCCGGCCCACAGGGTGTGCGATCGCTCTAGGCTTCTCAATAATCAATAGACAAGACTTCTAAACAGAAATCAATATTATTTACTAGTCCAGTCAATTCTTGTAATTTGAAGATTCAAACAAGTTTTAAATCCATTTAGGTAGTATAACGTAGTAATGAATTTAGTGAGAAGGCGGCTCAAAAGGAGTCTACACCCACTCATACATAATAAGCTTTTGTAATCAAAATGACAATAGGGTTTGAACCATAGATCAAAGAATGTGTTGAAAGAACTATTATCATGAGACAAACTAATTTATTTGTTATTTTAAAAAAATATTTTATCATTCTAAGAGTTATTTTTTTCTTTTATCTCTAAAGGATCTTGTTTCTGTTTACCGTGTTAGCAAAAAAAAAAAAAAAAAAAGTTTACTCAACTAGTTTTTTTTTTTTTTTGGTTAATTTTTTCTTGAAGATTTTTATTGATAAAATTGTTATCCGAGCAAAAAAAATCAATAGAACTTATTTAGGAAAATCGGATGTTTTTTATTATTTCGTTCAAGAAGTCTCACTTTCAAATCTCGTCCTAAGTCTCGAGAATTCTCGAACCGGCTCTAATAACCGGATTTGTTTGGATTGAGGGTAAACAGTTTTAAGTGAGGAAGTATTTTTTTTTTAATTTTATGACGAAATTGAGTTTAGAAGAGGGAGTCATAAAGGATTAAGTGATGATTTGTTTACTTTCTTTTGTCCATTTTTAATCAAAAGATTAACAAAAAAATGAAATTTTTTGTTAAAAATAAATTATAAATATTTTTTATTTGTCCAATAAAATATTATGACATTTACTTTTCTTTTTTCTTTTTTCTTTTTCATTTCAATCTATTGGTCCTTATTTCTTATTTTTAATCTGCTGCCGTCCAGATGGCTCGTCTCTTTTTGCTTTTTCTTATTACTTCTCCTCCTACTGAAAATTATATATAATAATAGTATTTTGGTATCCATTATTTTTACAAAATTCCTAGAGAAACTCGTGAGTTCTTAATTTTTTGAACTCATACTATTTATAACCGTTGGATTACATCCATCTTATCTTTTGACTTTTTCAAATAATCTAAATGTAAAAATACAAAGGACTAAACTAAAAAAATTGTCCACTTTTGACTTTTTATTAGTTCTTCTTCCACTCAAAACCGGCTAAATATACACCGCTTAGCCCTCCTTCCAAATCCAAAAAATGTTATATGTATCTCCATCCTCACTTAGATTTCTTTAACTTTACCAATTTTTTTTTTTTTTCCGAGCGCTGCTACATGGACTGTGGTCTGTGACCGCGGTCGTGGCCCGCACGCCACGTGTCACGACTCCATTGACAGGTAATCGGTGGTGGACCCATGCAAATGGTGGGTGGGTGTTGAGGGGGGGGGGGAGGTAGGAATGGAATTCGGACACCTGTCCTTGCGGGCACGTCCGCGATCACAGACCGCGGACTGTTTGGTGTTTTTCTTTTCTTTTTTCTCTCCATCCAAACAGACACTAGAGGAAGGGCGAAACCAGAAATTCGAACTGGAGTAGACTAGAACAGATTAGGGTAAACTAGGTAAAGACTGACTCACCAAAAAAGACAAAAATAAATTTATATATGAAAAAGAGAAATTTGGGTAGCCTGCCCAGCCGCTATTTGGATCCGCCCCTAGAGAGTAAAGGAGAAGAAGACTGAACGAAAAATATATAAATCTGTGCGTACGTACCTCCCAAAGATTAGAGCTATAGGAAGCAGGACGATAGTCGCAGTGGCCTGTCGGTAGAAGACGAAGACGGACGTGTTCATGCCGTTGTCAAACGCGGCTTTGGACACCATGGACGTGCCTGCGTATATCACTTGGACCAACACCATCGCTACATAAGCCTTCTTCTCCATTAATCCCATTTTAATTAATCAACCCTAGCTAAGCTTATAGCTTGCTAGCTGCAATGAACTCTGTCTATATAGTGTAATTAGTATTATGTACTGGAATAATTAAGAACGTTGACATAGTTCGTTAATTCTAAGCCGGTCTCTTTCTCTACCGAATGGTAAGATGCTACGCCTCTGCTGTGTCGTATGCTGATAAAGGACATGTATTAAATTATAAGACCACCGCCTAACTCGCATTTAGATGTCATGCCAATACAGACGAAGACGAAAGTATATCTTGTTTATGTACAATATTTACATCAGGTGTATATTGGGCGGACCGAGTCTGTCCGGGCTCAGCGTTGACAGGCGGTTCTTGACCCTCGTGTCAGACTAGTCCGGATTGGATGTTTAGAAATCTAAATGCAGTTCGAACACGGATGCGGCATAGGAAATGGGCCATGTCTGACTGGGCTGGGTCCAGACCGATTCAGTATCGAATCCGGGTTATCTTTTTTTTTTAATTAAATTTTCCTTTTTGGGCTTCAGACTTTCGTAGACCGGTTTTATTTAAAAAATTGTATTGGACTTTAGACTTTATTGAAAAAAAAAATTTGGGATCCGACCCGATAAGGAGATGCTTCAGTAGGTGGTGAACGGTTCGAGATAGAACCGAAGCGGCGGTTCCGGTATTAATTCGACAGGGACGGTGATGGATCCGACCCGCAAAGTTAAGACATGGGTGTATGGGTCCAAATACATGGTTACATATGTTCCAACTCTATGACAGGTGGGTCAATTGTCGTGTATAGAGACTAAGGGTTGTGGTGCATGTGATTAAGGATGGGTTTTGGGATTGCTAATTCAATGGTGGTTACCTCATTTAGAAAACGGATCAAACAGTTTGGTAATAATAATTTGTTAACTTTTGTTAAGAGTCAGTTTTATTTGGGGCAATTTTGATAGCTTATACCTCTGCTATTATACATGTATGGGTTATGTTAGCATTTGTCATGTACATAAATATATTTTACATTTATCAATATACATTTTAAGTGAAAAATATAATTATAAATATGTTGGTAAAAGTATTCATATAAAATATATATTTATTAATGTGTTATTATGTTTCTTTATGACACATGTTAACATGATCCTAAATATATATATTCTCATGTAGTTAAAAAAATAAAAATAAAAAAATAAATATTAATAAATATCTCATACTATTTAATTACACATACAGATATCTAAATTAAATTTTAACTAAACTAAAAAATATATCTTTAATAAATTTTAATTAAAATATAAACTAATTATAACAAATTTAATTAAAATATATTCAAATCTACCTATAACAAATCATACTTTAAACTATTTTTTAATAATATCAAAAAAAAAATTACTTTATTCACGTGACTAGTATTGTAAAAAAGTATCTATGCGGTAAGATTTTGAAAAGCAACAGCAATCAACTAAGCCTAAAAGTGTTTTTAGAATTGATTATTGGAGGTTGCTTTTAGTTTAATTTTTTGTAGAAACGGTTCACGACTAATAACAACTTTTTAAAAAATATTTTAAAAATCAATTCAATTTGGAGGCAGTTTTTATAACAATTTTTCACATGCTGTCGAAAAGTTATTATTGTTTGTAAAACAACAACTGTTTCAAATCAAGTCTAAGATCTTAGGGTAGCTATTGGAAAGCACCTTTTCGAATCAATCTCCACACGCTATCGAAAGTTGTTTCAAAATTATTACTTTTTAAGATTATTTTATTAATTTATTTTTATCAACAATCCAGGAAGCTATTTTTAGAAAAAAAATGTCAAAATAGTCACGTTTGGATGAAAATTTTATATTCGTAGAAATAAATTTCACATTTTTTTTCTATGGGAAATGAATTCAACTTTTTCATACTCATGTTTGATTATGTTGAAAATACGTAGTCCAAAATTTTTAATTTTTTCATTCTCATGTTTGGTTCACATAGGAATCTTAATTTGTATAGTTTTTCACAAATACTCTTTCATTAATTTTATGTTGTTATTATTACATAAGTTTAGTTTGTGTCATTGAGGGTATTATTGTAATGTACCCAACCAACATTCTTAGGAGAGCAATAATATTTTCACTCAATTTTTAATCCCACACTTACCAAACATAGGTAAAGAATCCAAAATTCATTCTCATGTCTCTAAAATTTGAATGAAACAGAACCTTATGGGTATGCTTGATTGAGGGTGAAGAGAGTTAAGCGAGAAAAAGTTGAGTGAGAAAAAAAAAATCTTGGTTTGAGGATGAGGTTTAGGAGAGGAGTCATAGAACATTAAGTGATGGTTTGTTTAGCCTTATTTTGTCTATTTTTTAACCCCCAAATAAGGAGGTTAACATAGAAAAACGAAAAATGTTGTTTTAAAAGTCATAAATTGTTTTTATTTGTCATATAAAATATCTATTAGAAATTATGAGAGAATATGGTGGGCTTTAGTTTCCCACATATGTGGAAAAATAAAATCCAACGTCCCCTTTGGAAATATTTTTGTTCCTTAAATTTTCGTTGGCTGCATTGATTATAAATTTTGTGGACGGTAATACCCTCAATAACACCAACTGAATATTGGTGCTAGTAGTTAATAATGATATTAATGAAAAATGTATTTAGGGAAAACTGAAAAAATAAAAATTAATATTCATGTTTGAACCAAATATGGGAATGTAAAAGTTAATTTTTTTGGACTATATATAATATAACTAAACATGGGTATGAAAATATTGAATTCATTTACCATAAAAAAAAAAAAAAAATTTTTTTAGAAATATAATTTTTTTTATTCAAATGCCACCTAAGAGAAAATGTCTGTTAACCCAAGAGAAAAAAAATTACACAAGGTTGAGACGCGTTCTAGGTTTTAGTGTATTATGTGTCACGTCATATTGATCGAACACTAATTTCTTAGTAAAAATTGTTTATTGTTTAACATGTGAAGTGATACTGCCAACGCAATATTGCTCCAATGAGAGGGAAGCAGACATTCGATCTAGTCTGGGAGGGAGAGGGAGAGGGAGAGGGAGAGGGAGGGGGTTCCAACCTGGAAACCGTTTAGAATGTAGAGGGATGCGTGATTAATAAAAACAAACAAACATGTGATGTGACCCTCTCATTTTTAATTGCAAGTTGATCCTTATTGTCAAAGAAAACCAATAAAACGAACCTCACATGCCAAGGCACTGAGACGAATAGACACCCCCATTTATCACTTTACAAGTCTTTGTTGAATAACACCATGAACATATCTTTCTGATTCCACGTCATTAAAAAATTTAGAATCTTTTTTTGCAAATAATTTACCTTGACTTTATAGATTTTACCTTACTAGTAGGAAAGGTGAGATAAAATGTTTTTTTTTTTTTTTTAAGAGAGGATTCACATGTAGTAATACGTTTGGCTCGTACAATCAAAATAATAGAAAATAAAAATTATTTTTCTGTGTTTGGATGATAAAGAAAAGAAACATGAAATGAAAAGAAAACATGAGAGAAATGATTTTTCTATCCACATAAGAATTTATTTTTTCTTTCAAATTTTTTTTTTTTAAATACCGTACAGAAGAATTGATAGAAATTATAATTTTTCAAAGAAAAGAACAAATAATTGATTGTTTTTCATTTTATTTTTTTTCCGCGAATCAAAGGATGCTTAATTCATCGTTACATATAGTAGGGCCACTCTCCAATCCTTTCATTTGCATTTCATCTTTTGTTTTCTCTATTTTCTCTGCTCTTTCCTCCTTGCTCTTTCCCCATAATACACTGTAAAGACCTCCAACCAGAAAAGTTCCTCCTAAAACACTGCACATGAAAATGTGATCAAGTTGGTTAGTGTCATTAGTATTTCTGAGAGTTTGAGAATATGTCAGAGACTAATATCTTCAAAGTACGTACGTACGTACCTTCCAAGATTTATTACTTCTCCTAAAATGGAGGAGGAGCTCGCGAGAGTGACTACGAACGACAAGGGAGTAAACATTGCTACGAAAACAGGCCCCTTCTTATCGATACACCAGGTTTGCACGTATAAAACCAAGCCCGAGATCAGCACTCCCTGTCATGTAATTGTTCAAAAGTCAATAATTTTCATCCAGAAATTAATTTCAATGATTCTATGTATGTTCTCTTTGATCATATCTTGTTTATATCTTTACTATTATAATGCGACTTGAAAACGGTTAAAAATAAGTAGTGCAAGCCGTATGTATTGTTAGTCCCGATGCTTAACCAAAGATGGAGTGTTATCGATGTTCGTACAAAAGTTTTCACTCTGACTATTCTCAATTTTCACGAATAACTATATAATGATTCTGATTACAACTTGCTCTCAAGATTACAAAGGAATCAGAAAAAATAAACTTCACGTTCTTCCTTGCACTCGCAGTTGCAGATGGACAGAACGGAATTACAACTAGCAGAAGACAAGAGAAAGGAGACGAAAAAAATCTGCTTGCTGGGTGATGAAGATCACCGTTGTTGAAAGCAAGATTCGTCCCACACGATATAGGAACCAGCAAGTTCACGTAGAACTTCTGAAACGCTCGATGTCACCTCCTTGCTTGGACTCGCACGAATTTCCTGGACTTTAATGACGGCTCCAACAAAAACTCTCTTCCTCTCCCAATTTGCGAAGTAAGTCCTCAAATGGGGTTTGAAGAGAGTATTAATTATATGCATAAAGAAGAATCCCTAATCCTAATCCTGACCGTCCATCAATTACAAAAAGATTGGAATAAATTTAATTCATATCCCACAAGATTGGAATGAATTAAATTTAAAACACATATGATTGATTTGAATTAAATTCAAATCTCACATGATTAAATTTAAAACCTATATGATTGGAATAAATTAAATGCCAGCCCATGAGGCCAGCACATGTGGTCAGCCCATGCGGTCGCGCATATCAGAGCGCATGAGCGCATCAAATGTGCACAAGCGCCATGCGACAATGCTGGCATGGTAAGTGCAAAGTACGCCAACAAAGTGCCACTTTGCGCCCTTGAGTCCGAGTCCGAGTCCGAGTCGACAAGCTCCTATAAAAATAATTCTAAGAGCATGACAAAAGGCATAAATGCTTTCATGAGGAGTTAATCATTTTTCCTCCGAGAAAAATACCCTCACATGGCACCCATGTGCCCCACCACACCCCATGTGCATACCTCAACTCATACAAAGTATTATATTGAGATACCCACTTGGTGGTGTAGCCAATGTGGGACTTTTTTTAGTACAAAGGCAAAAATACCAACAATCTTCCACATATCTCAATATATGGGTTGAGCGTTCCCCACGGTGAATGCCCATCATGCATTAGGATAGATGTCGTTTCGACTTGAATCTTCCCGCATGGGTCAAATAACAGTATGATACAAAAATGGACTAAGCCTTGAATTCTGTACCATAGTTGCAATTCTTTCCACTCACATAATGACATAAGCTGTGCTTCCGGTTGCAAATTGAACGCTCTGTGCACGCCTGGTTTCGGTGTATGTATTTTGGTTGTCTACAAGTTTTCCCTTAAGAGACGGCTTGTATCTCTTTTCGTACACTATATGTGAGTTCTTTTAAAGAGTCCTTGGCATGAAGTATTGCACTTCCTTGTGGTGCTACGCCGCTATGACATGGCCTTCTGCCGAGGTTCACTCCCTCGTATGGTGTCATCCATTGTAGCATGAGGTTCACTCCCTCTGTGTAGTGCCAAACTATCCATCATGAAGCATTGCGCTTTCTTTGCGGTGTTACGCCGCTGTGACATGGCTCGCAAAGCCGAGGTTCACTCCCTCGTGTGGTGTCACACCACTGTAACATGAGGTTCGCTCCCTCTTTGAAATGCTGCCTACCACTCTTCATTCTACAGCATTAGGCTACCTGCCTATGTGCGGTGCTACGTCGCTATGACATGACTTAATGCAGAGGATTTATATCTTTTACCTCTTGGTGGTGTCACGCCACTGTAGCATGGGATCTCAGTCCCTTGTAGTGCTGATACTACGTGCTTCCTGCAAAGCACACCGAACATTCACTCTGACCGAGAAATCATTAAGGTGTCAAAGCCATCATTCAACAGGAAATTATTCTTCACAAAGAACAAGGAGTAGACAACAGTGGTTCTGGGTCCGTATCCCCTCAATGTCTCTAAGGACTATCCATTGTTCCTGATATTCTCCCAGTCAATGGTTCTTCCTTGAACCAATAGCTAAATGCCTAGTAGATTTCTCTTTGAACTAAAAGCATAAAACTAAATAGTATGATTGCAAAGACACAATATCAGAGGTCCTCAAGCCCATATATGTTGTGTCCTTGACTATATGCGGTGTTACGCCACTGTGACATGACTTGAAATCGAGGTTCACTCCCACTTGTGGTGTCACGCCACTGTAACATGGAGTACTACCCTCCTTTATAGTTCTTGGGATCAGCTGGCGCTGGAGGCCTTACATGAACGGATCTGCCAAACCCTCCTGGCTTCGATCATCAAACACTGTAATGATCCACACTAGCTGCGCTCATTCAGTGTCTTATACTGGCCATTGAAGCCTATCATGAACGGATCCGCCAGATCTGCCTGACTCTGATCATTAAAGCACTGTAATGATCCACGCAATCTGCGCCCATTCAGTGTCATGTGTTCTATCCACATAGTTCTCTTCAAACCGTTGAAGAGATGAACATATGCCACTGCTACAGCTTCATGGCTTTCTCAGTATGTCGGTATCACCCGAATCTGTGTACTAACCATAAGAAGATCATCTGAGAGCTTCCAGAGATATTCTGCTTTACTTGCTGCAGCTTAATAGTGCAAAAAACTCTCCGAGTAAAGAGTGCTTCTTCGACTTCCACGATACAGCAGCACCACCCCTGGAGAAGTCACGTCCTCCTGTGGTTCTTTCACTCTTCTTTTCCGATCACCAACTGGCATCACTGAAGTCTTCCTTCATATCTGGATAACTGTTGTAGCACAGGATATACTACTGAGTTCTCCTGAGAATTCTGACGATTCTCTTCACAGCTTTCAGTGTTCAACACATATACTGCTTGTGAACTGACTCAGCATCCCTACAGCAAAAGCTATGTCAGGCCTGGTGGTACACGCAGCTTGAATCATTCACCTGATGATGCTCGAGTACACCAAATGTCTGTCTTTTTTCTTGGATTTGGCTTCATATTCATGTCAGACCTGAGGAGTATCGTCCCTGATACCCAAAGCGTGTGATCAACATATCATACCGAGAGCTTGTGACTAAGAAAGCCCACCTGACATCCAGATTATCTTATATCCTCAGGATGACATCCGCAATCCCATGTCTTGAGTTTGGACAAAAACAACACCTTTGTTCTAGTGACACTTCTATGTCCACTACTGGGACTAGCAAGTCGTCCACATAGATACAAACGATGCCTCCTCCATTATCAGCGAACTTCGTGTACACACACTTGTCCGTCTCGTTGATCCTGCGACAACCTTGACTAGATGACTTGTCAAACTTCTGCTGCCACATCCTGGGAATTGCTTCAGGCCATATCGAGATATCACCAACTCGCAGACAGTCTTCAAACCTGAATGACAATAATTCTGACTGTTGTCCGTGAATATCTCATGTCTGTCTTCCTCCAAGACTTGCTGTCTTTCCATCATCTGATAAATAATCAGCTTGTGAATAGCAGCTATGACAATCATCATCCTGATCTATAACACCCTCATCGATGTGCCGAAGAACTCAATCCCCTATTGTCTGAGAAAACCCCTTGGCAAATAGTCTAGTCTTGAACTCAACTGTTTTGTCTGCTTTCATCTTCATCGACTTGAAGATCTGATAAGCATCTGATTGATTTATCTCCTTCGGACAGATTGACTAAAACCCAAGTGCGGTTGGAGGTTATTGAGTCATACTCATTATTTATAGCCTCCCTCCAGAAAATAACATCTCTTGTCTTCATCGCCTCATCATAGGTGAGCGGATCTGCTTCCACATGATATGTGACAAAATCTTCTCCGAAGTCCTTTACTCTCCTCACTTGCTTAGACACCGGCTCTGCGATTTCTTGTTCAATCACTGTCGTTGGGATGACAACTTCTTCTTGGACTACATCTTTGTTGGAAACTTCAGCCTCATGTGCACCCACACTATTTTTCGAAATATCCGCGATAACAATGTTCTTGCCTTACAAATTTATCTTCGAAGGGTTTTGCGTCACGAGATTCAATGATATGATTTGATTCGATATCAAGAAATCTTTGAGCATCACTCTTCTCAACATTACCCTGAAAGATGTCTTCGTAGTCCTCGATTTCAGCTTCTGAATCTTCAATTCCGGAAGCTTCACAGACGCAGACATCCCCACACTCGAATGACGTTCAGGTTGGGTCTGACTCTGAACTAGAGTTTCTGAGAAGTGACATCGAAAGTTGCTTATGGAACTATGTTCAGAATGAACGTAGTCGTCAGCACAACTTCTCCCCAGAAGTAGTTTGGAAGACCCGCACTCAACAACATTAAGTTCATAATTTCTGTCAACGTCCTGTTCTTCCTTTCAGCTACTACATTTGATTGCGGAGAATACGGAGTAGTTGTCTCATTGACAATTTTATGTTCTTTGCAGAACGATACGAATTCAATAGACCTATACTCTCCGCCTTGATCACTTCTGAGTCTCTTGAGTTGTTACCCCATTTGACGTTCAGCCTCAACCCTAAACTTCTTGAACTTCTCGAATGCTTCGTCTTTTAACCTGAACAGATAGGCGAACGCGTACTTCGAGTTGTCGTCGATGAAAGTAATGAAGTACTTCCTCTTGGCCTTTGTGGACAACTGCTTAAAGTCACAGATATCTTAGTGAACTAACTCCAGAAGATCTTTACTTCGGTTTACCCGTTTAAACATATTTCTTGTGATCTTTGTCTGCGCACAGACCTTACACTTCTCCACCTCTTTACTCCCACATTTGGAGATAAACCCTAGACTATACATCTGGCAGTACGAAGTACATGTCCTAGTCTGGGTTCCCACAACTCTTACAATAAGACTTCAGTCACAAGCAGAAGCTCGAACATCCACTTGAAACTGAACGTCTTGTTTCAAAGTATGTCTCCTGCCAAGATATCACCATCTGGCAAACTTTGATGTTCACCCTTAAGTCTACAACAGACTTCCTGAGATCAGGTCCTTGGTAATCACTGGTACGTTGCTACACGCACTCCTTTGACTGTAACTTCTCGAAGTTTAGAACCATTGTTACAATCCCCAGATCCGCTGCTTGATCCTTGCTTGCCATCAAGGGACAATTTTTGAAGTAAGTTCTCAAATGGGGTTTGAAGAGAGTATTTATAAGCATAGGGAGGAATCCCTAATCATAATCCTGGTTGTCCATCAATTACAAAAAGATTAGAATGAATTAAATTTAAATCTCATATGATTGATTTGAATTAAATTCAAATCCCATTAAATTTAAATCATACATGATTGTAATGAATTAAATTCAAATCCCACATGATTAATTAAATCCTACATGATTGAAATTAATTAAATTAAAATCCCACAACTATCGAATTTAGATTAATGACTCAATCTTTCCATAACTGATTAAATCTATCCGATAGCAGCGGACCCACATGCAACTGCTCATGCGGTCCCGCAAGCAACCGCTCATACGAACACGCATCCGGCTCGCGCATCAAATGCGCCAAGCGCCATGCGACGATGCTAAGTGTAAAGTGCGCCAACAAAGCGCCACTTTGCGCCTTTGAGTACGAGTCACTTTGGAGCTTAGTTCCTATGGAAATAATTCCAAGAACATGACAAAATGTATAAATGCTTTCATGAGGAGTTAATCATTTTTTCTCTTAGAAAAACACCCCTATATGGCACCCATGTGCCCCACAACACCCCATGTGCACACTTCAACTCATACAAAGTATTATATTGAGATACCCGTTTGGTGGTGTAGCCAATGTGGAACTATTTTTCTTAGTCCAAAGTCAAAAACACCAACATGTATATCATCTACTAAATAAAAAATTTAAAAAAATAGAAAACAATTCTAACCGTATCGTATACTCCTCATGTATGTAGTTATTTTTTTTTTCTAAGTTCTCATAACTACCTTAACATATCATAAATCCTAAACTATATTCATTATTGTATACATTCAAATATATTCAAATTATATTTAAAATATAATTTAAATTTTTATCTAACTTTTTTTATTTTATATCCGTGAAAATAAGTTACTTGATGAACATGAGAACTCGAGCTTAACCGAGTTATATGTTTGGCTTATAATTAGCAAATTAAAGTCTGACGAGGATTTATTTTTTAAAATAAATAGATCCCTGAGTAAATTCATTTACACTGCTGGTTACTGCGAGAAGTCCGACATCAGGATGCAGCTTCCATTTATACATGCGCCTCTCGAATGCGATCGCGACAAGAAATGTCTGAACTGAGCTAAATAGGCATGTTAGAGTTGCGGACCAAAGCCTTGAAGGATATTCCCTCAACAATATTCCCTGTAACACATACACACATGCGAAAAATACCGGTCAGAGGTATATATATGCATGCATGAACTTATATTGTCACATGACCAGGGCGTGTTCAACTGTTCGTAGATAAGCCAGACAAGACTTCGTGCATAGGTAATCCCTATGCTATAACAACTCTCATGCTCAATGTAACCCAGTGTCGCCAAAACCGGACCAGATCGGATCGACGGTTGAACCGGATCTGACCAAAAAATGTCCTGTCTGACTTGAACTGAATTTTCTAAAGAACTGGCAGGTTTTTTTTTCCTGACCCGGGGTGCAATCGGCCGAAGTGGTTAACGATTAAACTGGTCATTCTGGTTTTTTTATTTTTTTATTTTGGACCATTTGGTACTTGGTTTGGTTTTGAGAGACCTCGTAGTTGTAAAACCAAACCAAACCATACATACTAAAAACCAAACGAAACCAAACCAAGAAGTAAATGTGAATATCTTACATGATTTGGTTCTCGAAAATGGCTTATTTGAACCCCGGTGCGACCTATACCAAAGATCTTTGGTTCAATCATCGGTCTGGATTTTAAAACATTGGCGTTACTCCATAAAAGGTCGGGTCGTGGATGAGCCCACAGGACCGGCCCACTATAAGAATCTAAGAGGCAATCAAAATTAGCTTTGGATAGCACAATCCAATCCCGGACCGCTCCTGCACATAACTATATATAAACAGGACCGGTTCATCCATTAAGCAAAGCAAGCAACTGTCCAGGGTCTCACTTTTTTAGGGGCCCCAGATTTTTTTTTTAAATTAGTGTAGTAGTTATCTTAGGGCCCAAAGTCATATGGGGCCAAAAAATTTCTAAATTAGCTAACTAACGAGTAACGACCCAGAGAATTGAGATCAGATTTGTTTCCTAGTTGATGGTTAATAAAAAAAAATTGTTTTCTAATTAGGGTTGCGGGAAGGAGCAAATGACTCTTTCTCTTCTCCTCCAATCTCTACTTTTCAGGATAGGGACAACCGACTCTTCTCCTCCACCTTCAATCTCTACTTCTTCATTTCTCAAAAAAATATGAAGACAATTAGATCTAGTGGTAACGTCTATTTTTCTCTCGAAAAAATAAAATTCTACAAACTTTTTCCTTTTTATTGATGGCTCATTCGGTCATTTTATTATCACATCTCCTATCTTTTTCTCCTCTAATCTGCAATTTTTTTTTTTTTTGTTCTTTAATTTGCGAAAGTCAGAGAGTAGAAAAAGTTTTGAATTTTTTCAAGAAGGTAATCGAAGACTCGAAGTCGATACTTCCGGTGGTACCGTGATGACTTTGAGTCAGATGATTTGTCGAGAAATTTTAAAATTAATTTCCAACTCTTGAAATAGATAATATGTTTTAAAATTATTAATGAAAAAAGTTTTTAAATCCGTCTATATAATGTTTATAACAATACATCGCCTATGTAACGTTTATAACGATACATGGTCGGTTCCAAGTCCGGATCAAGGATGAGGGTTTGCATATAATAAAAGAGAAATTTTTACTTACCCTCCTCCCCCCCCCCTCCCCCCCACAATTTTTTTATCATATTTAAGGGTGCATCTCACATTGTTTCCATAATGTACATGTCATCCCACTTTTGACAGAATTCGTTCAAAAGTAATGGTCAACACATTTGACCAAAAAAATTGGACAAAAATACCCTCGTCTTCTCCTTCTTTCCTCTCAACCCCTCCCCACCGCGGCCACCGTCGTCGACCCCCCTCCCCGCCACCGACCTTCCTCCCCCCTAACCCCCACAGCCTCCGCTCCTCCCCCTCCCCGCCCCATTCCCCTAGCAGCAACAACAACAACAACAACAGCTGTGAGCAGCAGCGGCGCACATGCGGCAATGACGCGCGAGGGTGGCGGCGGCGAGCGGTGGCGCACGAGCAGCGGCGGCGGCGGCTGTTGTTGTTGTTGTTGTTGCTGCTGGCTATGGGGAGCGGGGGCGGGGAGGGGGGGAGCACTGTAGGTGGCGGGGAGGGGGGTCGACGATGGCGGTCGCGGTGGAAAGAAAGGGGGGGGAGGGGTGAGAGGAAAGAGAGAAGACGATGGTATTTTTGTCCAATTTTTTGGGTCAAATGGGTTGACCGTTACTTTTGGACGAATTCCGTCAAAAGTGGAAGAACATGTATATTATAGAAATAATGTGGGATGTACCCTTAAATATGAAAAAAAAAGTGGGGGGTAAGTCAAAATTTCTTATAATAAAATTATATAATTTAATCATGTTTAAATTTTAAAAAAAGGGTCCCATCTTTGGACTTTTGTCTTGGACCTCCTAATGGCTTGAGACGGTCCTGTATGTAAACCCTCTCAACATTTTTTTTTAGGTAGACTGGGTATGGTGAAAATTTTGGTTTAGCTTCAGGTTGTTTTAGGATTAGAAATTTGGGTTATGAAGACTGGTTCTTTAATTTATACTCTTAGTGCACCTTACCGTTGCTACAATAATCGGAGCACAACCATATCCTTTACTTTCCAACAAATTTTGCACTCTTGACCTGACGAGCCAACCTAGGCACTGGACATTTTTGTCACTCACAAACATACTATCTTGTGCTCTATTTTAATTACAGAACTTTCAAGTCACAAAAAAAAAATAATTTAAATTCTATGCCTTGTACCTATGTCTTTGCCATCGATTTTTGGGACACAAACTAAACCCGTTTCGCCTAACCAATTAAAGAGCCCAAGACTAATATCAAGCCAACAATGTCCATGATATTTGTGTCACTCCCAATTCATGAGACCCCATGTACTCCTATTTTATTTAAGAACACATATGACACAATATTTATTTAATTTGGTGAAACTGACTTAACTTAACCCCAACTAAACCCTCACACAAAATCTTGAGACTCATACAAAACATCCAACACCCACTCCATCCTACAAAATACCACACATTTTTTCCACATCAAATTCTCATTCTTTTTTGTCACTACCCAATTCTAGAAAATAGGGTTTTTTTTTTAATTTGGTAAATTGTGTATTGTATTTAATTAATTATATTTATATTTAATTAGTGATTGTATTATTTTTAATTGATTGTTTTAGGGTTTTGGCTAGCCTGGACCCATGTCAGACCCTAGTGGACCCATGTCCGACCC
>JAYESA010000016.1:156395392-156563433 GCA_036927795.1 Iris macrosiphon
GCATTTGACCCTGGAGTCTCACGAGACACGCTGCGCACACCCTGAAACATGAACGATTGCTTGTCTTGCTTATTGCATATGAAACTCTGTTTCCAAAGATGTTTCCAAACAGTGTAATATGACTCTGCTAGAACTGCATAAAATGAAACTAGGTAAAACTAGAAAGATCACTAGTAATGTAATATTTTACAACATGATTACTTAGTGTTGGTTTTAGTGAATGCTTGTTTCTGTTCAATTGTTTTTATCTCACCAGTACTTATAAAAGTGCTGACCCACCAACAGTTTACTTGCTTGCAGGTACTGGATCGTCCGAGGGAGCGATAGGGGTGCCACAGTCCCTAAGACCCGGAATCCTGGTTTCGATTGTTGCCCCGAGATGCTATCGTATAAGGGGGCATAATGTATGGAACGAACGAATGCCTTTGCATAAAGGAACCCAAGTCCCTCGATTGTCCCGAATACTCAGTTGGCTAAATGCATTGCATTGCAACAAGTCCCTTTCCGCTGCTTACTCGATTGATGCGATGATAGCCAACGAATCAACTTAAACGATTGGCCTTGTGCGGGCGCAACCCCAGGCCCGCACGGCGTCACATCCCCCGATACACTCGCGTGGGCCACAACCCATCCCCTTCCTCGCACCCGCGGGACGGGCGCGGTGATTCGCGTCCGGCGCGCCGAGGCCCGGTGATTCGTGCCCGGTTCGCTAATCCGGCTATACGGGGGCGAGGCAAGGCGGAGCGGCGGCCCGGGCGGGTCCGGGGCGTGACAAAGAGCACCCTTGGCCATGTGACCGGTCATGACCACATTCCCCCCTATTTGTATTGTACTTTTCATCCTCATCTCCTCACACTAAATCCTAGCTTTTGATTCATTCCTCCTTCAATCACTACCACACAATTCCTTCATAGAAACACACACACACACACACACACACACACTCATAACCCCCCCCTATATAGCCGTCCCTAATCCCAAGAGAACCTCCATCATCACTCTCTCTCCTCACTCCCCTCCCTCACCTCTCATCAGCCAAAATTTATTCTTCTCTCCATCTTCATTTATTCTTCTTCTTCTTCTTCTTCTTCACCTCTCTCCTTGGAAACCCTAAACTCAACACCACCACCACCACAACCACAACATCACAACCACAGCCGACACCATCACCACCACTGCCACCACCGTCAACACCACCACCATTGCCACCACCGTTAACACCACCACCACAGCCGACTCCAACACCACCACTGCCACCACCGTCAACACCACCACCACAGGCAACATCACCACCACTGCCACCACCGTCAAAACCACCACCACTGTCACCACCGTTAACACCACCAGGCATAGGCGAGGAGGATTACCCGGAGGAGTACAGACCGGGTGTATATCCAGGAGCATGACTTGTAGTAGAGGGTGAGATCCTTCCCGAGGACTTCGTTTGATCACCGATAGTGACTTCACCTTGGGTCCGGTATCATTATCTAGTTAGCAGATATTGGCCCTAGTTATCTTCTTGCTTCCTTTCATTCAGTACTTGTATTAGCGGGTTTGTTCCCGTGTGACTCTATCCGTTTTGTATTATGATACATTTTCAGACTTATTTTTTTCCTGCACATTAGTAGACTTGTTTTCTCTATGTGTTTCATATTGTTATGTCTATGAAGAGATTAGTTACATTGCTTATGTTTAAATGTTGGGTTATATCATTGTACTTTACAGCTTAGGTGCACTCCAACGGGTCCATTAGATTGAGATGTTCATCGGAGTGTATCCGTTAGCCAATATCATGTGACTCAGTTCCTTATATTTGGAACTTGGACGTCATACTGTATATAAGAGATGAAAAAAGGGAGTAAACTTCATACCTGCATCACCATCCATGAAGCCCAACCAAATGCTACCAAGACCATAAGAAAAGATCCAATTACCCAGCTCTCGTTAGAATGATGGCTCTCAGTAGTACTGCTACTTCCATGGAGAATTGGATGGTGGTGATGGTTGGATGATTTTATTCGCGGGCCTTTGTAGAAGGCGATGATTGTCACGCCAGTTAGACAAAACACCACCCCAATGATCTTCATAATCCCAGAGGCTCTCTTTAGTTTGACAGATTCCATACTATATATATAAAAAGTGTTGTTTATAAACAGTTTATTTTTTTTCTGAAAAAAGAATAACAAATCAATAAAAGGATTAGAGTTATCGGTATACATGAATGAGAGTCGTGTATGAAGCACTATACTAAAAGATTATTCAAAATATATGTGCAGACTTTTCGAATTCCTCCTATAGGTAAAATCTATTTGCTATCAGCTTCACGTCATTGCACACAGTTCCGAAAGAATGATCCGGATTTAGTTTTATCCAGCATGGAATAAAAATAAAAATTGGAGGAACGGAAATAAAGAAGACATTCCTGGTTTTTAGATAAAAAAAAAATAATTTGTTTGTTGTTTTCTTTACGATACCAACAAATTAATAGAGTTTAATAGAATTTAACGGACTAATTATTTAGCCATTTGAGCACTAACAAGGTCAATAAAATCTCAACGGACAGATAATAAAAATCAAAACGGTTAGAAAAAGAAGAGCAAATAAAAAACCTATTAAGTTTCATCTTGAATCCGATAGAAAAAATCGAATCGACTTTTCGTGCTAGCATATGTGGGCACGTACCTGCACACATTTTACGCATGTCGAACCAAATCGATCTGGACGGTGGCGACGACACGTACGTGTGGTCCATAGTTTCAGTCCACAATAACTCACAAGTGGAAAAGATAGAAGAACGTATAAAGTCAAGAGAAGGTGATGCTCTAGCCAATGTAGGACTAAAAAGATTGATTTTTTTTTCACCCCACTATACAACAAAATCGAATCGACTTTTCGCGCTAGTATACGTGGACACGTACCTGCACATATTTTACGTATATCGAACCAAATCAATCCGGACGGTGACGACGACATGTACGTGTGGTCCATCGGTTCAGACCACAATAACTCACAAGTGGAAAAGATAGCAGAACGTATAAAGTCAAGAGAAGGTGATGTTCTAGCCAATGTAGGGCTAAAGAAAATTGATTTTTTTTCACCCCACTATACAACAAAAAGTACAATGGAACCGCAACTACAAGTACCATTGAAGTTCTGCATAATGCATAAGTACGTGCAATATGAATCATCAAGCAACGACATTATTTTAATCAAGCAAAGCACAAAATCGAGAGCAAAAAAAAAAATTATATATATATATATATATATATATATATATATATATATATTTGATCTTGATGGGTTTGGATCATACCACACATGAATCATACTAGCTAGCTTGATCGTAATTAATGGCAGATTCAGAAAAGTTTAATTAGTAGGTACCGAAGTAGAATCGCGAGAACGATGGCAAACACAGGAGAGAGATTACTCGCGGCAGCCGCAACCGTGGCCGAGGTGTAATTGATTGCCATGTTATGCAAGTTGATAGTCATCGCGTACCTATATATATATATATATATATATATATATATATATATATATATAAAATCATTAATTAGAAATTAATTAGTGCATGGATGAAATTTCTGCAAGTGATCGTACCCAAACAATGCAAGCGAGAAGATCTTCAGGAACAGTTTGAACGGGAGCGGGGGTGCAGTTTTCCTGCAATCACACGCACATACAAACTCATGTGAGCATAGTAGCCTGCACCAGGGCCGGCCCACAGGGTGTGCGATCGCTCTAGGCTTCTCAATAATCAATAGACAAGACTTCTAAACAGAAATCAATATTATTTACTAGTCCAGTCAATTCTTGTAATTTGAAGATTCAAACAAGTTTTAAATCCATTTAGGTAGTATAACGTAGTAATGAATTTAGTGAGAAGGCGGCTCAAAAGGAGTCTACACCCACTCATACATAATAAGCTTTTGTAATCAAAATGACAATAGGGTTTGAACCATAGATCAAAGAATGTGTTGAAAGAACTATTATCATGAGACAAACTAATTTACTTGTTATTTAAAAAAAATATTTTATCATTCTAAGAGTTATTTTTTTCTTTTATCTCTAAAGGATCTTGTTTCTGTTTACCGTGTTAGCAAAAAAAAAAAAAAAGTTTACTCAACTAGTTTTTTTTTTTTTTTTGGTTAATTTTTTCTTGAAGATTTTTATTGATAAAATTGTTATCCGAGCAAAAAAAATCAATAGAACTTATTTAGGAAAATTGGATGTTTTTTATTATTTCGTTCAAGAAGTCTCACTTTCAAATCTCGTCCTAAGTCTCGAGAATTCTCGAACCGGCTCTAATAACCGGATTTGTTTGGATTGAGGGTAAACAATTTTAAGTGAGGAAGTATTTTTTTTTTTAATTTTATGACGAAATTGAGTTTAGAAGAGGGAGTCATAAAGGATTAAGTGATGATTTGTTTACTTTCTTTTGTCCATTTTTAATCAAAAGATTAACAAAAAAATGAAATTTTTTGTTAAAAATAAATTATAAATATTTTTTAGTTGTCCAATAAAATATTATGACATTTACTTTTCTTTTTTCTTTTTTTTTTCATTTCAATCTATTGGTCCTTATTTCTTATTTTTAATCTGCTGCCGTCCAGATGGCTCGTATCTTTTTGCTTTTTCTTATTACTTCTCCTCCTACTGAAAATTATATATAATAATAGTATTTTGGTATCCATTATTTTTACAAAATTCCTAGAGAAACTCATGAGTTCTTAATTTTTTGAACTCATACTATTTATAACCGTTGGATTACATCCATCTTATCTTTTGACTTTTTCAAATAATCTAAATGTAAAAATACAAAGGACTAAACTAAAAAAATTGTCCACTTTTGACTTTTTATTAGTTCTTCTTCCACTCAAAACCGGCTAAATATACACCGCTTAGCCCTCCTTCCAAATCCAAAAAAGGTTATATGTATCTCCATCCTCACTTAGATTTCTTTAATTTTACCAACTTTTTTTTTTTTTCCGAGCGCTGCTACATGGACGGTGGTCTGTGACCGCGGTCGTGGCCCGCACGCCACGTGTCACGACTCCATTGACAGGTAATCGGTGGTGGACCCATGCAAATGGTGGGTGGGTGTTGAGGGGGGGGAGGTAGGAATGGAATTCGGACACATGTCCTTGCGGGCACGTCTGCGATCACAGACCGCGGACTGTTTGGTGTTTTTCTTTCTTTTTTCTCTCCATCCAAACAGACACTAGAGCAAGAGCGAAACCAGAAATTCGAACTGGAGTAGACTAGAACAGATTAGGGTAAACTAGGTAAAGACTGACTCACCAAAAAAGACAAAAATAAATTTATATATGAAAAAGAGAAATTTGGGTAGCCTGCCCAGCCGCTATTTGGATCCGCCCCTAGAGAGTAAAGGAGAAGAAGACTGAACGAAAAATATATAAATCTGTGCGTACGTACCTCCCAAAGATTAGAGCTATAGGAAGCAGGACGATAGTCGCGGTGGCCTGTCGGTAGAAGACGAAGACGGACGTGTTCATGCCGTTGTCAAACGCGGCTTTGGACACCATGGACGTGCCTGCGTATATCACTTGGACCAACACCATCGCTACGTAAGCCTTCTTCTCCATTAATCCCATTTTAATTAATCAACCCTAGCTAAGCTTATAGCTTGCTAGCTGCAATGAACTCTGTCTATATATATACATATAGTGCAAGTATTCTGTACTGGAAGAAGAACTTGACATAGTTCGTTAATTCTAAGCCGGTCTCTTTCTCCACCGAATGCTGATATGCTACGCCTATGCTGTTTCACATGCTAATAAATTAAGGACACGTATTATATTATAAGACCACCGCCTAACTCGCATTTAGATGTCATGCCAATACGGACGAATCCTAGGTATATCTGGTCTTATGTACAATATTTACATTAGGGTGTGTATCGGACCGGATCCAGTTCAAGGTGTGTAATCCGGCAGGCCGACCCGGAATCCGCCACGGGCCCGGCCTTGTCAAACCCGGTCCGGGTTGAGTCCGGTCCGGACCGGCCCAATACACACCTTGAGATCCAGTGTCGATCAAATTTGACCGGTTCTGGACCGGTCTGGGCTGGCTCGGACCGGATGTTTAGAAATCCAAATTCAGTCCGGATCCGAATTCGGATAGGAAGTGGGCCGGATCTGACCGGGTTGGATTCAGACCGGTTCATGGTTGGATTCGGGTTGGATACACCGTTTTTATTAAAAATACTTGGATACACCGTTTTTATTAAAAGTAAATTGGACTTGGGCTTTGGGTTCGGGTAGACCGTTTTATACAAAAACAAATACTTTGACTTTAGTTACAATTATTTTATTATTTATTCTAATATTTTAAGGGCATTCGTACATATATTTATTATATATACAATACAAAAAACACTATAAAATAGCGACGGATCATATTTCGTCGCTGGTGTAGAGACCGACGGCATAGCGCCAAATGTATTTAAGAAACATATATTAATTTTTGTCGCTATTCCGTCGTTGTGGTATCGATTTTTCTCAGTGACGGAATAACGACCAAAAATTCCGTCTCTGTCAAACGTTAAAATTCAATATTCCAGTTTTATTTTTATTTTTCTCCCAAACACTCTCTCTCCTCTCTCACCCTTGACCCCTTGACCACCTCTCTTCCTCCTCCTCCTCCGGCGTCCGACCCCCTCTCCTCCTCATCCTCTTCCAGCATCTGACCCACCTCCCTCCTCCGACGACCCCCTCCCTCATCCCGACCTCCGATCCCCTCTCCTCCTCCTGACCCCCGAACCTCGACCCCCTCTCCTCCGGCGACATCCTCCCCCACCTGGACTCCCCCCGAGCCCCCTCTCCTCAGGTGCCAGAGCCGGAGCCCTCCTCCTCCTCGACTCGAGAGCCGGATTCCCCCGAGCACCTCCACCGGCCTCAGGCGTTTGCCTCCGTGGTCCGTCAGATCCCCCTCATCCCCTCCGAAGGTAAACCTTAACCCTAATCCTCTACATATCTATCTATTTGGGAAAGACTACACTGGACACATGACACATTGTCTAATATATTCAAATTTTGTTGGAAGAAACATGACACAAGATACTAGAAGACACATATGTGTATAAACACTACTCACATGTTTGCTTTGGATCATGTTGGCAAGCTACGGACTTGCCATATGGACACAAGTTGTCACGACCCGCACCCGAAAATTCGGGCACGAGTACGTGGGTACGTCCAGCCTACGCCGCAGAGTCGGCGGTAGTACGCTGTCTAGATCAGGTTCACCGGTAATATAACATCTAGCTCATCCACAAAATAAATAGACAAGGATAATGACAGGGGAATAGAAATGTTAAGATTTCATAAACAAAATGTGACAACCAGATCCATAGTTTATTACATAACCAGAAGATAAATCAGGGACAAACCCGATTACTATGCTGAAGGAAAATACTAGCTAACTGGCTAGCTACTCCTCAAAAGTAGCCTCCTGGGTAGGAACAAGCTCCTCAACAGTATCATCTGCTACCTTATATGGGCCATAAAAGGTGGGGGCATAGTCCTCATCATCGCCTAAATCAACGGATCCAGTCAGGAAAGGAGCAAAGTACACAATGCACAACAAGATTAACTAAATATTTATGACAATTAGGAAAGAAATTGACTACGTATCATGTTGAGAATATGCATAAATAAGTAATAACCATAACTAGGAGTTAAATGCTGTAAAACAGGGATATGAGTAAAACAGGAATAAATGAGACAAGTAAATGAAACTGCAACAAGACAACAGAAACTGCAACAAGACAAGAAACTATGTGTGTGAACTTGTGTATTTAGAATACATAGTTGGCATGTAGGGGGTTATAAGGCTAATCCGGCCGTCATAGACGGCTATTAAACAGGAATAATCGAGATCCGGCTGATGGTACAGTCGCGTACCAACAGCTATTAGACAGGAACAGGGGGAAGGGTAAACTACATGCCTCCTAGTATTCTCCCACCCGACACGAAAAGCAAGACATGAACTCCAGTATTCAAGACATGAAATCCAGTATTCTAACACTACGTGTAATCATCAATGGTACTAGTAGAGCAAGGAATTAATTATCACAATATAAAGATTAAACTCGAAGTGCCGGTACTTGCCTGATGTTTGGATCCAATTACAGTTTTGTGTCTCGGGAAAATTTCCAGAGATGTGTCCGGATGCTGAAATAAATATTACCATCATGCTCAGAAGATATCAAATAGCTAGAAACGCATGTCCTTGAGTCCAATTTGGAGACAAGGGCAAAACGGCAATTTCGGGTCGAAACGGAGTCCACATGTGGGGCCCACTTTGCACCGAAAAACGTATCAGGGTCAAAGGTCTCCAAATTCACCAAACTTAGTGTCAACAGGTCAGGAACGATGATACGAACCCAACGGAACTTCCAGAATTGGATTCCGATGAGCCGATCACAAAATCGCCCGTCGATCGGGACCTGTGGGGCCCACGACACGCGATTTCGTCAACGTTCTCAGAATCGAACCAAACTTGGGTCACAGGACCAGCGTATCGCTACGAGTCCGATGGCGCAAGTTTCGTTTCGATCCGACGTGTGTACAGAAAGTTAGGGCGTGATTCAGAAAAGTCGGATACGGGACGTTGTCCGCGGATACGCGTTGATCCCGGTGTGCACGCACACCCGAATCGACTTCTGCGAAATCCCACACGTCCGTATCAACGACGCGCACGTATCTGTGAAGACCGCGCGCGACCAAGTAGTCCCGTTTGGCGGGGCGTACCCAGTTCCGGGGTGAATCGGGTCATTGTTTTTCCTATTTTTGGATCGCGGTATGCGATCACCACAGGACGCGATGCCCCGAGCGGTTTGTCCGGGCACCGAGAGGGTCATACAGGCTTCGCAACACAATTTACGGAATTGAAAACGGGGCAGCGAGGAGGAAGGTATGAGTACCTGAACATGGCTTAGAAATCCGAAAATTCTCGTGTCCGTGTCGTGTCCGACACGTGTCGACACGTGTCGACACGATTGGGGGAAAAATTTAGGGTTAGGGTTTGGTTCTGGAGCTCCGGCGGAGGGAAGCCCGGCCGGAGGAGGGCGGCGCCGCTGCGGGGAAGGTCGGCCTGGGGCTGGACGGCTGCGTCGTCGACGGCGGGGTCGAGGGCGGCTCGTCGGCTGCCGTCGGGTGCTTGGAAGAAGGGGAGGAGCGGCTGATGCTCGTCGTCGAGGGCGGTGGGCGGTGGCGCAGGGTCTCGAGGAGGGTGGTGCCGGAGGAGAGGGTGGCGGAGGAGCTCGGGGGTTAGGGTGGTGGCGGTCGGGGCTGTTGGCCGGAGGGGGAGGGTTTAGGGTTATTTATAGGCGGAGAGGGGCGTGGGGTTAGCCGGGAAGG
This sequence comes from Iris macrosiphon, assembly GCA_036927795.1. Taxonomy (NCBI): domain Eukaryota; kingdom Viridiplantae; phylum Streptophyta; class Magnoliopsida; order Asparagales; family Iridaceae; genus Iris; species Iris macrosiphon. Next base: position 156,404,779 of record JAYESA010000016.1, read on the forward strand.
GCGGCGTCGTGGTGGGGAAGGCGGAGGCGAGGGCGGGGAAGGCGGAGCGGAGCGGCCGGAGCGACGGTGGACGCGGGCACGGGTGACTGGGGAAGACGGGCTAGCGGGTTTGGGTGGCGGCGGGTCGGGTCTGGCCGACCCGACCCGACCCGGATGGCAGTGCGGGCTGGGCCGGTTGGTTTGGGCCCAATGGGCCGGCTGGGCTGAGAAATGGGCCAGGAAATAATAAAAATAATAATAATAATAATAACAATAATAATAATAATAATAATTAATTAATTAAGTAATTAAATAAATAAATGTTTTTTGGTAATTAAAAATAGGTCCGGGGCCCGATAAATTCCAGAAAAATTATCCTAATTCCAGTTTTCCATTTTACACCCAAAAATATTATTTTCATAACATTTTAGTATTATTTATTATCAATAAAAAATCAGTTAATAATTAAAACCCTGATTTTAATTACAGAAAATTTCCAGAAAATTCCAGAAAATTGTGAAAAATCCAAGTTTAATAATTTTGAAAATTTAGGGGGTTTACAATCTAGGTATTAGGGAAAAAATGTTTAGAATGTAGGATTTGTGAATAGGTATAAGAGAAATTTATTCATAAAGAATGTAGGTATTAGGGGTGAGCACTCGGTTTAATTTTGACCAAAAATTGAACCGAACTGAACCGAACCGTTTATTTAGTTACTAAAAACGTTCGTATATATATATATATATATATATATATATATATATATATATATATATATATATATATATATATATGTTTTGAAATTGAGTTAAATAGTAGTTACCCTTGCCGATTATATATAGGTATTAAAATATATAAGCGTGTATCGACCATATTCGGATGAGTGTCTAGAATGTATGATTTTGGATACGTGTAGAACAAGTATCCTAACTCTTTCTTTAACAAATATCCTAATTCATCTTGTATTTAATCCATATTGTTTGAATATATATGATACATGCAGAAAAAATGAGTCGATACTTAGTTGACCGATCGTGGATGTACAATCGGCAACATGAGAGTATGATTGGTTTGACATATTATTTCAGGGCGGGCGTTGAGAAATTTCCCAAATACGCCAGTAGCCAACCTTGTTAATTTCATGGATGGGAGGTTCATCAAGTAATCTTGTGTCAAATATCATAATATACCATTGAAAGAGGTAGATCTCGTGAGGGAGCATCTCTACAAAAATGATTTCACACCGAACAACAAGGAGTGGACGGCTCAAGAAGAACCTTTGTCCTCAATATCATTCCTCCTTCAATACGGAGGTAGAAGAGTCCACTCTCAGAGATAACTTTGAATATCGACCGCGAAATATGGCGCATGAGTTGGTATTTGATGCGGCCGGTCCAAGTTTTGATTCGGAGGATCCGAATCCTGATGCGAAGGAATTCTATGATATATTCAAGAACATCGATACTCCGTTATACCCTGATTGTGATTCTCATTCTGTCCTGTCGGTGGTGATGCGGCTGTTGAACCTCAAGTCTGATTTTAACTTGCGACATGAATGCTACGACCGAATAATTCAGTTTGTTAGAGAGTTGTTGCCAAAAGGATCAAAGTAGTTGCCTGAAAACTTCTATAATTCGAAGATGATGATGCAAAAACTCGGATTTGGCTATGAAAAGATAGATTATTGTCGACACGGTTGCGTATTGTACTACAAGGAGAACAATGATAAAGATAGATGTATTTATGTCACGCGGACCGGTACAAGCCAATTCGGGAGAAAGAAAAGTCAACTGTCCGAGCAAGGTTGCTTCCCTACAAGCACATGCAATTTTTGCTGATTATAAAGAGGTTGTAGAGGATGTATATGTCCACAAATATAGCAGAACACATGACATGGTATAGTAAGGAACAAAAGATGGATGATGGAGAATTATCTCATCATTCCGATGGAGATAATTACGTGAAACTTGGGTCACAAAACCAGCGTTATACTACGGATCTGATGGAGCAAGTTTCGTCGCGTTCCGACAAGCGCATATCAACTAATGGGAAATTTTGCAAAGCGTCGATACGGGGGTACTTTTACGGATACGGGTTAATTTCGACGAGCACACGTCCAAATTAACTTCCACGAAAGCCTGCACGTCAAGTTTGTGGTCGTTTTGAAATCAGAATAATTCAATCCATATTGCAAACTAATAAAAACTAAAAGAACAGTAAAAATCTTGGTCATATTGTCAAGAAGTCATTTCAATTAGATTTTGAAAATAATTAAGAAGTTGGTAAAAAATTGGACATGAACAGGGGTGGTTGGATTGAATTTATGAACTGTTTACGAACATTTTTTTGGCCAATTTTTGGTGGATTTTTTGATCAAACCGGGGCACCTAAATTCGTTCCACTTGAAGGAATTCATATAGGGTAAGGTTGTGAGCGTGTACGGATAAATCGTTCGCGAAAATATTGAGAGATGGAGAAGATATGGTACCTTCAAGATGGGGTGATTGCACCGACTGCTGCGCGCGGGCGGTCGGCGGGCGGCCTGGGGTCGTCGTCTGGGGTAGGGGAAGAGGAGAACCTTAGGTTAGGGTTTCGATTTCTGATATATATATATATATATATATATATATATATATATATATATATATATATATATATATATATATATATATATAGGGGGGGGATTGAGTCCGCGGATGGGGTATTCTCGCGGTGGTCTGTGTGTTCTGGGTAGGGGTAGTTTTAGGAATAGGATTGTTAGTTAGTTAGGGATTTGATAGGATTTGAACACTATTAATATTATCCATACAAATATTTATATATACACATATATAAATTAGTGTATATAAATATTTTATAAAATATATTTGCACAATAAATAAATTCTAAAAATATTTATAATATTTTAACAAGAGATATATAGTAGTAAAAATAGTTTTGGAAAATATTTTCAAATAAGTATTTTATTTTATTTAATAACTGAATATATCTATTTATATATAGATATATATAGATGAGGCTATATAAAATCTAAAAATATATTTGTACACAGAATAAATTCTAAAAAAATTTACTTTGTAAAGCTTTAATTAAATACTACACCCAAAATATTTTATAAAATATTTTATAATTAATAATTATATATTTATCTAGTTATAATAAATCAAATAACTGTATTATCTAATTAACTAAGTAAATAACTAAATGAATATCCAACAAAATAGGATAATAGTAAATAATATGCAAATCTTACAAAAAGGAAAATTGCCTAATTTGGCATAGGGAATTATGGGTTACTAATTGTAGGAAGTCGGGATGAAAAAATAACCATAAATAAATTATATATAAAAGTATCTAATATTAAATGGAAGAAACTAAGGTTGTTACACTAGTACCATACGAATGCTAAATGATCGAATTTTGTGACACGGGAAGATCCTACGGGTAGTGTCTCCTGTGTAGGCTACTTTCCTCGAAGGACAATACAAATTTTGGGGCCATCATATATCATTAATGTCCAAGCTACGATGTAGTATCCTAATGCAATCAATTGATCTTTAATTGATAACAAAAAGAAATAATCTAAAGTAATTACTATACACAAAATACTTATTTTTTGGTGAGGGGGTTTACAGGAGAGATCTTCAATATTCCCCCGTGCATCGCCTACACGATCACCTGCACTCACCAACAGATGATCAATATCTTCGGCCTCGGTCTCCCAGAGTTCGATACAAAATGCGAACTTCAAGGAACGAAGAAATAAAATTCATCGAAACCGTTCAAGAAAATGCAAGCCACAAAACCAATAAGAAAACAACCAAGCGGCATCGAAAACGAGCAAAGAAACCAGCGCAACGGAAAGGCTCCTCGACTCTACCACCGAGTCCTTCCTTGAGGCACGATCCCCTGAATGTAGGACTTGATTTCGAAGAAACCAATCCATAACGAGAAAATGATCTTGATTCAATCTATCCCGATCGAACTATACCAAGTATTTCTTAGCCGTACTCCCCAAAAAGGGGGAACGGGGCACTACAACGTTCCTTCTGGTGCTATGAGTTTGGAGCAGATCATGACAACTCTGTTAGAGGTACAGAAACAGGTTAGACAACTGACATAGTCTCGTGATCCTACAGCTTTTGCTCCTCCGACGGCTCCAACGATAGCTACTCCAACTCCTGCGACGGCTCCTCTGGCTCTATCTCCGATTTCTTCTGCTGCTTCGCCTGTCGTTCTTGAGGATCTTGTAAACCCCCATTCCTGAAAACCGTATTAGTTATTATTTAAATATTTATTTAAATTATTTATCAAGTATAATAATAAGGAAAAGAAAAGAAAAATAGAAATTCCTATTGGACCAAACCCGCAACCCGTTAATCATCCCTGCGTAAAATTCGTTTAGCAAAAATCCTGTAAAAATTCTTTCATGCGTAAAACCTAACCCGCCTAAATTCCTTTCTCTACGCACAAAACCACTTCCGCGCGTATAATAAAAGTAGCAGTGTACCCGCGTAAACTTTTCAGTTTTCTGTGCGTAAAACCAAAATCATGCGGATAACTCTCCGCCGCTTTCTATTTCCTCTGACGCGTATAAGACTACCCTGCGTATACTTCCTTTCCCGCGCGTAGTATCAGCAGCAGAAGCAAAACCCAATTTTGCTTTGCTTTACCATTCCACACGTGTAAGAATTTCATTCCACCACTCCTTAAAAGATTTTCTCAACCGCACACATAAACCAATAAGAAGAAAACAACAGCAATAGTTTCTTAACCATTAAGTAAATTCCACCGCCTCCTTATTCCTATATATAATTACAACTTCCAAACACTAACCCTTCTTCTTATCACTTAATATTTTTTTGGACGTAAACTTTACAGGACTTTACTCGGCAAGTATACCTTGCCACTGTACATCTATTTACATTCCAAAAATGATACATGCATATTTAATTCTGCCTATATAGATGTTTATTTTGTAGACTTTGGACCTGTTTTATAAGACTACCCTAGCATTTTGGAGCATCCGTAGATTCATTGGCCGTGACACAGTTGTTACACGAGTTGTGAGTCTCATATAGATTTTCGGTCTTCGTATTGGGTTGGCCGCCTGTACGTAAGGGTCGTGCGTCAGGAATGACTGCTAATAGAAACTTTGTATGCTAGTAGACCTGGCAGTTATTAGAGGTATTATCGTGTCATGTATATGACATGCTTAGAGCATGGGACGGGGAGAACAATAAGTAAAGCATTTGGGCTCCTTTGCACTTTTCTGTAACGTCCGGATTCTCCGCCGGAGAAAGGGTGATGATGACCACTACATATTACGGGCGGCCTTTGCCGTTCAAAAGACGACATGCTTTGAGGCCTCTGATTCTCCGAGAGAGTCACGCCAATCCCATATTTTGAGCCAGATAGCCCACTTGGTGGAAAGTTGTTCTCAAACTGCATTCACTTAGATGATTAGGCGACCCGATGGATGTTTATATTTCAGTACTTATGGGCATGTTATTATGTATCTTGTTATGTCCCTCTGAGGACCTGGTCCCTTTCCAGATATGGACGAGCAGGAGCTTCCACAGGAGTATGGGCCTGGACCGGATGCTACTTATCAGACTGAGGAGATCTTACCCTCAGAGTATCTGTGATTATGACTACTGTTTAGAGATTTTGTTGTTACTCAGTATAGTCGTTTTGTAGTGGATTTTTTTCCACCCGACTATCAGACTCGATACTTCTCTTGGATATTCAGTTATACTATTCAGCTCCTATTCCCTACTGATTACTTGTGCTGTGGATGAGATATAGATTATGTGTGACTTGTTGTGACAGTATATTACCACTGATGGATTGAATGTTCATATACATCGTACGTGTGTATATGGTTTCCATATATTGGAGTTCATATACATACGGCTGGACATGTTACGTATTCCTAGTCCTACGTATTTTGGGACTGGGGCGTGACAGATCTACGGCAGATCATTGTTGCAGTTATGATGCAGTACATGGCTAGCCGACAGCCGCCGTCTCCTCCGCCTCTACCATCGACTTGATGTATTTTTATTTTTTTTATAATTTGACAGTTTATTGGATGTACTGGTTGTATAACTTTATATGTTTTGATTATGTTAGTGTATGATAATTTATGGCTATGCACTTGTATTTAATACGTTCTATTGTATTTGATTGTATTTGATGTGTTTGAATCTCTAATTAATTTTGTATAATGTTACAGAAGCAAGAAGTAAGTGATTCTATTTTGGAAAAAAAATTATGTTTAGCGACGGAAAACTGAAAAATTCTAGGTCAATGACAGATCTGCGACGCTTCAGCGACGGATTAGCGACGGAAAGCTCTGTCGCTAAATATGCCTGGTACCAAAAAAGTGGCAAATAGGTATCAGAAATAGTCGCTAAATACTTCACTATGTCCGTCGTTGCTAGCGACAGAAATTCAGTCGGTGAGCTTCTGAAAAATTTGATAAAAATGGGCTCACAGTTTTCGTCGTCAGTCTGTCGCTAATCCGTCACAAATACAGCAACGTAAATAATGTCACTAATCCGTCGCTGGATTTTCGTAGCTAATCTCGTCGCTAATCCGTCTCCTACGAAAATTGGCAGCGATACTTAAATTAGTGACACCACATTTCCATCGTTAATCCGTCGCTATATTAAAATAGCGACGAAAATAGTCATTTTAGCGACGAAAAATTTTGTCGCTAAAACTCTGTGTTTTTGTAGTGATACATATATTTATAAGGCATTTATTGTACAAATATTTTAAGGCCAAATATTACATGTACAAATATTTTAAGATCAAACAAATATGACCGTCTTTGAATATTGAATAACTACCATATATGTTAATAGTTTTTATATTAGATATCATTAATTTTATTACATATTGGGTTGTCCATAAGTACAATAGAAATATTATGATATGATATTAATACTTTCATATTTATTATATTAGAGATAACTTACTATTTGTGTGAATGATCTTGACCTTAATTGGCTACACAACGGATTTAAAATAATTATATTGATTGTAGTTAAATATTTCATTAACTCTAATCATTTGAATTACTACCAAGTAATTATCATATTATTTGAATAACTATAATATATGTTGCATGCTAGTAGTTTCCATACAATCTATCATTAACTTTAGGGTTATTTACACTAACCTCTCATATATTATCGGTTTATTAAACTGAACTCTCTTATTTTAAAATAATTACACTAACCCTTTTTTATGTTTTATGTTTATTACACGAACATTTCCTATATTTTAGGTTTCACGTAAAGGATTATTACACTAGCAACCTTACATAAAAAAGCAGAGAGAGGGTCCGTGTAATTATTTTTAATGTATGAAAAGTCTGTTTAATAAACCGAAAACATAGAAAATGTTAGTGTAAATAACTGTTAATTTCATATCATTTCTTTCCATATGGATTCCTTATTGTAATTAGATACTGCATATGATGGATTGTCTATAAATATATACTAAAAATACAATGACATGATAATACTCAATATTAACTATGTTATAGCCTAGTTGACTACACATGAGATTTGAAATATTTATGTGAATGACCTAGCCAGTCCGTTGATCGGATCTGAGCCGGTCCGATCCGAATTTAACCGTGTCGAATCCGGACCGAATTTCGGACGGTCCGGACTATTACACCTTGATATTTACTTACTTTTCTATTATTCTAGCATTTCCTTTCAGTCATAAGCACCAAAACACTGCAGTTGTGATATCGCTATAAAAATAAGCAAAATTGATGAAGAACGTAGCGACACCGTATTTTGGCGTCGACAACTTCGATGCAACAACGACAACTAATTTTGTTATGAAAAAAAAAAAAAAAAAAAGATATGTACAGATTTTGACCCATAATTATTGGATCACACTGCTGGCATACCGGAGAACAAGGATTTGATTCTCATAGTCAGCATGTGTATAGTTGACGAGACCCCCTAACAGAGACAACATGTTAATAAATTAAAGATGATGATGCTACTCTTACAACTAAAAGTAGTTTTCAGAGTTTACAATTGCCACGTGATCGATTTCTATTGGAGGAGAGAGACAATATGAGGTCCGATGAAACCCATGTAGCAGGAGGAAGTGTTGGTTGTAGGAGAATTGGTTGTAAGCTTATCATTTTCCATATATTAAATACTGCTTCTCCTTTATAATAGTTACTTGTTCCAGTATATAAATTAGTAATCTATTGGAAACATTATAAGATGTAAATATTCTACCATCAGGCGAAGATATTATTCATGCAAATATTGTAGGATGTGTTGCACTCATATATTGATTAATGAATTTTGTTAATACGTGCACATGGCACATATTAATATATTGTTGAATATGTATTTTATATTAGTACTCTCATCGGTACATTTATTAATATAAATTTTGTTAAAAATGCGTATTTATAAACATAAAAGATGCATTAAAAAATATATTCTTAGAATAATCAATATAAATATGTGTTAATAAATATGCTGATAGAAATATTAATATAAAATATTCATTCAACAATGTATTAACTAACATCCTTAGGAACAAATTAAACCCTTGATTAATATATCAAAGGAAGGCCACAAGCAACATGAGAGAGAGAGAGAGAGAGAGAGAGAATGAATGGTGTTTGATCCAAGGACTGAACACAACATTAGTAAGTGAAATTTTCTATATGCAGTTGTTTATTTTCATATTTAGAAGCCAAAGTCAAGGTATATAATGGGTCGGACAGTCTAAAATTTGATTCGGGTCCAGCACGGTCAAACTCGGACTGGGTCAGTCCTGGTCCGGGTCCAGTTAACGGGTCGATTCGATCCGGACCACAAAGAATCTGGGTTCGGACTGGATTACGATTCGTGACCCGTAGGTTCGTCCTCGACCGACCCGATCCAAAACCCGGGCCCCCAACTCGGTTGACCCAATCCGAATCGGACCGGTCGGCGACCCGGTCACATGTCCGAATTGGACTTTGAAGAGACTATAAAATTGGTATGGCAATGCCACAGTTAATGCTAGACAAACACACTTAAGCACCGATTCTTAAAAAATTTCAATATGAAAGTTTACTTATTCTGCTACTCGTAAAAAAACTAACTTAACAAAATATATTATTTGTGATGAACAACATTTTGTATTTTGTGATAGTGAATTGTATTATAATTATGCAAGTAGTACAATATATTCATGTTTTACTAAAGTTTCTAGATCTACTCATATTTGTAAGATTTCTGGAAAAAAAAACAACTTTGATTTTTTTTTTTAAATATTAGTAAAAATAATAATTTATGATACATGGACTAATAAACAAAATTGTCATTTTTTTTGTATCATGACACATTATCTTGATGCGAAATAAATTTTACAAAAAATGAATTATATGTCTAAGATTGTTGAAATTTTTGTATATTGTATCTGCAATCGATGGAGCTATATTACAAGTTTTAAGCGAATTTGATATTCATAATAATTTTTTTATAATTTTTTTTTGATAATGCTAGTAATAGCTTATTGGATTAATATTTTAAGATTTCAATTTCTGCATGTAATAGAACGACAGTTTTTTAAAAAAATATCTGGTTGTCATATTGTTAATTTAATTGTAAAAGAATGCCTCCAATTTTTCTAAGCAAATTTGAAAAATATTAGAACAAGTATAATTAGTTTGAACGCTTCTCCAAGTAGGTAATAAGAGTTTAAAACGTTATGTGCACAATATGGTTTGACATTAACATATTTGTTAAGGATGCACCACATAGATGAAATTCTACCTATTTGATGTTGAAATCTTGTATTAAATTTAGAGATATTATTACACACTATATTAATATTAATCCAAGTTTTGATTACCAAATAACTGATAATGATTGGTTAGATACTACTGCAATTTATAAATTTTTAAAACTATTTTACAATGTTACATGTATTTTATCCGTAGTTTATTGTCCAATATCTCCTTTAGTTTTAACAAAAATAATTAATATTTTTTCTTTATTTTCAAAATATTGAAATGTTTTCTGGTTTTGCTATGTCGTTTCTAAAATAAAAATAAAAATTCTAAAATATTAAAGTGAAATACTTCTTTATATTGTTTGACTGCGATTTGAAATCTTGAAATCAAATTAGATGGTGTATTTATATTATTAGACGATTTTTATGACAATATGAACGTTGAGGTAAGTAGCTTAAAATTAGAAATAAAAAAAAATATTTAGATACTATAATAAGTTTATATGAAGATGAAAAAGTTGTATCGAACCAACCCGGTATAACCGTTCAAGATAGTAGTAGTTATGTTTTAATTTCTAAGTTATCTCATTTTAAGAGTATACTACAAAGGAAGAAACAAAAATAATCTTCCCTCTCAGTTCATGAATTGTTCTTGTATTTAAATTTTTATGATAAAGATGATGATGATTCTTGATCATATTTTTCAATTTTTGAATAGTGGAAAGACAAGAAAAAACTTATCTTATATTTTATTTTTTAGCACGTGATATTCGAATTGTCTTGGTGTCCACGGTAGAATCGGAATCTTATTTTAGTGTAGGTTCAAAGATGCTAAGCAATAAGGAAAACAAAATGCTACTGGATATTTTGGAAGTCTGTGTTTGCATTCAAGATTGAGTTCGTGCAAAAAACATATTCAACACTTAAGCGATAAATGTGACGACATTAATAAACATGACTTTCAGTCTCTTACTATGTACGACCCTACTAGAGGAGGATGAGTTGAACAATGAACTGGCCAGAAGACCGAAGACTTGAAGATCAAATTATAAATAAAATCTTTAGTTTTATTTTTCCAGTTAAAAAATATATATTATATTAAATTTCTGAAATTAATAAAGTTTATTTGTTTAGATTAATTTTTCATAGGTTAAAAAAAAAAAATTAGAGTCCAGATTTTTTAAGGTCCAAAGGTCATTTATTTTGGCCAACCCGAAACCAGTCCGAACCCATCCCGGTAAAACCCGGTCTACACTTTTTCGGATTCTAGACTGGACTAGATTCGGGTTAGCTTTGATCGGCCCGGCCCTACTTTCTCCTCGGACTGACTTTACCCAGCCCAAATTTGGTCAAACCCGATCAACTTTGGGTCCATGCCGGCTCGACCCGATAAACACCCTGACCTATAAATATAAGTTAAGACTGTCTTCCAAAGAGAGACATAAAGGACCTATGTGCTATTTGATACATAATTGTTATCGGTATACATGGATACCGAATAATACTTAAAATGAAATTAGTATCCATCGAAACCGATATCTATACCGTTTAACTTGTTATTAATGGATACTTTATGTATACTAACAACGGTTCATACTAAACAACTACTCAAAAAATATAAAGAAATCCTGATGGAAAAAAATTCGTCGGTAATTATTGTGTCGCTGATACTTTCCTGTCACTAAAACATTGCTTGATTGATGGATTAGCGGTGAATCAACTTTAGCAATGACTTAACGATGGATTAGCAACAAATTTTTTTTTTTTTTTGCTAATACAATAACGGATTATCCGTGTCACTAATCCGTCGTTGAATTAACAACCGATTAGCAAGAATTTTTTTGCTTCGTTTGATATTTTTACTTTTTAGTGACAATTTTTTTTTTTTTTGCTTAAGAAATTGTTATCTTTAGTGACCGATTAACAGTTTCTTATTTTGTCATTAATCAAGTGTAGACCGTTACAAGAGATTGCCGACTGACAAATTGTGTACTTAATAGTATCAATAATCCTAAGTTTACAACCGGATGCTTGTTAGAATTATTGTCTTTTACTTACTGAAAAATTTCAGAATACAAAAATAAAATTAAACAATGTTACCGGCCTCTGGGGAAGTCGTGCACGAAGCACTGCCCTAAGAGTTTATTCGGGATCTGTGTGCAGACGTTCCCGACGCTCCTAGTGGTAAAACCCCCGCACTACCGGAATCTCGTTGCCGCACACGACTTGGAGAGAACGACCAGGACTTAGCTCTGCCCAGAGCTTGGAGATGAGGACGAAGAACAGAATGTTGACAGAGGTTTTGAGTAAGAAATTTTTCGGAATGAATTTACAAAGAAATTAGGGACGAATATATAATACAGTTGTGTAACGGTCAGAATTAATTCACGATTAATTCAGCCGTTACACAGGAATTAAACGAATGAATCTGGACATGAAAAATTGTAACGGTTAAAAACATTTGTAACGTTCAGAAATTAATTCCAACGTTTAGAAAAATAAATGACAGAATTAAGAGGAACAAAAAAAATTTTAGGGTCCCAGCCCGAACCCGAAGAGGAAATCGGATCGGCATTCGGCGTCCGCAGATGTGGGCGCGTACCCGCACCCGTTACGCGCGCCGAACCGAACCGAACCGAACCGAGCCGAACCGGGCCGGGCAGCGGCGGCGGCGCGCGCGTGTGGCCCAAGGGGTTCCCCACACAACAACTTAATAGAGCAAAGGAGAGAAACTAATATATGTACACATGAAGGCTTTGGTGCATCCGATGTGGGACTAAAGAAAGGAAGAGGGACTTGAGTTTTTGCAAGAAAAGCAAAACCAAAGCAAAACCAAAACCAACAATCCCCCCCCCCCCAAAAGGTCAAGTTCCGAAACAGAGATAAGAGTGAAGTAAATTATAGAGAGAGAGAGAGAGAGAGAGAGAGAGCATCTGGGCAGTATAATACTATGCATAGATGAGATGGACTACAGCCTTGAATCTCACGTAGTGACTATTGCCTTAATCTGAAGAAGTACTTGATGGACTATGCCTTGAATCAGACTTCTTGAACCAGATTTAGAAAATAGCACACATAGTACGCTAGAGGTCCTTGGTCTATCGGGTGGCGCTTTTAAATGGCCATGCGCACTTTCCACATTCATGAGAGTTGTCTGGGATCGCCCTGTCCCATAGTCGCGGCCTTCACGACCTCTCATATAGGTAAGTCCTTGATGGTTGGTGATATGAATCAACCCAGCATTACAGCTTGGACCTATTAAGAGTTTAAACTCATCCTAACCATATCACACAGGAACACTGTCACCATAGGGATGGGGAATCATTGTACACATGTACAGCCGCTTGGGCTTTATTTTAATGAGACTTTTAATCTCGAGTCAGTGTTCCATAAAGTCACCTAAGTTCAGCTTGTTTCTACCCATTGAACCGGCTTCTTGGGATCTCCAGTCAGACTCGGTTGGGTTGCCACTGCTGGTGACTAACTTGTGGGCTTAACCCCATCCCCCTCGATGATTCTAGGATCAAAGTCCTAGACAGACCCTTCGTCAAGTGATCTGCAAGGTTCTTTTCTGACTTTATATAGTCAAGAACCACATATTTGCCTAGAAGGCTTTTTATTGACTTGAAGCGCAGCTGCAGGTGCCTGTTCATCTTAGCATTCACAGAATCATGCTTTAGTAGTTCAATAACAGATTTATTATCACAATTGATAGAAATTGCAGGAACAGGACTAAGAGAAACAGGTATATGCATAATAAGATTTTTAAGCCATTCAGCTTCTGTGCAAGTTGTATCTAAAGCTATCATTTCGGAGTCCATTGTACTCCTAGCTATGATAGTTTGCTTATAAGAGCTCCAGGAGATCGCAGCTCCTCCTAGAGTAAATACATATCCAGTAGTAGATTTTATATCATGTGAGTCGGTTACCCAGTTTGCATCTGAATAACCTTCTATGATATCAGGGTGCCTAGTAAAATAAAGTTTGTAATCTATGGTGCCCTTAAGATATCTAAATACCCTATCCAAGGCAGTCCAATGTGACTGATTTGGGTTACTGGTATATCTGCTTAGTCTCCCAATAGCAAATGCAATATCAGGTCTTGTCCTGTTTGTTACATACATAAGGGAGCCTATCATCTGTGAATATTTGTGTTGTTCCAAAGGTGGTCCTTCATTCTTTTTCAGTACACTACTGCTGTCATAAGGAGTAAGGACAGGTTTCTTATCAAATAACTCAAATTTTTTTAGCATTTTTTCAATTGAATGTGCTAAAGATAGAGTATAACCCTCTTTGCTTTTGGTCACTTGCATTCCTAAAATTAAGTTGACTTCTCCTAGATCTTTCATATCAAACTGGCTAGATAAATAGTTCTTTGTAGTATTTATCAATTCCAGTGATGAACCTAGGATAAGAATGTCATCTACATACAAGCATAAAATGATACAACTTTTACATGTACCTTTAGAGTATATGCATTTGTCATACTCATTTGACAAGAAACCATATTCACAAATTACTTTGTCAAATTTGTTGTGCCATTGTTTGGGAGCTTGTTTCAAGCCATAGAGGGATTTTACTAGTCTGCAAACTTTCTTTTCCTGACCTTTAGCAATGAAACCTTCAGGTTGGTCCATATAAAGTTCTTCCTCTAGATCTCCATTCAAGAATGCTGTCTTTACATCCATTTGATGGATTAGCATATCATGAATGGATGCTAAGGCCAAAAGGGTTCTAATGGATGTGATCCTAGCTACAGGAGAGTAGGTATCAAAATAATCTAACCCTTTCTTCTGGGTAAAACCCTTGGCAACTAGTCTAGCTTTGTATTTCTCTATAGTACCATCGGCTCTGAGTTTCTTCTTGAAAATCCACTTACAGCCTATTGGTTTATTGCCTAAAGGTAGATCTGTTAGAAACCAAGTGTTGTTCTCCATGATGGAGTTGTATTCACTGTTAATGGCTTCTTTCCAGAAGGGAGCATCAGGAGACGATATTGCTTCTTCATAAGTTGAGGGATCACCCTCTATCAAAAAAGTGAAGAATCCTTCTCCTAAATTTTTTTCAATCCTATTCCTTTTACTCCGTCTTGGTTCTAAGTCTTATTCAGAATGAGAGCTAGGTATTTGGACATGAGAACTAGTAGAGGGTATGGAGGAAGAGATTGTACTTCTATCCTTAAAGGAAAATATGTTTTCAAAGTAAACTGTATCTCTTGCTTCTATAATGGTATTGTTAGATATTTCATTTACTTCTGAGTGAGTCAGTAGAAATCTATTGGCATAGCTGTCTAAGGCATATCCTATGAAAACAGCGTCTACAGTCTTGGGACCAATCTTCCTCTTTTTAGGTTCGGGAATTCCGACTTTAGCAAGGCATCCCCAAACTCTAAGGTAATTAATCCTAGGAGCTCTACCTTTCCACAGCTCATAGGGAGTCTTATCTTTTGTCTTACTAGGAATCCTATTAAGAATGTAACAGGCAGTTAAAAGGGCTTCTCCCCACAAGTTATCAGGAGCGCCAGAGCTGATAAGCATGGCATTCACCATATCTAACAGAGTGCGGTTCTTGCGTTCAGCAACTCCGTTAGACTGAGGTGAATATGGAGCAGTTACCTCATGAATTATTCCATGTTCTTCACAGAAGTTAGTCATTTCGTTTGAGGTATATTCTCCACCACGATCAGATCTAAGGATCTTAATCTTCCTTTCTAATTGATTCTCAGCTTCAGATTTGTAGACCTTAAATCTATCTAGAACTTCATCTTTGGTTTTGAGAAGGTAGATATAACAATACTTTGAATAATCATCTATAAATGTAACAAAGTATTTTCTACCGCCTCTGGTCAAAATCCTATTTGAGTCACATACATCACTATGGATAAGTTCTAGAAGGTCAGAATTTCTTTCGACAGATTTGAAAGGTAATCTAGTGTGTTTGGCTTGAACACAAATCTCACATTTGTGTTTATCATCTATTGGAGTCTTGGGAATAAGGTCTAAAGTCATCATTCTTTTAATGGAACCTAGGTTCACATGACCTAGTCTGCCATGCCAAACATTTGAAGATTCTATATGTCACGCCCCAGTCCCAAAATGACGAGGGACTAGAGAAGCGTGGCAATGGCCAGCAGCATGCACCGATGGACAAACCCAATTTAATGGATCCATCGGGCATACTTAAGCTGTATATAAGGTCTGTAACAACAAATCAGAACTAATCTCATCCACAGAAAAGATAATAAGATCAACAGCAATAAGGAAAGTAAATTAAACATCCAGTCTCAGCAAAGTAATTCGGGGAAACAACCCGATATAGTGTCTGTTACAATTGTTCTCATAAACATGAAAAGAGTTTTAATTAAATATATTAAACTGAACATAGGGAAGCAGATGTTCAGGAGAAGTCCTCAGCGATCACCTCGTCCTCAGGTACTGGTACTGTTCCGAGAAGTGCTCCTGTTCCGTACACCTCAGGGTAGATCTCGTCTGCTAACCCTGGGGACATAATCCGGATCCAGGTCCTCAGGGGACATAGCAAGGTACAGATAAAACAAGCCAAATATAATGCAGTAAAGCAAAATAATGAAACAACAGGGTAAGTAACTAACCAGCTAAGTGATCATGCAAGTGAGAGCATCACTAAAACTAAGGCTGATACCACTACAAGCTCTGTGTCGGGGAGCCGGTAGTAGTTATACTATGTGATATACTATGAGTTTACTATGGATTTTATTTATATATATAATCAGCCTGTAGCCTGTGTGTCTCTCCCCACCCAATGTAACCACAAGTCTCATGTCCATAACGTCTCATGTCCATGTCACATGTGATCATAGCTAATGCATCAAGTCATAATCTAAGAATATAGTCTATGTCCATCCTGTATCCTATACAGAATCACCTTGAATATCTCAGGAAGATTCTGTCAATGTATGTGTCAAGTGTCCTGGGTTTTTGTACTTGATACAGCAAGTACTAGAATGTAAAGGGTCACGAATGTCCATCTCTAATGACATACACAACTCCTGCGTACGGAGTTGGCACCCGACTGTAATCGGACACTAAGTATGCCACACGGCCCTAGGTCTGAGCATGAACAATAATCACAGAAAATAAAGCAAGAGTAAAATGAATTTAATAAACTGCAATTTATGGCAAGGTACACTTGCCTGGGTTTTCAGCTCCAACTGTAGCTCTGGCAATAGCTGGATTTGCAGGGACTACTCCAGTTGCTGAAACAAACATCACCATCAGATTCAGAAAATGTCAAACAGCTAGAAACGCCTGTCCTTGAGTCCAGTTTGGAGACAAGGGCAAAAACGTCATTTTCGGGTCAAGGCGGGGTCCAAATGTGGGCCGCTTTGCACCGAAAAATGCGTCAGGGTCAAAGGTCTCAAAATCAGTCCAACTTAGTGTCAACAGATCAGGAACGATGATACGAACCCAACGGAACTTCCAGAATTGGATTCCGATGAGCCGTTCTCAAAATCGCCCGTCGGATGGAGCCTGTGGGGCCCACGACACACGATTTTGTCAACGTTCTCAGAATCGAACCAAACTTGGCTCACAGGACCAGCGTATTGCTACGAGTCCAATGGCGCAAGTTTCGTCTCGATCTGACTTGTGTACACTAAGTTACAGCGAGTTTCAGAAAGTACGGATACGGGGCGTTGTCCGCGGATACGCACTGATTCCGGTGTGCACGCACATCCGAATCAGCTTCTGCGAAAGCCCACACGTCCGTATCAACGACGCTGACGTATCGGTGAAGACCGCACGTGACCAAGTCGTCCCGTTTGGCGGGGCGTACTCGATTCCGGGGTGAATCAGGGTCTGATTTTTTTCCTGTTTTTGGATCGCGATGTGCGATCACCACAGGACGCGATGCCCCGAGCGGTTTGTCCGGGCACCGAGAGGGTCATACAGGCTACGCGATACAATTTACGGAATTGAATTCCGAGCTACGAGTCAAAAGTTATGAATACCTGAAGTTGGTCCCAGAAAATCGAATCCTTCGTGTCCTGTGTCCTGGAAACTGTGTCCGACACAGAAATTAGGGTTTTAGGGTTTTCTCGTGTCCGGGTCTTCCTGTGTCCGTGTCCTCGTTCACTGGGGTGTCGCCGGGGTAGGGTGGCGCTGCGACCGGAGGCGACCGAGGAGTAGAGGCGGCCGGCGGAGCTCACTGGGTCGGGGACGGCGGAGCTGGGCGCCGGAGGGGAGGAGAGAGGAGGGAGGAAGAGGCTGGCCGCGGCTGGGCGACGTCGTGGCGCTGCGGGCGGCTGGCGGCGACGTCACGGCGAGGTCGAAGGCCGGAGAAGAGGGTGGCTGAAGCTGGTCGGCGGAGGAGGGAAGTCGGCAGCGGCGAGGTGCTAGGGTTTATATAGGAGCGGAGAGGAGCGGAGTCGTCGTCCGTTGCTGGGAGAGGAGGAGACGGCGATGGCGACCGTTGACGGGGAGACGAGCGGACGGAGACGCGAGGCGGCGGCCGCTGCAGAAGTCGGAGCGGCGCTGGTCGGCCGGCGGGGACGCGAGGAGTCGGGGTCAGTGGAAGAGAAAGGGTGGCGGGTCGGATCTTTGACGGGTCGGGTTCGGGCAGACCCGCCCGACCCGCTAGGCAGGGCTGGGTTGGGCTTCGGCCCACTGGGCCGGGCCGGGCCGGTTATAATAATAACAATATTAATAATAATAATAATAATAATAATAATAATAACAATTAATTAGTTAAATAGTTTTTAGGTCTTTTAAAATCCATCCGGGGTCCAATAAATTCCCGGAAAATTACCCTATGTCTGATTTTTCATTTTACACCATAAAATATTATTTTCATAATATTTTAATATTATTTATTATCAATTAAAAATCCTTTAATAATTAAAACACTGGTATTTAATTACAGAAAATCCAAGAAAATTCCAGAAAATCCAAATTAAAATTCTTTGAAAATCAGGGGATTACAATATACCCCCCTTAAGAGGATTGCGTCCTCGCAATCAAAGAATAACCGGTCAACAGAGATGACTCGGTTACAAATTTTATTCGAATCACAATACAATAAAGAAAATCATGGTTCAGGGCTTGAACACATAGGAAAAATCATTTTCCTATGCAATAGAAGTTATGCAATTTCCCAAAGGTGGGAAAATCTAGAAAATTACTGTTTTTATAAAACCAGGTTATCTTTTCAAAACTTATCAGGTTAACAATTCTAAGTTATTATCAAGTTCAAAATTTCTAAGTTAACACTAGGTTATCAATTATAAAACACTCTAGGTTGTTTGCAAGTTCAAATTAAATTACTAGGTTAACAAGTTAAAATTTTCCAGGTTAGGTCTAGGGTCACGAACCAGCAGGCACAAAATACAGAAATGCTAGAAACGAAACAACTATAAGGACTTACTCGCATTAGCTACGCCATGGTTCTGCGCGTCTTCCAAAGTCATCGCGAAGGCTTGTCCACATCCTTGTGGGGGATTCCTCTGCTGCTGCTGTTGCTGGATTTGTTGGAAGAGTGCTGCTTGTGGTGCCAATGGTGGTCTTGGTTGATACCCTCCTGGTGCTGGTAGAGCTTGTTGGTTTGCTCTTGGTGCTCCTTCTCGATGATAAGGACAATCCTTGGCTAAGTGTTGATTGGTTCCGCAAATTAAGCATAACCCCAACTTGCGTCTGCAGTCCTTCTCAGTATGGCCTACCTTGCCACAGTATTGACATGTAGGTAATGTCTGCGGAGAGGCTCTGGGTGGCTGGTGTATATGAGGCCTCTTTGCAGCTTCTTCTTGTGGTGCTTTGGATGTTGCTGATGGGGTAGGCCGCTTTAGACTGGTTTCTCTCCTGGTGACGCGCTCCATGCGTCGGGCTGCAGCAAGGACGTCCGAGTATGAAGTGGGTGCGACAGATCCAATCAGTTTCTGTAGCTCGATGTTGAGTCCGTCGAAAAACTTCTCGGCCTTCTCTTCTTCTGTAGGGATCAAGGTAGGAGCGAAGCGACTCAGACGAATGAACTCGGTGTTGTACTCTTCAACCGTCATAGCTTCCTGAGTGAGGCGATTGAACTTGTCCCTCAGTTCTGATCGGGCGATGGCCGGAATGTACATCTCCTGGAAGAGTCTGGAGAACTCTTCCCAAGTAACTCGGTCAGGTCCGAGCCTGGTCTCCTCGGACAGCCACCAGTGATGAGCATTATCCGTCAATTGCATTCTGACGGCAGTCATCCAACGTTCTCTTGGAAGTTCAGCTGCTTCTAATTGATGTTGTATGTTGGTGAGCCACTCATGCACTTCAGTTGGTCCTTCCTTGCCCGAAAAGGTACGAGGCTTGAGTTGACGGAAATCGATGATAGATCCCGTTGCTGGTCGCCTAGCTTGTGGGTTCACTTGCTCCAATGCATTTACTAGGCTGGTTCTCAGGTACTCTGCCTCCTGACGATGCGCCTCCTGATGAATTTGTTGTTGGGCTTGCATCATTGCGTAGATCATTTGAAATATCTGCTGCCCGTCTATAGGTTGCCCTTGTGGGAATACGGACATCGGTGGAACGAAATGCGGAGGCGGCGGGATGTCATCACGCCGGAACCTTGAATCATGCGGTGCTTCTTGATCGTTTTGAGAAGATTGCCCTCGGTCTTCGGGTGTCACTCCTTCATCATAAGTGACCACAGCATCGTGTGGTGTACTCAAGGGATTCTCGTCTCCACTTCTTGGATCCATTAGTCTGCATCAAAATAAAACATAAGAAGCGCACTGGATTCAAGGCAAGATGCAAGTCAAAAGTTAATTTGAATACGATACAGATATCAAGAACGTTTTCAAGCAAGTGGATGAGATCCTAAAAACTTTATCCTATTCTTATTGCAGGCCTGTTCGGTCCCTAAGTTGAAACCGAACAATTTAGTCGTTGACCTGCATGGGCCACCACAAAAACCGTGTCACGCCCCAGTCCCAAAATGACGAGGGACTAGAGAAGCGTGGCAATGGCCAGCAGCATGCACCGATGGACAAACCCAATTTAATGGATCCATCGGGCATACTTAAGCTGTATATAAGGTCTGTAACAACAAATCAGAACTAATCTCATCCACAGAAAAGATAATAAGATCAACAGCAATAAGGAAAGTAAATTAAACATCCAGTCTCAGCAAAGTAATTCGGGGAAACAACCCGATATAGTGTCTGTTACAATTGTTCTCATAAACATGAAAAGAGTTTTAATTAAATATATTAAACTGAACATAGGGAAGCAGATGTTCAGGAGAAGTCCTCAGCGATCACCTCGTCCTCAGGTACTGGTACTGTTCCGAGAAGTGCTCCTGTTCCGTACACCTCAGGGTAGATCTCGTCTGCTAACCCTGGGGACATAATCCGGATCCAGGTCCTCAGGGGACATAGCAAGGTACAGATAAAACAAGCCAAATATAATGCAGTAAAGCAAAATAATGAAACAACAGGGTAAGTAACTAACCAGCTAAGTGATCATGCAAGTGAGAGCATCACTAAAACTAAGGCTGATACCACTACAAGCTCTGTGTCGGGGAGCCGGTAGTAGTTATACTATGTGATATACTATGAGTTTACTATGGATTTTATTTATATATATAATCAGCCTGTAGCCTGTGTGTCTCTCCCCACCCAATGTAACCACAAGTCTCATGTCCATAACGTCTCATGTCCATGTCACATGTGATCATAGCTAATGCATCAAGTCATAATCTAAGAATATAGTCTATGTCCATCCTGTATCCTATACAGAATCACCTTGAATATCTCAGGAAGATTCTGTCAATGTATGTGTCAAGTGTCCTGGGTTTTTGTACTTGATACAGCAAGTACTAGAATGTAAAGGGTCACGAATGTCCATCTCTAATGACATACACAACTCCTGCGTACGGAGTTGGCACCCGACTGTAATCGGACACTAAGTATGCCACACGGCCCTAGGTCTGAGCATGAACAATAATCACAGAAAATAAAGCAAGAGTAAAATGAATTTAATAAACTGCAATTTATGGCAAGGTACACTTGCCTGGGTTTTCAGCTCCAACTGTAGCTCTGGCAATAGCTGGATTTGCAGGGACTACTCCAGTTGCTGAAACAAACATCACCATCAGATTCAGAAAATGTCAAACAGCTAGAAACGCCTGTCCTTGAGTCCAGTTTGGAGACAAGGGCAAAAACGTCATTTTCGGGTCAAGGCGGGGTCCAAATGTGGGCCGCTTTGCACCGAAAAACGCGTCAGGGTCAAAGGTCTCAAAATCAGTCCAACTTAGTGTCAACAGATCAGGAACGATGATACGAACCCAACGGAACTTCCAGAATTGGATTCCGATGAGCCGTTCTCAAAATCGCCCGTCGGATGGAGCCTGTGGGGCCCACGACACACGATTTTGTCAACGTTCTCAGAATCGAACCAAACTTGGCTCACAGGACCAGCGTATTGCTACGAGTCCAATGGCGCAAGTTTCGTCTCGATCTGACTTGTGTACACTAAGTTACAGCGAGTTTCAGAAAGTACGGATACGGGGCGTTGTCCGCGGATACGCACTGATTCCGGTGTGCACGCACATCCGAATCAGCTTCTGCGAAAGCCCACACGTCCGTATCAACGACGCTGACGTATCGGTGAAGACCGCACGTGACCAAGTCGTCCCGTTTGGCGGGGCGTACTCGATTCCGGGGTGAATCAGGGTCTGATTTTTTTCCTGTTTTTGGATCGCGATGTGCGATCACCACAGGACGCGATGCCCCGAGCGGTTTGTCCGGGCACCGAGAGGGTCATACAGGCTACGCGATACAATTTACGGAATTGAATTCCGAGCTACGAGTCAAAAGTTATGAATACCTGAAGTTGGTCCCAGAAAATCGAATCCTTCGTGTCCTGTGTCCTGGAAACTGTGTCCGACACAGAAATTAGGGTTTTAGGGTTTTCTCGTGTCCGGGTCTTCCTGTGTCCGTGTCCTCGTTCACTGGGGTGTCGCCGGGGTAGGGTGGCGCTGCGACCGGAGGCGACCGAGGAGTAGAGGCGGCCGGCGGAGCTCACTGGGTCGGGGACGGCGGAGCTGGGCGCCGGAGGGGAGGAGAGAGGAGGGAGGAAGAGGCTGGCCGCGGCTGGGCGACGTCGTGGCGCTGCGGGCGGCTGGCGGCGACGTCACGGCGAGGTCGAAGGCCGGAGAAGAGGGTGGCTGAAGCTGGTCGGCGGAGGAGGGAAGTCGGCAGCGGCGAGGTGCTAGGGTTTATATAGGAGCGGAGAGGAGCGGAGTCGTCGTCCGTTGCTGGGAGAGGAGGAGACGGCGATGGCGACCGTTGACGGGGAGACGAGCGGACGGAGACGCGAGGCGGCGGCCGCTGCAGAAGTCGGAGCGGCGCTGGTCGGCCGGCGGGGACGCGAGGAGTCGGGGTCAGTGGAAGAGAAAGGGTGGCGGGTCGGATCTTTGACGGGTCGGGTTCGGGCAGACCCGCCCGACCCGCTAGGCAGGGCTGGGTTGGGCTTCGGCCCACTGGGCCGGGCCGGGCCGGTTATAATAATAACAATATTAATAATAATAATAATAATAATAATAATAATAACAATTAATTAGTTAAATAGTTTTTAGGTCTTTTAAAATCCATCCGGGGTCCAATAAATTCCCGGAAAATTACCCTATGTCTGATTTTTCATTTTACACCATAAAATATTATTTTCATAATATTTTAATATTATTTATTATCAATTAAAAATCCTTTAATAATTAAAACACTGGTATTTAATTACAGAAAATCCAAGAAAATTCCAGAAAATCCAAATTAAAATTCTTTGAAAATCAGGGGATTACACTATATTTGAGACAATGAGAGAACAATCATACATTTTATTCATTGTACTTAAAATGAAAAGACCGTCTTTTACAAAGCCTTTTCCTATAAAAGAGTCATGCTTAGAAAAAATTACTTTATTAGCCTCCATTACAATTTTGTATCCTGAGGCTACAAGAAGGGATACACTAACTAGGTTTCTCCTTACAGACGGCACATGAAGAACATCATGAAGAGTTAAGATTTTTTCTGATGTCATCTTCAGGTTAACTTTTCCTCTTCCAATAATTTGTGTCGTTGAGCCATCTCCTAGGGTCACACCTCCTCCACTTGATTCTTGATAGTTTGAAAAACAGAAGCGATCAAACGAAACGTGAACATTAGCTCCAGAATCCAACCACCAATCATCAGAATGGTAAGAGAGGTTAATAAGGGGTTGAAAGCTTACAGACCTGAAGGAACTCGAAGAACCTTTGTGAAGCATGTTCCCTTCTGGTCTAACTGAGTCTGACTGAAGTTCTAGGTTTTTAGTTTTTGGTGATGATGATTGAGGTGGTTAGGCTGAAAGTTTTCTTCTTCTTGAAGAAATTCTTTTTGGGTTTATACGGAAAATTAGACTTGGGTTTTCCTTGGCCTTCTACAAGATAATAGTTTAGGTGGTCTTTGCTAAACAATCTTAAAATCTTTAGTTTTTCAAGTGTTGATCAACTCAGGTTAGCTGTAGGGGCCGGTTCCCAGCTAGCGGTGGTCCGAAGACTCTTAAATACCGTGTCGCTTAGGGTTATTTACACCCGGTTGACAGAAGGACCCTTTCGACTTGTGCCCGAGTTTGTCTCTACTTTGAAACTTTAGATTTGAAGATTATATTTGCAATTTTCTTTTTATTAAACTATTTTTCTTTTGGACCTAGATTGCTTTCAAAAAACTAAGTGATTAAAAAATTAAGCAAATTGTATTAACTATCAATTAGAAGCAAATAGTGAGAAGTTAACAGTGAGAAGCAAATTGTATTAACAGTAATTAAGCAAAAGAATTTGCTCCAGCATCCAGCAACCACCAAGTAGTGCTAATCAACAGAACAAATGAGTAATGGTAAGTACCAAATGAGTAGTGCTACTTAGATTGCAAGTTTTACAAGTAATAAATTTGCTACAGTAATAAAAATAATTGTTTGCCTACAGTATAAATTGTTAACTACAAAACTTGTTAACAAGTATTGATAATCCACAACAACTTGCAAGTAGCAATTTAACAACCGGTTTTATTTTACTTCAGTGAAAACAGAAACAGTATTAACTATTAGTTAACAGTAAGTAGTTATCAATTGTTTACTATTTTGTGATAAAAACTATTTGTAAAATTTTAATATATATTTCAACAGTACGTTTGAAATACTATAGAAAATTGTAACAAGTACGTTTGCTATATAGGTTTTGCTAAACAGTAATCTATAATATTGAAAAACTATAGATTTCAACAGTACGTTTGGTAAACAGTGAGAAGCAAATGAAGTTAGCAGGTTCTAAACAATTCTAATATAGCAAATTGTAACAAAACTATTCTAACAGTAACAGTATAGAAATTTGTAACAGTAAGTATTGAAACAATTATAACAAGAATAAACTCTTAGATTGTTAGAATTATTGTCTTTTACTTACTGAAAAATTTCAGAATACAAAAATAAAATTAAACAATGTTACCGGCCTCTGGGGAAGTCGTGCACGAAGCACTGCCCTAAGAGTTTATTCGGGATCTGTGTGCAGACGTTCCCGACGCTCCTAGTGGTAAAACCCCCGCACTACCGGAATCTCGTTGCCGCACACGACTTGGAGAGAACGATCAGGACTTAGCTCTGCCCAGAGCTTTGAGATGAGGACGAAGAACAGAATGTTGACAGAGGTTTTGAGTAAGAAATTTTTCGGAATGAATTTACAAAGAAATTAGGGACGAATATATAATACAGTTGTGTAACGGTCAGAATTAATTCACGATTAATTCAGCCGTTACACAGGAATTAAACGAATGAATCTGGACATGAAAAATTGTAACGGTTAAAAATATTTGTAACGTTCAGAAATTAATTCCAACGTTTAGAAAAATAAATGACAGAATTAAGAGGAAAAAAAAAAATTTAGGGTCCCAGCCCGAAGAGGAAATCGGATCGGCATTCGGCGCCCGCAGATGTGGGCGCGTACCCGCACCCGTTACGCGCGCCGAACCGAACCGAACCGAACCGGGCCGGACGGCGGCGGCGGCGCGCGCGTGTGGCCCAAGGGGTTCCCCACACAACAACTTAATAGAGCAAAGGAGAGAAACTAATATATGTACACATGAAGACTTTGGTACATCCGACGTGGGACTAAAGAAAGGAAGAGGGACTTGAGTTTTTGCAAGAAAAGCAAAACCAAAGCAAAACCAAAACCAACAATGCTTACAACCTCCCTCCCGGGAGAAATTATTTTATGAGTCGGTCAGTGCACCTTCTCCTTTCCAATCGTTGGATTGTATAAGAATGTGTGCATGCACACATCCATGCACACATTTTCATGATAATCTATCTCCTTTCTCTTCCTTCTGTTATATGGATCTCACTCAGTCCTACCTCTTTCCTCTCTCCTCCAATGAAGTCTGGCCACGTGATGATTATAAGCCAAAGTCTGCACATTCTTTTAATTACATGAATATATTATTTTTTCAGCTGCAGCTACTGAAGATGCTATCCACTCTTCAACTGTTCACGAGACAATGAGGACAAAAAACATGAATCAGCTTCAACCAAAGTTAATTTTGGAGACTTCATACTGCACTACAAAAGAATACGACTTTTTTGAGATTTATGTTAAAGTTGACTTAGATACGGACCATACGGTATAACGATGTTGTGCAATAAACATCACAAAAAAGAAAGAAAATTATTCTCAACTTTGAGCTTAATTTTAAAAACTGCTGGAAAGGAGTAAACATGAAATAATAATATTATTTGTACCTCCAAATTGTTCTTTCAATCTACTCTTTTTTGTGTGACAGCTGACATTGATGTTAATATGGCTGCTGACATGACCAAAAAAAAATAAAAAAAAATTGAATAATTAATTTTTTTGTTTAAAATTTGTCACGTCAGCTGTCATGTTATATGTCATATAATATTATTTAATATGTCACGTCAACTGTAAAATAAAAAAAAATTTAAAGATACAATTTGGAGGTGGAAATAGCATGTAAAGTTTGTTGAATCTGAAAATACTCCTCAGAAAAATACAGCATATATAAAACTTCTCAGCTGATGTGCATGCAAAGAATATTGTTAGAACAATCTCAATCTTATTTGTGCTTGTACATTATATTCGAGCCATCCTGCACATTACAACTTCGAGAAAATAAACCATCGTAAGTGAGACCTAAGTAATGGCAACTTTGAAGAGTGTTCATTTGCATGTCAGCCCACATTTTCTCAACATAAATTTTAGCTCACACAAGTCCACAACAACTCATACTCTAGCAATTCTTTTTTTTTTTCTCTCTTCCCTCTCTCTTTCACTATTCCGCGTAGAATACTATACAGTGAAAACAATGTACACTGCAAAATGTCTCTTTTCATAACTCCGCTATCGAGCGTCCATCTTCTTCCCTCATCCTCTCTTCATGTACGAACACTCCTTCCCCACTCAACCTCTAACTCACATTTTCTCTGCTTCATCATCAACCAAGAACCTCCATTGTCGGACTGCAACGACTGTCGAAGGAGGAGCTTTAAGAGCCGTGTCAAGCCTCGCCATTGACATTTTTCTTGTCATCCGAACTTCCGCACCCGCAGCGAGTTCTATCATATCACGGATCATCTGTTGATGGTGAAAGCTGATACCAAATGCCTTAATGTCTGAATTTATGCCTAAAAAAAACTTACCTGGTAAACTAAATATTTTTTTATAGGTTCCAATTTTCTAGTATAACACGGTTCTACATTGGCAAGACACTGACACAATATTTATTTTATTAAAAAAAATAGCGTTTTAAGTTTAATCCGAAATAAACTAAAATCATGGCTCCACACTTGGTTATGTTCATAGTCGGCTCTAGGGAAAAACGGACTAGGCAGCCGTCTAGGACCTCCTCCTCCAAGAGGGTTCAATATTTTAAATTTTTAATCATTAAAAAATAGTAATTTAGGTAATATTAAGACTGCAACTCCATGAAAGAACAAATTACGTGTTCTTTGAATCTAAAATTGTTATCCTCTTTTCTGTCTTGTATTCAAAAACTAATTATATAGTATTTCAAATTTATTGAAATTTCTGGATTTTGAATTTATAAAAAAATTATATAAAAGAACGCGGGACTTATCTATGATGTTCAAAATGCTAGAGCCGGCACTGTCTATCTTAATGTTAGAAAGGAAGATTGGAATCATCTAGCCACCAAACAAAAAACTGTGGTCGAAGGCTCTTTTGTTAACATGTTTCATTCATAACAAGTGTGATACTAGTTACTAGGAATTCCTAAAACACACTGGATTTGTGTCTAAAAGTTATCAATAAAAAAAAACGTCAATGTTGGAGCTCAGTAGCAATGTAGTTGGTGATAAGAAAGTGTCCAGCCCGAAGGCTTTCCCCAAGTATGACTTTGGTGCCTCTCTCAGATGTTCATTAAGACATCTTATTTTTGGTGAATAATGGCAATAGTTATCAATTATATCAATCAGGAGTTTGTTTATTCGGTTTCAACTGTTTCAGACGAACCGAAATAGTTAAAACCCAATAAATCGCCTGAGCGTAGGAGGATATGTATACAAACAAATATAATAATTAAGCTGACGCAAACGCTAACGTTTTTATGTGTAACCGTTGCCTGCAAACGTTAGAAAGCGACTCGACATTTAATACGCTGTCAGAAAGACCTATGCGGCTAGGCGATATGCGCCCAATGCCCTTGACGCATAAAATTCTTCAGAATCAATACTTCATTGCATAGCGTATGGTCTTCAGTGCGCGCATAGCATTGTGCGCTGTCCAACTTCAGTGCGCATTGCGCACGTAGTGATGACTTCACTGGTCCAGACTTGTTGAATAAGTAGCTCGGTGCATAGCAGTTATGTGCATGGATTCGATTTTTTTATGCTTCTGATAGCGTATGCTGCACTCCTACTGAATGTGATGTAGATGTTTGTTGAATTAATATCAAATTCGAGTGTCTTAAAGCAGCGAAATAATGCCTCAAGTTTGTAATTAAGACAAAATTGACGTTGGAAAACAATATAATTAATGTTGGGATTGTGCGCCTCAGACATATCAAATTATTTCGGTAGCTAGAGACAAATAAAAGCCCTCCAGTTCCCTTGTTCATGGGTTGTTTGCATCTCCGCCATAAGGATGATATTTTCGGCCCAATCCATCCAGATCAGCCCAGCCCACCCAGTTCAGCCCAATATCATCAATCCCCAAATGAGGGGTGTAAATTGAACAATAGTGTACATCCTCCTTCTGAGTCCGACTTGACAAATAGATCGATCGTAGACTGTCTGAACCACTATATAAATTGAGCTTGAAAAAAATTATTGATCCGATCTTTTAACAAGCTCGAATTCGATCATTTATCTATCCGGCTCGAATATGTCCGTAAACACTAAGTAATAAAATCATTATTTTAGTTTTTAGTGTCGTTAAAATATCAAAAGCAACCATCTAAATTCTTCAACTACTTTCTTAATCGAAGCAAAAAGAAGCCACCGGTGGTCATACTTTACTTTTGACTCTTCAACTTCCTTTCTAATTGAAACAAGAATGATATTCTATCAAGTTCATGCATACAATAGCAAGTTTCAAGATTCCAGCAGCTTTGAAGAATGAAGTTAATTACTCACATATTTTCCTCCAAGCTAGTCAAGCCTGCTCCATTTTCAAATTCCAATGACCCATATTTACCACACACATTTATTTTTTAGTGTAAAACTATAAAAAACCAATCGGAAGTAATAATTTATAATATAATTATAAAAAACGAAAAAAATTGGGAGAATTTGCATATGGGGGGACCACTCGCCAACTGAGTTGGCGGGGTGCTGAGTTGGATAGCATCTCGCCAACTGAGTTGGCGGAGCGCTCTCCTCGAGAGACCGCTCGCCAAATGAGTTGGCGGGGCGCTGACCGTTACCTATCCGTTGCACAACGGATACATTTCACCCCTATAAACACCCCCCCAAACACTCATCACACAACACATTCTCCTCATTCTCCTCCTCACACAACACATTCTCCTCCTCACACAACACACCCCCAAACACAATTCTCTTTCTCCTCCTGATATTTACTGGCGATGGCTACCCGCAATGACGGTCGTATTCCTGGCGGACCGACTACCGCGCTTATTATTAAGCAACGTGAAGACCATATTTCTAGTCAAATATTTACTGACGAGATAATTTTTAAAATTACAAGTTGTCAACTTTATTAATGCATATGTTTTTTATAATGCATATGTTTACTTTATTAATGCATATAAATTTACAGACAAAATATAATGCATATATTTTTTATAGTTATACGACCATGATCATGCTTTACGAACCCGGATCCATGTACATTGGCGGGCCGAAAGGAATTATCGTACGTGGGAGCTAAATTCGGTCCAAAAGGCTTTGGTGGAATCCTTTGGATTCCACTATATAGATCGTGTTAGATATTTAATCCACGATCTTCATTTAGTTGTAAGCCTTGCGGAGCGTTGGTGGCCAGAACGCAACACTTTTCAACTCCCATTCCACTACCAGAAAAAGTCAAATTAGCGACGTCTAAAAACGTCGCTAAATAACCAAAAATCGTCGCTAATTAGGTTTAGCGACGTAATTAGCGACGTTTTAAAGCAGTCGGAAAACACCAAGTCGCTAAAACAAAAAACGTCGCTAAACGTCGCTATGCCGACGTTTTTTAGCGACTTTAATGTGTCGCTAAATTTAGCGACGTTTTGCGACGCCAAGTCACTAAAAAGCGACGTTTAGAAAAGTCGCTAAACGTCGCTGATTAGCGACATCTATCGCGACGTTACACCGACGTCTTTAATGACCTGGCTATACTGCCATGTCAGCAATTGGCGACGTTTAGCGACGTAATTAGCGACGTCATTAGCGACGTCCTTAGCGACGTTTTACAGCGTCGCTAAGTAGCGACGTAATTAGCGACGTAAATTAACGTCGCTAAACGTCGCTAAACGTCGCTAATAACGTCGCTAATTTTTAAAAAAAAAAAAAATAATGTGCAGAAGCAAACATTGGTGATTCCCTGCAGTTTTACATCATCTTCATCATACACACCAACATGATTCAATCTAGTTAACTATATAATCCAATTAAATTAAAGACCACAAGAAGTATCAATCCAATTAAATGTGGATAACTATATAATCCAATTAAATTAACTAAAAAATTAAAGACCACAAGAAGCATCATACATCATGTCTATTGTTGAAGTATCAATAATTCATAAATAATAATAAAAATAACTATACTACTACGGATCTGCAGGAGGCTGACCAGCGGCGCGCTTGAAGGATAACAACTCCTCATACTCGTCCCGTGGAATCGACACCGATGTCGATGGAGAAGGCAGTGACGTCGGTGGAGGCCGTGCCCGCTCCAAGTCTGCGAGTCGCTGGTTGTAAGAATCCAGGGTAGATAACAGCCTCGTACTGCTATCACCCATTGAATCCTGCATCCTCGTCAGGTTCTCGCCCATCGATAGCTGTGACGCCTGCATCCTCGTCAGCTTCTCGCCCATCGATAGCTGTGACGCCTGCAGCTCCATGATGTTGCGATCATTGGAGGCTCTAATATCATTTGTCAATTCTCGTAGCTCCGTCATGCTGCGGTCGAGCATATCCAATCGTGCGATGAGCATCGGATCGTCCGCCTGCGGCTGGGACCGGGACTGGTCCTCCATACTTCGCAGCAAGTCGTCACGGAGAGACGCAATCTGACGGTCAACGGCCTCCTGGACGGCCTCCTGGACTCTGGTCGACGACTGCGAGGGCTGCGACTGCGAGGGGTGTGTGGAATGCACAGCTGTCGGGGAGGCCCTAGATGACTGCGTCGCAACCAGGGCGCCATAGGAGCCCGTACCGTAGTACGTACCCCTCTGGAGACCACCAGCTGCGGTCACCCACAGGTCGTCCGCCGACGGAGATGGACCGGGCTGCGACGAAGCACCAGCCTCTCTAGGTGTAGGTGCACTAGCAGTCGCCCGCTCACGAAGCCTAAGATACTCGGCCTAGAAAAGGTTTGGAAACTCAATAATTGCCTAAGTTATATTAAAATAAACACAAAGTAAAGTAATACTTACATAGGTCTGTGAGGCCCTCTCATCAATGAGATTTCCGTCCTTGCGATGGGTGGCCAAGAAGACGGTCACCATGTTTGCATCCTCACCCCTCTGTACCTGTTAAAAATATATTTTTTATTACTAAACTTAAATATTTTTTCCAAGTACCATTTTATGGTACTTATATTAAAATAATATATTTTAAAAGAAAAAATATACCAAACGACGGAAATGTTCCGTCATCGGAATCGAGCCACCACACCACTTGGCAGCATTCTGCCTAGCCGCCTTGGCCTTCTTAGACCTTTCCTTGTAGCTCGGATCGTCGAATCTAGCCCTCATCGCAGTCCACTGCTCAGGCGTGATCCAACCTTGGATCGGTTTTCCAGCACGATCACGAGCCTTCTGGTCATCCAGAGCATCTCGGATAAGCTTGGCGGCAACGGTAGGAAAGAGTCGCTCGATCAACTCGGCCCGGTGCGGAGGATAAAAATACGTTTGCTACAATAAATAATTCATTAAGTTAGCATCACGAATATGCATAAATTAGAGGATTTATTTAATATACTTTTACCTGGAAGTGCGCAAACCAGAACGTCTTCCTCTCCTCCGGAGCCTCAGAGTAGTTGATCCAAGGGCCACCGTAGTTGTTCCTCAGAAATTGGCCCAGGCGTCTCTGAACCGACGATGGACGATATCTATACAGAAATAATAATTTAGATTACTAAAAAAGTCAATATACGATAAATAAAGAGAAACACAAATATATACTAAACCATCTAATTGACTTACTTTGTACCGTCGGCCCAAATCTCTGTCCTCGTCTCCTCCGGTGGTGCGCATGGAGGATCTTGCTGATGCTGGGACAACGTCGGCACGACCTCCTCTACATGCTCATCTGTCTCCATGGTTCCGTCAGCAGGAGGAACGCTGGACGAGGGAGTACTATCACGCCTGGAACTACTCGTCCCAGGAGTGATGCCACGCAACGTCGTCGCAGTCGGAGATGTGACTGATCGATATACTGGAGTACTGGGCGACGATGATCCGGAACCAACAGTAGGCATTACCGGAGTGGCACTCTGTCTACCTCGGGACCTGCCGAATCCTCCGCGTCGTCCTGTCATATCTGATAACAACATATGATGAATATAGAGAAACACAAATATATACTACATTCTACAGTCAAAATGTGATACATATCTCAAAGCATTATACAGACAAAATATAATACATATATTCGTTAATGTCAACATCTACTTCTACATGCAATATTTACAGTCCAAAAACAGTTACATTCTACATGGAATATTTTATATTTTCAATCATCTTCAGAAAATTCATCTTGTTCGCCTTCCTTGTCCTGCTCTTCCTCTTCCTCGTCTTCACTTTCATCTACTTCGTCGTCCTCTTCGGATAATTCTACATCTTCTACATTATTACTCGTGTAATGAGTAACTTCCGTTGAGTCCACATCTACAATATTTGTTACAAGAGGTAGATCGTCCTCCTGATAAGCTATTTCGTCAATGTCAAAGGTATTTCTAGCTTTAGTCTTGCATACTGCCCACCAATCCGACCTCGCTGTCCCCCGTCTAGGATAAGTTGTGAAGTACACGAGCTGAGCCTGACTTGATAGGACAAATGGTTCGTAGCCTTGATATCTACGCTTGTAGTTTATATCCACAAGGCCATGCTTGTCAATTTTCCAACCTTGATCTTGAATCGGATCGAACCATTCACACCTGAATAGCACGATATTAGCAGGTTCTGGGCCTTAATTATATGTCAACTCCACAATCTCTCGTAAGATGCCAAAAAAATCATTGTCCGGATTGACGTCTTTGTAGTTTGTAGATTTGATACACAAACCACTATTTTTCGTGGAATCAAGATCCAGAAAGCTGTCTCTGATAGGAGCATTTGTTGACTTGAACCTGAACCCATTCACACAGAAACTTGGCCATATTTTTACGGCAGTAATTGGTCCCTTGGCTAGAGTCCTAATAGATTCAGTCTCGGGTGATATTAGACGATCGACCTAAATACCAAAGTAGCGATAGTAAGTTATTTGTTTTGCAAGTGCAGAAATAAAGAGTAATTACCAAGCATCTTACATATGCGCTCAACCAAGAAGAAAAATGGCATCTCATATCTTGTTCTACTTCTTCGTCTGTTATGTAGGGTCTAACCGACCTCAACTCATCATTATATGTGCTGAAAAACAATGAAGCAACTGCTGATTAGTAGCATAATAGTATCTTATACTATTACATTGAGATGATGTAAACGTGGACGTATTAATTACTTACCCCTCTAGCTTCTCCACTTCATCCTCGTCGCAATTGAGTAATATATACAATTGAGCAGCCCTTAGCTCATCGTCATTCAAATATCTCTTCTTCATTTTTCCCGAGGGCTTTCCGGATGCATTGAATACTTTGAGTATTGCATCATTAGATCTCTGAAGAATATGCTCAGCTCTGTCAATGGGTCCCAAACGACCTGCGGTAAGAATTCCCGAAATACAATCGGAATTAACCTCTCCATGAATACGTGACAATCGTGGCTCTTCATACCTACTAGTTTGTTCTCCTTGAGGTCGACGCATCTTTTCAAGTTCGACACGTACCCGTCTGGAAACTTTAGACCCTGAATCCACCTACAAAGTCTACCTTTATCCTCTTTATCCAGTGAGAAAACTGACTTAGGTTGCTTTAACTTTCCATTCCCCTCCTCTATCAAATGCAATGCAGGACGTCTACATATGTCTTCTAAGTCCAACCTCGCCTTCGGATTATCTTTCGTCTTCCCCTTTACATCCATTAAAGTATTAATTATGTTATCAAACACATTCTTCTCGATATGCATGACATCAAGGTTATGTCTGATCAGATTGGTGCTCCAATATGGCAGATCCCAGAATATACTCCTCTTCGTCCAGTTATGGGTGCGACCAAATCCGTCACACTTGTACCCCTTAGCAGGCTCTTGGATAGCACTTGGTAAATCTTTTACCTCTTCCCATATCGTGCATCCGGGCCGCCTTGGCGGTGGATTGGCCTTCTCCACAACTCCCGCACGAAAAGCATTCCGATTCCTCCGGTATGGATGATCCTTCGGCAAAAATTGTCGATGACAATCGAAGAAGCACGGTTTGCCTCCGTGTTTCAAACGGAAAGCCTGAGAACGGTCCATGCAATACGGACATGAGAGACGACCATGGGTGCTCCATCCCGATAATATTCCATAGGCCGGAAAGTCGTTGATGGTCCACATAAGTGCTGCCCTCATCTGAAAATTCTGCTTTCTAGAAACATCGTACGTGTTGGCACCGACTTCCCACAGTTGATTCAACTCATCTATCAAAGGCTGTAAATACACATCGATGTTCCTCTTCGGATTGTTCGGACCCGGGATAATAACGGTTAGGAACATATACGGAGTCTTCATGCACATCCAAGGCGGTAGATTGTACGGAGTGACGATCACAGGCCAACACGAATACTGGGAGCCCGAAAGTCCGAATGGGGTAAAACCGTCAGAGCAGAGCCCCAATCTGACATTACGCGCTTCCTCGGCAAAATATGGATACTCTCGATCAAAGTGCTTCCATGCTTCTCCATCGGATGGATGATCCAATACTCCTTCGATCTGTTTTCGCCTGTGCCAACTCATGTTTTCTGCAGTCTCCTTAACCATAAACAACCGCTGCAACCGCGGCGTCAAAGGCAAGTAGTGCATCGAATCGGTAGGCTTCCTTGCACCGACAGACTTTCCTCTAACAGTGGCCTTGTAGCGATCAGCACCACAGAATCTGCACGCATCTTCATCCTTGTCGTCTTTGTAGTACAACATGAACCCGTTGCGACATGCATCGATTTTCTCGTATCCCATCCAAAGCGATCTCACCATCCTCTTAGATCGATAGAAGTCTTTAGGCAACTTTGCACCCTCGGGCAAGATCTCTATAATCAAATCGAGCAGTCGATTATAGCATTCTTGCGACATGTTAAAATCGGACTTGATGCTCAATAATCTTGTAACCACCTCCAACGGTGAATGATCCTCACAACCAGGATATAGTGGAGTCCTTGCATTCTCAAGCAACTCCATAAACTTTACAGCATCGGCATTCGGTGCCTCCTCAGCTGCATCATAATTGTCCGGATTGAAACTAGGTCCCGCCGCATCATAATTGTCAGGATTGAAACTAGGCCCCGTCGCATCATAAACCATGTTCACCAACCCGTCGTCATAAGCATCGTGGTCTTGGACATCCATATACGGCTCCACATAGGGCTCCGACTCTGATGCTAGAGATACAAGTTCTCCGTGCGCGGTCCACTGATAGTAATTCGGCGTAAAGCCCTTCGAGTATAAATGATATGTAACTTCCACTTCAGGATGATATTTCCTGTTGCGACATCTCACACACGGACACTTAATTTTGGTACCGTCCATGTATTGAGGGAACACCTTTGCGAACTGCAGGAACTGCTGTACACCCTCAATGAATTCATCCCGCACACCGCACATGTCATCAGGATGACGGTTGTACATCCACGAACGATGACGCAGATAGTAATTCATATCCATTTCTAGAAACTTCTGCAAAATTGACAGTATGTATCATATAAATCATTACATGCAAAATTAACCGTACTATAAAAATCATAACTGATATAATACATATTTTCATTTATCAAAACTGCAGCTGCCCCCAACCTCATAGTACTATGAACTGCACTATAAGTGTGCAGTCAACACTACAAATAGTGTGTCATACTATAGAACTGCAGCTGCCCCCAACCACACTCCTAGGTCAGTGTCCGTTATGGGAAAAGCAGTCATGGCATTGCACTAAGGCACCTGGTGCTTGAACAATTTTTGCATCAAAAGTTTCCCAAGTACACGGGCTATTGCTCTATGAAATGGATAACCCCATGCATTGTGGCTGTACTCACTCACATTTACCGGCAGATTACTGCACTCCCTTTAGTAAAAAAACCTAACCCCCAAACTGGCACACTGATACACACATACACTCTTAAGAATTATGTAATCAAAACTCACCTGGTACCAACAACACCTATTAAGTACTCTAAATTCTATACTTCATATAAACACTCCATCTATACTCATATAAACACTCCATCTATACTCCCAGATCTGGGATACACCTATATGAATGCTCAACCTTCACACCTATTACTTATTCTCTTCAACACATATATTCACTCAAACACCTGACTAATACACCTCTTTAAATCAGTCACCCACTGCTACTGCTTACCTTCTTCCTCAATATTTGATTACCCCTTATCCCGAGCCACACACTCATGCGTGCACTATAGTATCACTATGAATACCCAATCTTCTCTCAGATGTTGGTGTTATATTTGACACTTGCCCTCATGTCCTTCAAATCATACGAGTTCAAACCCCATCTTAAACACATCCAAATCCTGCCTTGCACTAGTTGCTGACTGGCTCAGTAAGTTGCTGCACAAGGATGCAGTGTTTACACTGTATTAGGACCCCCTCACACCTGCCTGCAGAAGCTAACAACCAACTACAATGCACCTAAACCTTAATGCACACTATGTTCAGCTGTGCAGTGCCTCCCCAAGTTGCCTGTTGCACATTGGGCTGATGTGCCTCAAGTCTCCCCCTGCTCACTGCTAGTAAGCAGTGCTCACTGCTGCTGTTACCTCTCTCGTCGACTTGGGCCAGTCGGCCCTAACCCTAACCCTAACCCTAACCCCATGTCAACAAACCTAACCCTAACCCTAACCCTAGGTCCTGATTAGTGTCTGTGTCAGTGTGTGTGTGTGCCGTGTCTGTGTCTGTGTCAGTGTCTGTGTGTGTGTCGTGTTTGTGTCAATGTCACATGTATCCTGTGAGAGAGAGAGAGAGAGAGAGAGAGAGAGAGTAGGGTTTACCGGAGTAGTCGCGGTGGAGAGCGGGTCGACGGAGCGCGGGGGGGGGGAATTTTTTTCTTTTCGAAATTTCAGCATATGGGGAAAAATGAAACCGATCCCTAATTAACCAAATTTTAGCGACGTTTAGCGACGTCCAAGAAAAATGTCGCTAATTTAAATTTTAGCGACGTCAATGCGTCGCTAAACACGTTGCTAAATATTTTCAATATTAAGGTCGCTATATACGTCGCTAAACGTCGCTAAATTAGACATATTAGCGACGTTTAGCGACCTAAACTGAACTTATAGCGACTTATCTTTTAAAATCTTAATAAAAGTCGCTAAACGTCGCTAAATGTCGCCATTTAGCGACGTCTAGCGACATTTTAATAAGGAGTCGCTAATTTATATATTATTAGCGACGTTTCTTTTGACGTCGCTAAAATACGTCGCTAAGACCGCTTTTTCTAGTAGTGTTCGGCGAGATGACGATCACCCTTTTTGATGTGGCGAATATACTAGGGTTACCTATTAAAGGTAACGCTATATATTTTGATCCGCACTTAAAGGAATCTGATCTGATCCGGAGGTATCTCGGTGTTAGCCCTCCTTCAGGTCTAAAAGACGGCAATTATGTAAAATTTACATGGCTCCGTGGCAACTTTATGGACCTACATCAAACTATTGATGGGGTGGTTGATGTAGATAAAATTCGGGTATGTATTTTTATTAGTAAATTTGTTTATTACTTAATTTAGTGGTGCAATTCTATATAACACTTAATAAATCCAGGTCATTCGTTGCACAAGAGCGTATCTGCTCTGTTTATGTGGTGCAATTCTATTTTCCGATGCATCGGGAAATATGGTAAATGTGCAGCTTCTACCATTCTTGGATGATCTGACAAAACTTATTGAGCATGCGTGGGGAGCTGCTACACTTGCCTTTTTATACGCCAATCTGACAGAATTTGTCAGATCCAATCGCAAGAGTATTTGTGAATGTATTTCACTGATACAGGTATGAATGAAAGACCTTAAAAAGTTAGAGTAATTTTATACGCAAATTTTGTTTGTACTAATGTCATATTTTTTGTTTTATAGTTCTGGTCCTACGAGAACTTCTATATTGGTAGGCCTGTTACCAGCATTATCAGTGATGTTGGAGTATTTCCAGTTGCTATGCGCTGGCCTACAGACGTAGTGGATTATCAACACTACCAATACAGGACTGTATCACTTTATCGTAGCCAATTTGATACACTGCAGTATCATGAGGTAATTTTTAAATATGCAATAAATATCTTTAAATTATTTAAGTTTTGATCGTAGATAAACATCACATCTAATTGATACAATATCTTTAAATAGGTAACCTGGTTACCGTACTCATGTGAACCTGATGCTCCGAAAATGAAGAGTACATCATATGCATTTGCTTAACACAGATGTCATATTATATATGATCGGTTCACCATGTACCATCCGGCAGACCGTGTTCTTCGGCAATTCGGAATGGTCCCAATAATTCCCGATGATCCACCGATAGTCGGTTATGAGACATCAAATGCATTACAACGAATCATTGGTCTCGTTGCTGACTGGAATAATCGGTTCGAGAATTATAGTGTGAGGGACATGTCTCCCAGACTAAATTCTGCTGAGGAATGTAAGTTATAAGTTACTCATTATTCGTATTGATTTATTGTAAATAGTTTGCTAAAATTTTGTTTACATTTTGCAGACATGGGTAGCCTGGACTATAGGCAATGGTGGGGATGCCCTCTTATGAGCAACCGAGTATACCACTATGAGGAGCAAATGTTCAAGACTAGATCTGTAGACGATACTACTCTGCGTGCTTTTGCCGAAGGAATGCATGAATTGGTATGACTTCATTATACTTTTAAAAATACATATACATAGATATGATAAATATATTAATTTACGTGTTCTTCAAATTTCAGAGTGGTGTATACCGGCAACATTTACAACGACCTCATAGGAACCTATCCCCAGACAGTCGGCGTCTTATGGAGGAACTTGTGACTCGTGTTGAGCATCTGGGTATTGGACGGGAACCGGAAATGCCTCCAGTACAATCCCGTCTTCCACCGGACTATCCGACCGGCTTAGTACGACAGAGACACTCTCGTCGTCGTCGGCGGGATACTGCTGGAGCGGGCCCGAGTGACCAGTATGCTGGAGGGGACCCGAGTTACCAGTATGCAGGAGCGGGCCCGAGTTACCAGTATGCAGGAGCGGGCCCGAGTGACCAGTATGCTGGAGCGGGCCCGAGTTATCAGTATGCTGG
Organism: Iris macrosiphon; assembly: GCA_036927795.1. Taxonomy (NCBI): domain Eukaryota; kingdom Viridiplantae; phylum Streptophyta; class Magnoliopsida; order Asparagales; family Iridaceae; genus Iris; species Iris macrosiphon. The sequence continues at coordinate 156,444,858 of JAYESA010000016.1, forward strand.
AGCGGGCCCTAGTTACCAGTATGCAGGAGCGGATCCGAGTTACCAGACTGCTGGAGATGAAAGCTACCAGATATTAACACAATTTTTTTCTACTCCATCAGCACCGCTGCCTACCCAAACTCAACAAGACGAGGACGAGGATTAGTAGATAATTTGTAACATTGTATGATTACAATTTTTGTATTATTTGTAATGGTTTTTTATTACAATATTTGGGTATTGAACAATTCTATTTTAATCTCTCGGTTGACTAGTACATCTTCTTCGGTTGTGTCCCATAGCACCACAATTACTGCAACGTAGATCTCTTGTCGATGAATCCCGGGGTTTGATGCGGTTCTTCTTTGGCCTTCCGGCTTTGCGTCTTACATCTGGCACCCCAATTTGTCCTCTTACCAAAGGACCTTGGATCTCGTAGGGAACTGGAATTGGCTCCATTTTTGGCGCGTATACCCTTTTCAAGTTTTCCGTCGAAAATACTGCAGGATAAAAATTATCAATACTAATATTGCAATATCTACAAAGAAAACATGCATGTATACGGTCGAAAAACGGATCCTTACTCGCCAACTCAGTTGGCGAGCAAACGAGCAAATTGCAACGGGTCTAAGCCAACTCAGCATGTCCCGCCAACTGAGTTGGCGAGTGGTCTCTCGAGGAGAGCGCCCCGCCAACTCAGTTGGCGAGATGCTCTCCAACTCAGCACCCCGCCAACTGAGTTGGCAAGTTGTCCCCCTATTTGCAAAATCCTCCAACTTTTCTCTTTTTTTATAATTATATTATATTTTATTACTTTAAACCAAAAAAATCCGGAAACCAATATAATGGTCAGTTTTGTCGGAGTCTGGTCCAACGAACGAGTCTAACGGACCTAAAACAAACATGATCCAAACTTATTAGGTCGAGTCTGAACAAAAAAAAAATTGTTCGAATTTAATCGAGTCAGACTCAGGTCCGTCAGATGTTATTTTCGGCCGGATCATGAACACTGGGCAATCCGGCCCGTCCAGTCCGTTTACAGCTCTTTAGAAGAGAAGAAAAGAGGAAGCAGAGACAATTATTCATTATTTTATGTCAGAGTGGGGGAAAGTGGCGTTCAGGCTCTACAGAGCGGCGACGCTCCTGGCGACGCCGGCGGTGTCCGTGTTCATCAAATGGCGGAGGTTTCGTGGCCTGGAGCACCGGACTCGGTGGCCGGAGCGATTCGGCCGCCCCTCCTCTCCCCGTCCTCCCGGACCCCTCCTCTGGTTCCACGCAGTCTCTCTAGGTTTTACTCTCTCTCTCTCTCTCTCTCTCTCTCTCTCTCTTGATTTCGTCCATTGATCTCTCTCTCTCTCTCATGTATGATAAGGTGAAGGACTTGCTGCTATTCCTGTGATAAAGCACTGCATTCTGCAGGCTCCGCACTTCAATGTCCTGATGACCACCACCACCACTTCTGCTTTGTATGCTACTCGTTTCTTTTTTCTAACTCTCTTTTGCTGCTTTATCTCGCATTTCGCAATCGAGAACAATGCAAAGTTAGGCATTTTGTGTGTGTTAAAGCTTCAATTTTGGTGGCACTTGGAGCCCTAAGTTTTACCATTTTGTTCATATTACTTGAGAAGTTCCTTTCTTGTAATTGATTGAAGAGGTTCAAATTGCTTGGTTCGGTGGGGCATTAGGGCTATCAACTGGACGGGTTAACTGAACCCGATAAGCTCTTTCATTCGGGACAAGTTCCTTTCTTAACAATCGGACTAACGTCGGGTTCCCGATTATATTTAGTTGTATATTAAATGATATATATTTGAAAGTATTGTATAATAAACTTACTTAAATTTAAGACATTTAAACTATCATCTAAGATATGTTTTCCCTTTTTTTTTGATGATTTCTACTTCTTCAACAACATACCTTGCACATACTTAAGAATAATTATTAAAACTTTTTATCCAAAAGTACAAAATGTACGGGATAAACTTGATATTTGCTATATTTAAATCAGTTTTCGTTTTTTTTTCCGGAGGAAGCCATATCTAAACTCTTAACACTTGAAGGATTTTGGGTTTACTTTTGAAATCCAAACCCTATAATCCTAAATTAATCGGGTTATCAGTTGCCATTGACAACCCTAGGTGACATAAGGAAAATGGTTCCGAAATATCGTTTTGGTGGATTTTGTCCTTACAATATCGAGGAGAGTGTCCTATGTGACGTTACACCTATATAGTGTACAGTGACTGTCATGGAGTGATATTAGGTATATGAGCATCTATGTTGCACGGACACGGCACTGGAAGGACACGGGGATAGTGACATGGCACCTATTTTCTTGATATACTTGAACAGTTCCTTTCTTATGTACTTGTAATTGATTGAAGAGGTTCAAGCATTCTAAACTGATTGATTGGGTGGGGCATTAGGGTTGCTGGCAGGTTAACTGAACCATAGAGGCTCTTTGGTTTGGGACTAGTTCCAACAATCGGATTCATGTTGGGGTTCTTTTGATGATTTCTACTTCTTTAACAACAATCCAGATGGTTATCGCACTTTGTACAAATAATTGTTAGAACTTGTTTATGAAAAACTTTACTACAAAATATATGTCATTAACTTGATAGTTTCTATATTTAAATTGGTTTTGGGTTTCTTGTTTGGACGAGGCCATAGCTAAACTCTTAACACTTGAGCATTTGGGGTTTACCTTTGAAATCCAAACCCTATAATTCTAAATTAATCGGGTTATGGATTACCATTGACAACCTAGGTGGCATAAGCAAAATGTTAGCCCATAACTATTGTTTGGTGGAAATTTTCCTTAAAATATCAATTAGAGTGTCCTATGTGGCGTTGCACGTTTACAGTTTATGGAGTTTGCTGAGTGATGTTAAGTACTTGAGCATGATCCCTTCCACAACATAACCCCAACCAAGTGGATACTATTCGACAAGCTTGTAATGTTGAACAATAAGTCTCAAGGAGTGGATGATGCATCTGATAGTTACCATCATTCTTTGATGGATGATGGTAAATTGAAAATCTGAAGTAAAACAAGTTTCTCATGAGGAATTTTCAAGGACTGAATATGACATTGGAGATAAGTATCATGCCTACATTTCCGGTTACTAGAGAGCATACAATATGTTTTGGCAAAGTTCACTGGCCTATAGTATCAAACATTTGATAATACACCGTGCATGTTTTCTGTGCATGCATTGTGAAATATGTTGCATGGACACAAATATAACACGACACAGTAACACTGACATGGCACCCATTTTGTGTGTCCTAGTGTATTTTGGAGTATCCGTGGTTTGGCCAACATGACATTGCCCAAATTTTTGGAGTGTCTATGCATCCTAAATCGTGAAGAAAGGCAATAAGTTCTTGATACTTGAGTGCATTTACCAGAAAGCTATTAGTTAGTTTAACTTCGTAATGTAGTTTTTATTGTTATGCACTCTAGGAATTTAAGAATCAAGTTTGAATTTTGATCTTGAGGAATAGTATTTTCCAAAGTGGAGCGAGTGGACATTATGCACTTGTTACACAACAGCCCCTTAAAGGAAGGGCCAAGCAAGGGGACAACGAGTAGAAATGAAGAAGTATTTTGTACTAGAAAACAAGTGGATTAGGAAGTCATAACTTTGGCGCAATGTAGGTCATTAGCATGCTCTATGATTTGTAGATAGGAACTGAAATCGTATTAAGACTTTATTGTGAGTTTGGTAGATTTAAAATCATCTTGTGGCATGTTAGTTGATAGCTTGTTTCAGTTGTTTTATAAGTTGTTGCTTGGTTTAGAAGTGTTATATAGGTCTTTTAGGTGTGGATGAGTCACATATACTAATATGCTTTGAAACTATCTCATCATCGTCATCACCATCAGTCAAACCTTCTCCATCGGAGATGGGTTGGCTGTGGAGCACAAAAAGCTCCAGAAAAGATTGACAATTATGTTATGGCTGGCTACTACCAACCTACTCTCTCCTAGTGCAAAGTTCCTAGCAAAGGTAGCTATGAGAAACAGAGGGCCTTTACAGTCTAGTTGGGAGATTGATAGACCTACCTTTTTTTGGCATGCAATTTAAGCTCATGCCACTGAGAAGCATGCTTCAATTTCCCTTGGACTGAAAGGGTCTAAACGTACCAGTGAGAGGACACAATTTTCTTTAGGGGATTGCATTCAACTATATGACCTGAATGTATTTATCTAATTAAGTAATTATATCAAGGCTTTCTAAAGATAGTATCCTTTGCCTAATATTTTTTCTCCTGGCTAAGTATCCTCTTTACAAATAGTTTTTCTCCTAGCTCTTTGATTATTCCTTATTCACCTTGAAAGTTCTTGTTGAGAACATGCTATGACTGGATGACATATATCTAAATGGGGTTTCCAAGTCTGTTGCAAATATCATATACAAATGCCTCCTGATATGACAGGGTATTTTGTTATTGTGCTTTTAATTTTTGATTGGATGTCTTAATGTCATAACTGTGAGCCTATGCCTATAATTTATGTTATAATGTAATTTGAAATCACAAATTATTGGTCTTTTATTGCAGTGAAGTCATCAAGGACCAGCTACCAAATGGTGTGATTTATCAGGTGTTTGTTAGTCTTTGTTCATCCTAGATGATTTTTCATTTTCAGAGTGCATATTTATTCCTAGCTGTTAATGATTATAATAATCATTTTGTGTTCCTTGCCTGGAAGAATGGCATGCATTCGTGATTTTTGAAACATTGCTGCCTTTACTTTTTGGTGCTGAAGCTTATGCTTGTTCCAGTTTTCTCCAATCGATACTCCTAAGGCAGTGGATAACTTTCTTGCGTACTGGAAACCAAGTGCAATTTTTCTAATGGAGAGTGAACTCTGGCCCAACCTCATTATTTCTGCTTCAGAAAAAAAAGTAAGTTATACATGGTATATAATTTTTCTTTTACAACAACAATAAATGATAAAGATATATTTGCTATATCCGACATCCGAGGAGAAATTGTAAGTCGCATGTTGTTTCTAAGAGTACACATATTGTAGATTTAGACTTTAGTTCTGTCAATAGTTAGCAGGGTAGGTTGTCTAAGTTGCATTTTACTGTTAATGAAGCCAATTATTGCTTCTGTTAAGATCATAGTTCAACTCTCCATCCCTGTTCCTTTTGATGTATCTTCCAGCATTTAAATTCATTACCAAGCTCTGAAGCTGATCTACTAAGTACAATCTAACCTAGTTTTGGCTCCTCTTCTGGAAGCCTGCCTTATTTTTTATCGAAGCGGCTTCAGACATGTTATTTCTCCTATAAATAATTGAATACTACTGAAGTTCACACCCACTCTTCACGTCCCTATGCTCCAAAGAAGAATTGAGCAAATATACTTAACTGGAATGGGCGCGGGTTGGAATAGTTATTCAACTTCTGTTTTTGATACTTCATATTATATTTATATTCTTTGTTTATGTTTGTCTATGTAGCAATAACACTCTTATCTCAATTCCTTATACAAGTGAGACATGTCGATATTTCCATACTTCTATGCATCATTTTAAAGACCAGAGACCTCATAGACACTTATCAACACTTTCCTAAAGCTTACCTTGGGAGTCTTGCTATATATAGTACTTGAAAGATACATTTCCTTCTAATTTCAAGTGAAGAATAGTTGAAATGATAGACAGTTACAATATTGCTGAAATATACTAAGAATTGGAATATCCAACTGTAGGGACAGAATATGAAGAGTTAAGACCTATTTAGATTGCTTCAAATTTCTAGAAATGTATGAATAGAAAGGATTATCAAATGGGAACAATATACTTTAGATTTAGCATTATTAGTTATCTTTATTTATTGAGCATAATAATATAATATGGACATCACTTATCGAAAATACATGCCATGTCTCTACCATGACATTTCTTGCCATCCTGCATAATTTGTCGTTGGTTTGTGTCTGGTGTCTGTGCTTGCACTTCAGAGGTGTTTTATTTTTGACTGCACAGCTGATTGGTGTTAAAATTTTGCAAACTTCTAAATTATATTATGTTATTTTCTTGGTCCATTATATAAATTTTCATTGTTTTTTCTTCCTTTGTAGTCGACTCATAAGACTTTTTACACTATGAAAGTTGCTATATGGGTAGCCTCTCCTCCTTAGAGCATCAATAGTAAGGCTCATCCCAATTTCTAGATTCTAGATTCAGAATGTAGGAGCTCATTTTGTAGAATAGTAAGGCTCAATTGGAGCCTAATGATGATCCCGTCTCAGCCACAGGAGCTATAGGCCTGAGAATTTCTACATTCAGAATGTAGGAGTTCATTTTGTAGAATAGTAAGGCCCAATTGGAGCCCCATGATGGTCCCAACCTATTTTGGTTTTGACAACGAGTAAGAAATGAGGGAGGAAAAATAGATCAAATGTACCCCCAACCCATTTTCTATTATTCCCACATGGCCTCAACTCATTGTAGATTAATTTTTTTATTATAAACTTGTGCCCCAAGATGCATATTTTAGCCCCACCTATTGGACATGCTCTTATAATGAGGCACTGAGCAAGTAGGCGAGTAAACACCTAGGTAAGAAAATGGTATGAAACAATATGGCTTGAGGCAAAAATCTGATGATGAATCTCTTTCATGCAGGACAAATAGTAGCCACAAGTTATTGAAACCTGGTTCAGGTTCAACCAAAAAGCAGCTCAAACCAAGTGCAACATAAAAGTGGATTGGTCATCCTAGTTAGAATCTGCCTGATCAGCAAGCTGGCGCTTCTTTAAAAGTTGTCTACTCTGTATTTTAAGAATGACTGTTATATAAAAATAGGAATTTCAATGGCTAATAATTCAAAGTAATGTAATCTCTTTTCAAAGTAATATTCACTCTCCACTTGGACGAAATAGGGATAGTATGATTTGTTTCTAAGGTACAAAAAGTTGCTGATTAACTATCAAGTCACTTTTTGCACTGGGAGGGAATTGCCAAGGACACCTTGATCTTTTATACCATAAAAAGAAGAAAACAAATTGGAGAGTCAAGAATTTTTTCCTGTATCTTTTGGACCCATGGTTCACTGGTTTGTATCCTTTAGGTATCCCCAGGACCCGTGTTTATCCCATTGTGTCTTTTGTTACGAAGGAACATTCTTTTAGAGAAAGGTGCTTCTTTAGAATCTGTACAACAGAAAATAAATTCGAACTCAAAAGATTAAATTTAAATCCCTTAGCCCATGGGCACAAGCCAAGCTAAGGTGCAAGTGCCAACTGAGCCTCATGAATTGCCCAAAGGCCCTCTTGGCCCATTAGCCCACGTAGGAATATCCATTATTACCTACGAAAATAAGAATCAAAGGACAAGATAGAACTTTTGTGCTCTCACACACCTTTCCTCGGTCTATAAGTAGTAACTAATGGGCCAAATCAATTTCCCAATAGAAAGAAAAACTCGTATAGTTATATATTAGTTTTCTTTGAAATTCTATATTTTTTACAAACTAAAATAACATTTTTTTTTCCAGTTTTACGAAATTAATGGAAAAAAAAATCGTTGCTCAAAGTGCATAGTGACCTGTGTTGAGCTAGGATATGGGACGAAATAGGTCGCGGTTCATTGGTTTACCCAATTTTTAAAACCACTCAATAGTCTTTGGGAGGGAATAGGTCTTTCCGTATCCCTCTCCCTTGTTCGAACTTTCTCATAAATGAACAAATATGAAGCAAGACATATTTTCTCCCAAAGACTATTGAGTGGTTTTAAAATTTTGGTGTGTAACTGTCACGTCTCGATCCCGAAGGTCCCGACAATGCCCCCGCCGGGCGCGAATCACCGCGCATCGGCGCTCCCGCAGGGCGTGTATTGTCGTTTTCCATCGGGATGTGATGTCGTGCGAGCCTGGGGTTGCGCCCGCACAAGGCAACATCGTTAAAGTTGTGGCTATCATCGAATCAATCGAGTAAGCAGCGGAGGGACAATGTTGCAAACAATAATCCATCTGAATATACGGGACAAATCGAGGCACAAGTTTCTCTGAATACAATGGTATCGTTCCATACATTATATCCCTCTATACAAAAGTAGCTCAAAGCAATCGATACCGCTCATGGTATCGAAACCAGATTTTCGGGTCTTGGGGATGAGGTACGCCTATCGCTTCCTCGGACGATCCAGTACCTGCGAACAAATAAACTGTTGGTGGGTCAGCACTTTGGAGAAAGTACTAGTGAGTCTAAAATCAACTGAACAGAAGCAACATTCACTAAAACCAACACTAAGTAATCGTGTGATAAAACATTACATTACTAGTGATCTTTCTAGTTTTACCTAGGTTCGTTACATGCAGCACATGAACGGAGTCATATTACTTCTTTTGGAAACATCTTTAAAAACAGAGTTCATGTTTGATTGATTCAAGTACACAAGGCAAGCCGATTGTTCTACTATCAGGGTGTGCGCAGCGTGTCTCATGAGCTATACCCAAAGACTCTAGGGACAATGCACCATCTATGAACTATCCTTCTCTCAAGCCAACACGATGAACTATCTATATGTTTTTCGGTCCCCGAGAAACTCATGATCGGTAGCGGTAATCCAGCTAACCAATGACTCCTTTATCTGATGCTATTAGCAGTTGTGACTCATAGTTGCTCATCACTAACATTATAGCAGCCGTGACCAAAGTTCAGCTCTTCACTAATAGCCATTGTCCGACCGATGCGAATGCATGAAACATTATCAGATAAATTCTACGATGCAGACGATATGAACAAGCAGACCATCTATCTCTGTGCGGACTGGCCGCCCACTCTGAACAAGTTCAAGCACGATGTGGTTCTATCAAAACACAAGCGATATGGAAACATGTTCAAGAAATCTCTAACTCTTTAGACAAGCATTTCAAGTTCTCTAGTTAAGCAGGCAGGTTCGTTTCAATGACAAGCTATGCGAGTTCTCTTATTAGCATGCAGAGGCAAGTTCAATCATTCTTCTTATGAAACTATCTTCTTAAGCAAACAAGCATTCAAAAACTCAGATTCATTATTAAGGCATGCAAGAATCAGAGAATGAAGTTCTGCCCACTCACCTAGATCAGTCATCTCCTGGTTCAACAAGGAGCTCTTAAGAAAGATATCCTTTTTGAGTCAGCAAATCGATATCTCTTGTACATAGTGCTGACACGGAGCGGGGCACTACAGTAACTCTACTGTACAATTCCCAAGCCCGTTCCGAATTCCCTTGTAATCCTTTTCAGTTTCTTCAATCCAAACCACCTCTTCTTCAAAGTGAACTCTTGGTTGTTTTGTTACACCCTTTATCTTCTTCTAGCATCTGTTTCTAGCATCTTCAACACGGATGTCCAACATCTTCGGCAATGGCATCTAGAATCTCCTGAGGCTTCAACAACTCACACAATTAGATCTCTAAAAAAGGAACATTTTTTTTAAAATAATTCTATCAGTTTTCTTTCGATTTGTTGAGCATTCTCTATGTTTTGTTTTGAGTCCTTTTCCACCTCTGTTTTCTAGGGTCTTAACAAGTTATACATTGTTCTAATTGTTTTTCAATCTTTAATTATGATAAGAGGACCAAAGTTATGTATTCTGTCAACAACATAACTCTTATTATATTATCCATTGCATGCTATGACTAAATGGTTGTTACCTTGCAATCTCATGTGCCGTCTTTTTGCTGCTTTCAGATACCAGTGGCGTTACTTAATGCTAGGATGTCTCTGAAATCATTCAAACGTTGGTCACGACCAGTAGCATTGTCACTGATCTCATTAATGCTGTCAAAATTGTCTTTAATTGCCTCATTGGTAAAAAGTTTTTTTTTATAGTTTAATGTCCAAACTGTGTTAGAAAATCAGGTTTTTATGTGTTTTTACAGAGCACAGTGGAGGCTATCCATTTTCAATTACTACAAGCACCGCCCTTTATCATCAACTTCACAGCTGATTTGAAGTATGGTATGCTCCTACTTAAGTAAACAATGGTGGATGTAATGGGCTATTCTAGAAATACTTTTCAAAGTTTAATGATCCTTGTATTTGGGAATGTCATTCCTTCACTCTTTGGTGTAATGTGTCATAGAGATTGAACGCAATTCTCTATAACAAAGTGTATCATCCCCTTCATCTAGACTCTTTATAGTTTATGGGAACTTGGAGGATGCTCCTTGGTTGTATGAGCTTAAACTGCAATCCAAAATGTAGGTCTACCTACCTGCTAACTAGCCAACTAGGTTTATGGCATGACACTATCATGCTCATAGCTACCTTGGATAGGAATTTGGTACCAACATAGAGGTTTGATGTTAGGTTCGAAAACCGGTCATAGAACTTTGTCAAATCATGTATCGAACTTTCTTATGCTCCGTAGCTGATCCTATGATGGGAGAAGGCTTGGATGATGATAATGATGAATGGTCCTTGTAGAATCAGAAGAAACCAGAATTCTAGTTCCTTAGAATTGGAATTCTGATATAGCCAAAAATTTATCTATGATTGGAATTATCTGATCATGTTTTGTAAGGTCACATAAGTTCCTTGCAGAATTGGATATCCAGTTCTTATGGACTGGAATCTGGAATCCCATTAGGGTCGAAAAAGGCCTGATCCCTATGAAAAATGTATTCAGTTGGAAATGTGATAAAAGTATAACCTTTATATCAAAATTTCTCATGGTACCAGAGCTACCTAAAATTCTGTTAGGGTCGAAAAGCCTGATTCATCTATTCTTCTACTTCCCTCACCCAAAAAACTTATGTTCCAGTTATTAAATACAGCAAGTCCAACTTTATCTTCAGAATTCTTTTTATAATTTATGTTTTAGGAGATTATACAAGCATCTCAACTTATAATCCGTTCCTCCCTTGTACTCACTCCACTTTCTGTACTTTGTTTAGCTGTAGGAGATTTTGATCTATCTGAGTATGAGAACAGAAATATAGAAGATCTTAAGTGGCAGCTTACCGGCAGGCCAGCTTGGATGGCAGCATCTATACACAAGGGGGAAGAAGAAGGTCAGCAATCGTTTTTGCTTTGTCATCAAAGTGTTGCTGTTTCCCCTTCATATAGTCTCTCATATACGTTGCTTGTTCTTTTATATTTATGGAGACTGTTCAGGATATCAACTCCAAATAAGTTCAATACAGCCCGGCAATTTTGATAAGAATTTACTAACAATTTACAACTATTCATTACTGTAATACTTTTTCTTGATGTGTAATAGGTTGGTCAAGCTTTAACAAGCTATTCCCTTACCATTGGAATAAAGTGTGCATTTGAGAAAGTTGTATTTAATTACCAAATGTATTTTCTGCCAAACTCTAGTGGTTTGTGGAACACCCAGGGATTATAATTTCTTCAGTTCGGTCAAGCATTCCCAAGTTATTGCCTTATCTATTGTTGGTTAATTCCTAGATTCTAGGGGAGGGTGGAATTGGGGAATTAGATATCTTAATTCCTTAGACACAAAGAAGGGTATTGGAACCATAATTTCTGGTGTCAGATTAGTGATAGTCAGTAATTAGTTGAGGATTTTAGGAACTAGGCCTAATTTCTTCTACAAGAACTTAGCTGATTCCTGAAATCTTGAACTTTCAGCTCCGCATTCTGATGTGCCTTAGAGGTGTTTTCTTTTCATCATATTTTATCCTATTAATTTGCTTGTTGAATGGGAAAGTTATAATCCTGATTCTAGAGATAATTTTCTTATGGCTCTACTCCCTGCTTTGGACAAATCTGCAAAAGTTTAAATGTCCTCCATGGACTTATCTGTACTATTTTTATGTGCATGATGACACTTGAATGTACTTGGTTTTCAATTTTCAATTTGTCATTTTTGTTATCTTGATTAAATGCCTTGCGAAAACCCAAAGCAAAAGTCTTGAAATATTTATTGAAGTGCCTCCAATATAATTCACAGTTATGCTTTGGGTCCATAAAAAACTCATGGAGGTGTACCCTAAGATGGTTACCATTCTTGTCACTCGGCATCCACAACATGGGCAACAAATCAGTCAAGTATGCATCTAGTACTCTCTTACTGTTCTTACCATATCTGAAACTACACGTGTGGATTGAACCACTTTCTGGTCTGTTATTTTGTCTTTTTCATGTTTCTAAGTTAGTTTCTTTTATATGCCTCCTAATATTTGGATATTTTATATCATCCCACCCATACCTTTCTCCAATCATTGGAACTTTGAGATAAGGATCTGAAAAACAGTTCAGTTTTATGTGTTCCTTTTATTTGTCTCGTCTTTTCTATAGTAGGCACTTCATGGGATAACTATTGGAAAGTAAAACATACATTGTGATGCATATTAAATATTATAATCACCTTTATTCAACTCTTAATGGGTTATTGCATTTCACTATTATTTTGTGTGCAGGCACTGAAGAGGCAAGGGGTGAATGTTGCATTAAGGTCCAGGAATGATATTGTTTCACCTAGCACAAGCATATATGTGGTGGACACATTAGGTTGCTAGCCTATTGAATCTTGCACTTTATGATGTAAAGGATATTATATAACCTAGCCACTTCCACCTGCAACTCCCTTTACTTTATATCATGTATTGCTCAAGTATTTATTCTGTAATGATCTCTGGTTTCTTTCTCTTTTTTACTGTTGAATAACTCAAAATGTTAATAGAGAAGATTTAAGGTTGAACACTGTAGGATAAAGAGGTGGATATCAACAAGGTATTTGGGAGAAGGAATGTGTATTGCTTGACTGGTGCTTGCTAGTATATGGTAGTTTATGGTAATTTGTGAGAACTTGTTATCTGCACACTTAACTCAGAATATAATGAACTGTACTTGACTTAAGATTTTAATCTAATTTTTTGAAAGTATAAAATTTGTAAACATTCATATATTGTGAAGATTTCATTGCATGGGGGTGGGGGTACACTTGTATGGATTTTGTAGGAAGAGGAGACACCTAGGGTAAATTTTGTGGGTAGACATTGAATCATGATGTATGAGAATTATTTCAAAGAGATGGTAGGGTGCATCTCCAAGGTTCAACTCTATTTGTATTGGTCCACGTAGGATTAAATTCAAGGAGAGTTGTTTCAGCCTACTGCAAACAATCAGCTCTCCTTAAATTTATTCCTGTGGACCAATAACAACAAACTTGCAAACTTGGAGATGCACTTATCATTTCTTTTCTTTCAAATAGATATGGTGTGGTCTTGTTGATTAGCTAAACATTAGGGTTAATAATGGTCAATAGAAATGTCTGGTTTAGGCATCAATCTTGTGAAACATTGATTTATTTATGACTTTGCAACAACGATCGAATTATTCTGGCTTTTTATAGTATATGTTAGTTCTTCCCTAATCTACTTATCACGTCTGATGGAATAAAGATGCTAGAAAAATTATTCGCTTTACTGTGTTTTGCTTGGTACAGGTGAACTACGAACCCTATATAGAACAACTCCGATTGCTGTTATTGGAGGGTCTTTCTTGCCTGATTTAGCTGGTCATAACATTTCTGAGGCTGCTGCAGCTGGTTGTGCTGTTTTAACAGGTAAAATTTACTCGGAACCCTTAACCTGCTTTAGTCTCCTTTATTATGGTATGGTGAAAAGTACAACATTTTCCTTTTGTATTTAACCGACTGCAGGTCCTCACATGGGGCATTTTTCCCGCATGATAACAGAAATGAGATGCTCAGATCCTTTATCAGTGGTTCAGGTGAGAAATATAGCTTCTGCTTGGTTGCTGCTTCTGTCAACTGGAAGGTTGTAGAAGCATGCTGCTCACTGTTACAGTTGTCACCCCATTCATCTTTGAATTGGTTTATGCAGACCCTAAAACTTCTTTTACGCTATCTGGCATGTGCAAAGACAATCTAGACTTTTATGTGGAATACGATACAATTTGCCGGACATGAACGGATTTTGGTGTTTCCTAGTGTATTTTGAGTGTCTGTTTCATGTCTACTGTATACGCATTCGGCACGACATGGTCATAAACGTCTTTCCCATGAGAGTGCACCCATGTTGCACAGACACAAATGCAACACAAGTCTATAGTGGATTGTCTATGCCGTGTCCGATACATGCCTACCTTGCATGACAAGACCCAGAAACGGCAGCAATTTTCAGAGTGCTCAGGCTTCCTATGAATGCACACATAAAACCAGCATTACATTCTTATAGCTCACTAAAAGAAACAGAAAAGTCATCACATGCTATTTACTTGTATCCTCAGGTTGGAGATAGAATGGAGCTTCTGAAGGTCCTCAACCAGCTACTCAGTAATCCTCAAGTATTAGAAGCACATCAAATTTCTGCTAAACAATCTTTTTTGGCTGTTTCTAGTGGAGTTGCCCAGAGTGTGTGGAATCTTATTAGTTCTAAAGTTTTGTCCAAGCATTCCTCTCCAAAAACAAGCCAAGGTGGCTGTTCTAGATCTTAGTTTCGAAACTCACCAAATTTCACTATGTTTCCTCTTATTCATAATATGGTATGAGAATGGTTAGATGCTCAACCTATAGAAACCTGCCAGGGATATGCAAGGTGGTACACATCTCAGGTTGCCATTGGAGTTGTATCTAAGATATGGTTCTTTGGGTGTCCTATTTGCTAGAAACAGAGTGTGGTTGGCTGGTTGGTTCTCAGTATCAAATTTCATGACCAAAAGATATGTATCAGAAGGGATCAAGTTTGCTAGCAGAAAGCTCGCCCAAAGTGCATTAGGTTTATGTGAGATCCTATGGTCTTGTTATGTATCCTATGGTCTGTGACATTGGAGAACTGGTCTTGAACTAGAATGAGTTGTATTTCTTGTGTTCATATGAAAGTATAAAGTGAGTTTCAAGGAAGGGGTTTTTGTTAGATACTGAAGGCTATGTGTACTCCAGATATTATGTCGGAGCAATTCAGCTGTGCATTGTCTTCACTTATCACGAAATTAAGGAGAAGTACATCTATTTTTTCAAGGAACTGGTGCTCTAGGTTTTCACTGTCCAATTTAATTGCTATCTTCTTCTCTCGATAATGTACTTCCCAGAAAGTGATGTGGTAGGTAATAATGCTTGGAAATTTGATATTAGTGTATGAACTTGCTTGTTGCAAGAGATTGTAGTTTCATGTTGACTTTTTTAATCAATTGAATTGGAAACCTTGGAATTGTGTCTACCATTCTTGTTTTTTGTTTGTACAAGAGCAAAAATAAAGATATTGACCATAACGAAGAATATGATTTCACATATTTTGTGGAAATTTTTGTAATATTGTGCTTTTGTATTGGGAATTGGGATTCCACCATCAACTCTTAACATTTTAAGTAAAAGTTAATTTATAATTAGGAGCCCCTATAAGAACTATTATTTTGGATGCCAAGTGTTGGTCTTTTATGGAGGGGGAATATTGATTACTTTTTTTTTTTTCAACATTTTGTAAATTCCCCAAAAGTTTTGTATTGGCTGATACTTGGTTGATGCTTTCCATGACACTTTGACACTGGGAATTACTTAGATTTCAGCCAATATACTGGAAAATAAATTTACTGCACATTGACCACCAATACTTCATATGAAATCACATCACATGACATATCGTTAGAACAAACAATGTCCCCTCTCCCAGAAGTAGCCTATCCTATGTAGGAATGGCAGAAAAGAAGGCCAGACACAGCAGTAGCCTATGTAGGATTGGATGAGTACAAGTATACGTGTTGTGTCTCGTCTGCGTCACTGGCACATGATTGATTATTGATATGGATACATGGCACTAATCCAAAACTACTGGTGGAGTCATTTGCAAATGTTATTAAGAGTTTCTAAACTCCATCGCACTTGTGTCTAAAATATATGTATCGTGTTGGAGTTTAGTCATTTGCAAATGCTTATTAAGGACGGTAAGGTCTTCTTCTTCTTCTTCTTCTTCTTCTTTTCTTTTCTTTTTGTAAGGGTTATACATTTGTATCATTCAACACTAGATTTCCTCCTCTGCGTAGTGGCTTTTCAGGAGCCATGCAGTAGCAGACACACAGATTATATATTCTACAGTCATCTAAAATTCCACATAGACTGAAGTAACTTGTCATGACCAAAGTATTCAGGTCTGCTCAAAGCAATCAGACACCTAGAGGGAACAATAATAAAAGAAAATAGAACTGCAAAGAGCATTGGAAAAAAATAAACATAACATGAGAAGTAGGAATCCCCAGTGAAGATTAATTGCTACAAATAATCTTTAACAAGAAAAAAAAATTAACTACAACAACAAAACATACAACTGATGAATTAACTATAAATACCAGTAAGTCTATATGACATTCCAAAGCATTTCAATATTGATCTCAAATTCTGGTCTGATTCCCTCCACCAAGGAGCCAGCAATTTAAGAGAAAAATTATGTTAACACAGCTAATTAGTAGTATATACTACTATATATGCCATTTTCTATACTTAGAAAAGAGCAAAAGGTATCGTAAAAACAAACTATATTTCTCTTAATCATTAAATTTAATTAACAATTTTAATTAGTACAGTTAGATAAGAACATATTTAGAAGAAGAAAAATTATACGGTGAAGCGTACTTCTAATTAACAGAGAGAGAGAGAGAGAAAAAGACTAATGATGCATCGTCGCCTGCGGTGGCACCGGATACGCAACGGGCAGAACATACGGAGCGTGTCCAGGAGGAAGCATGACAGGCGTACCGACCGCAGACACAATGTGGCCGGTGACAGGATGGCCGACCGGGGGTCCGTACATCCCCCCCACCCCGTGCAGGCCCGACGGTTGGAAGTGCTGGGGAGGAGCGTGTTTGGGTCCCGCAACGACAACACCAGGATTGCCGTTGGCCTGACCGGTGATCGGCCCCTGGGGGGCAGCTACGTCCCCTCCGTTCACCATGGTTATGTCGTGGATGCTCGACCTCCGGCGGTCCCTGTTCATGGAGTTTAGACGTATGAAGTACTTCTGCGCGTGGCTCGCCACCTGGGTAGGGGTCCTTGAGACCACGAAGTTTCTCGATATGCTCCTCCAATCACCCTTCCCGAACTTGTCAAGGCCAAGCAGGAATAACCTGAAAGAAACGAGTAAATTTTGGTAATCCTGGATATGCATATGATATAATACTGCCAACAAATTTGACAGTCCACAAATTAATACTACACTTTGTGTAGCAGTGCTCTTAGACTTGTGACAGCCAGCTAAAAATATGACCAGGTCCATTATCCAGAGAGAGTAAAAATGGCATTGATACCAAAACTTTGCTCTCTCTTCTGAAGATTTCTTCCCAGAGAGGGCAGATGTAGAGTTAATAAATGTAAACCACTGCAATAAACAGAATACCTATCACATACATATTGTGTTCCTGGAAGAATTCAGCATAAAGTCCATGAAACACTAATTTGCAAATTTGCCGATGGAAACAAGTTTGATTAGCAAAATATTTCTTGTGAAAAATCTACAAAATATAGCTGCATAGTTATGCCTGAAGAAAATAACACTATTGTCAACAGGCCAATACCGAGAATACATTGAAAAATTCCTACAGTTATATTCTTCAGTTTGAACACCACTAAAATATAGAACCTGATGTTGGTCTATACTCAATTAATTAGAGACCACCAAATAATAGAGTGATAGTTACACAAATTAAAAAAAAAAATTGCTATTCCATCCCTCCTACTGTTAATGTGGTAGCTAACATAAAAAAATTTAAAATTAATATTAACATTAAAATTAGTATTAATATTGACATTAAAAAATTGGAAGGATGGATAGCATTACTCCACATAATGCTATTTAATATGTCATGTCAAACGTCAAATAAGAAAAAATAGTTTGGAGGGATAAATAGCATTACTCCAAGTAAAAGTGTTTGTTGAAGGATATGTGTGACGAATAATGGTGTTCTCCAACTGCTACTCCCTATTCACTAAAAACAAATATAAAAATAAAATAAAATAAAACTGCTACTCCCTAAATTCTTTTAGAAGAATTTTGTAATGCGGGTGACGTTCAAATCACAGGAGTTGTGGAATGTCATACAAACAGACATAACGGCGCGGTCGTTTGATGCACTCCCACAAGCAAAGAAGGATGTCATAAATTTTTGGAATAAGGACAACAAAGCATTGTTCTATTTATAAAAGCGAACAATGTGTGAAGCGGGGTTCATAACGTGAAGTTTACTTTCATTGCACATACTAAAAAAAGGTTTTGATATTATTATAAAATCAAATAAAAATTTAAATTATATTTAAATATATTCTAATTATCATTTGATATAGATATGTATATATATATATGTTAGATATATGTTTAGTTAGTTAGTTTAAATATGATTGAATTTTGAATATATTTTAGTTAGAATTTGTTATACATCGATATTCGATACTAGTCGAGACAGTGGGAGCGATATACGATACTGGCCGATACCTACCGATATCCGGTACTGACCGAGATCGACATCATAGGTTTCTTTTCGAGTTAATTCGACAAAAATAAATTGAAAGAAAAAGACCAAAATCAGTGCCTCATAAAAATTATCAAGCAGGGAATTTCATAAACGATCGGTTCAAAAATATCCCAAAATCGATGAAAACATCGTTACCAAGCTGACCCTATGGTAACGGTGTTTTCATCGGTTTTGGGGTATTTTTCAACCGACCGTTTATGAAAACCCCTGGTTGGTAATTTTTATAAGGCACTGGTTTTAGTCGGCTCAAAATTCCCTCCAAAATCGGTGTAATGTAATTTTGGGTTGCTTTATAAACACACCAAATCGATAGATTTTGAACGATTTTATTAATTTTATTTCATTTATTCTTGTAAAAATCTTTTAAAATCGTTTGTTACCAAGCATGGATTGGATTGGTTTCAAAATCGTTACTTAAAACCACTCAAAATCGAACCTTTTATAATAGTTCATAAATCGGTACTCTAAAAACACATCATAATCGCTACTCCCTTAATTGCCAAGCAAGTCCTAAACACTCTTAGTCTTAGATACGGCATACAACAGATGCCTCCCTTCTCAGGCACTTAAATTGGTATAACAGTAAAAATATATTTCTCTGTATCTACTTACCTGTGTTCTTCTTCGGTCCACGGAATCCCTTTCCGGCGCTCCTGCTCCGACTTGGAACACGCCTTACTCTGTCCCCCTCCGGCCGCCTCGGCTCCCCTTTTATCGGCAAACCCCTCGTGGTGGTGGTGGTGACGACGATGGTGGTGGCCGTGACCGTGATGTTCCTTCTCCTTAACCTCCGCCTCCTCCCCAACATATTGAGGGAGGGGGACGTTCCCGGCCTCGATGGCGTAAACGTCCTCCTCCAGCAACTCGTAGTGCCGCTTCACCTCGTCTATCGTCTTCCCGGGAACGGCGGCAGCAATCACCTCCCACCACCCTTCCCCCTCCCCCTCCCCCTCCCCCTCCGGCTTCGCTCCCGCTGTCGCGATAGCATCCTCGAACCGCTCGTCCTCCTCCCTGCTCCACTCCTTTTCCCCCTCTAATACCATCTAGCAGAATCAACTCTTCTTCTCCTTTATGTATATACAAATAATGTGTGTTTATTTATACTATTTTCGTTAAAAGCAAGGAAATATTGGAGGAAGAAGGAAATGGAATTATATTTTTATATATGGAAGAATATATATATATATATATAGTATATATATTATTGATTGTAGGTGATTGAGGAGGAACAAGAAGAGACGTGGTCGTTTCTGCATTTCTCATTCTGGTACGTCTGCAAACATAATCCACAGCCAGCTCCTCCCATTGGCCGCGCTGTCATTTTCGTTGGGTGTGGGTCTGGACCAGGTGTGCACTGCTCACGCGGATCTTTCAATATTTCTGTTCTTGTGATTGTGTTTTAAATAGAATATTGTTTGTAATTATGGTTTCGTCGGGTTAATTAAGTTTGGGCATGGTTATTGACACGTAGGCCTGAGCCGTCACAAATTTTGTCAAAAAATTTATACCCATAATATACTTTAGGGCAATCACAACTTCAAGTATAAAATAACAAACAATTTCTTCGTTAGTCTTCCGAAATTTCTAAACTTTAATTCATATTTCATTTGGGATTTGGGACTATTCTTGAAATTTAGAACTATGTTAATGGAGTTTCGAAGAAGCTTCATAATTGAAAGAGTTCTGTCCGAAACCACAAATGAGTTGCAACTAATGATTTGATTTTATTATTATTATTATTATTATTATTATTATTATATATATATATATATATATATATATATATATGAAATTGAATAGATTTTTTGAAATATTTGAAATCTAATTAAATACCAAATTTATGGAGATTGAGTACATTTTTCAAATATTCTAAATATAGCAAATTGTCTAATTTATGAAATTTATTGTCAAATCAAATTATATACCAATATAAATTGAAAACTAGCTAGATAATTCCATAAACAGAATTAAATATCAAAGTAATAATTAATAAATCAATTCATCTAATATGAAAATTTTACAAACAAAAATATCCAATTAAAGAATTAATAATAATATGTAGAATAGCATTGAAAAATCATGCATACGCCATGAATAACATGATAATAATATCAATTTATAGCCAAAAAATTGTGTACTACAGAGTAATGACTACTTGATCCAATAATATTTTATATTTGTTGGGAATCAGACACGCCATGCAAGGGTTTCGACACCGTGTCTGAGAGTGTCCGCAACAAATTTTTTAGGCCAACCCACCTGAGATAACCAACTCATGTTTAACGAACACCAAGCACAGATAAAGTCAAGTATATGGCGGTGACTACGTCACCTGGACAAATTTTAACCTTTATAAGTCAGATGAAATTACAAGATTGACAAAATCAATGCTGAGCCCTTTGCCCTAATAGATTCAACCCCCTCACCACACTCAAGAAGAAAAGAAAGATATTACAATTAAAATCACTCACCAACCCGTAGCAATCTGTCACGCCCCAGTCCCAAAATACGTAAGACTAGGAACACGTAAGCATGCCAGCCGCATGGATATGGCAACTCCAATATATGGAAACCATATCCCATACGTACGCTGTAATATGAATATCAATCCACAAGTGGTATAAAATGTATCATAAGTCACAGGGTACAATCTAAATCTCATCCACGAAAATCAAATATAAATAAATAACCAGTGTCTATGAAACTAGATCTCAAAGTAAGTATCTAAGGATGATAGTTGGATGGAAACAAATCCACTACCAACTCAAATGGAAAAGTACAACACAATAAACACAATGTAAGAATACCAGCTAACAACCACGGGCTCGAAGAGAAGACATCCTCGAAACTTATATAACCATCCAGATCTGCGCTCCTGCAAATACTCAAGAACAGATACACCTGGCAGAGGACCATGTCCTCAGAGGGACGTAACAAGATACAGAAAAATGAGCCAATTTGAATACAGTAAACATGTATATAATTTAAAAATAAATAAGTACGCTGTACAAGACAATCTATATGAATGCAAATGAGGACTTTTGACGTATGGACAAGGGTAGGCTACTCGATCTAATCCTCACAACTCATACGCTCGTTAGTGGACATCATCAGCCGACATACCTCTGGGGTAGCGACCCTCGGACTCCATCAATCGACATACATCGGGGGTAGCGACCATCGGACACGACCACCATAGTGCGTGCTAGTTACTATGGTTTACCATAGTGGTTAAAAGCCTATACGCCTAATGATTGTCCTCTCATGATACTAAGTGTCAAGTGTGTGTCAACATATCTAATATATAGTAACGACTGAAAGGAATTACACATGTAATAAATAAGCAGAGATACAATAAATATACAAAAATATACTAAGCATGCAAAATACTGTAAGCAATTTGGCAAGGTATCTTGCCTGGTAAGAAAGCTGCAAGGTGTACTGTCCAGAAATCAAGCACACAGGATCAGAAGCTATGGTCTCCGAACAAATATCTCCGGATGCTGAAATAGATATAACCAACGTTCCCAAAATAAGCAAAATAGCTAAAAAATACTTCCCTTTCGTCAAATTTGGACACAGGGGCAAAACCGTAATTTCGGGTCAAAGTGGGGTCCACGTGTGGCCCACTTCGTACAGAAAAATGTGTCAGAACCAATGGTCTCCAATTTCGTCAAACTTAGTGTCAACAAGTCCAGAACGATGATACGAACCCAACGGAACTTTCAGAATTGGATTTCGATGAGCCGATCACAAAATCGCCCATCAAGTGGAGCCGTGGAGCCCACGATACGCAATTTTGGTCAACGTTCTCAGAATCGAACCAAACTTGGGTCACAGGACCAGCATATTGCTACGAGTCCGATGGCATAAGTTTCGTTTCGATCCGACGTGTGTACACAAAGTTACGACGTGTTCCAAAATAGGCGAATACGGGACGTTGTTGGCGGATACGCGTTGATTCCGGTGTGCACGCACATCCAAATCAACTTCTGCGAAATCCCACAGGTCCGTATCAACGGCGCGCATCTTTCGGTGAAGACCGCGCGCGACCAAGTCGTCCCGTTTGGCGGGGCGTACTCAGTTCCGGGTGGAAATATGGTGTCGATTTTCCTATTTTTGGATCGCGGTTTGCGATCGCCACAGGACGCGACGCACCGAGCGGGTTGCACGGGCATCGAGAGGGTTACACAGCCTACGCGTCACAACTGACGGAACGAAAAATGGAGCAACGAGGAGAGAGAACGGGTTACCTGAACGGGGCTTCGTGGAACGGGGTTTCTTCGTGTCCGCGAGGAGATGTGACACGACACTGACACAGTGTCCACGGTTCTAGGGTTTCGGTCTTCTCACCGGTGCTGGCCGGAGGAGCTCGCCGGAGCTGCCACTGGGGTAGGCGGAGGACGGCGAGGCAGGGCTAGGGCACGACGGCTGCTCGGGTGGGGGCTGGACAGGGCTGGGGGCAAGGCTATGGCGGTGGCTGGGTCTTGCTGAGGCGCTGCGGGTCGGGAAAATACGGAGGACGGGGGAGACGTCGGGGATGATGGTTGAGCGGGCTGAGAGGGGAGAGGGTGGAGATCGAAGGCGGTGGCGCTAGGGCAGGGGGTCGGAGGAAGTTAGGGTTCGTCGAGGGCTGTGGGTCGGGGACGATGAGGAGAGGGATCTGGAGGAGGAAGGCGGAGAGGGTTATCGAAGCAGGGTGCTGCGGGGAGGTTCTGGGCGGAGGAAGGATGAGAAAAGGCGGATTTAGGGTTCAAGCGGCCGCGGCGGGGGATTAAATAGGGGCTTGCTGGAACAGTGATTCCGTTAGGATTATGATTAGGGTTTCGGTTAGGGTTAACGGGTCCGGGTCGGGTTCGATTCGGTTCCGACCCGACCCGTTAAGGGCTGGGTTCGGTTCGGTTCATTTTTAACAGCGGTTCGGTTTGGTTTATTTCAAATAAATCGGGTTCAGTCAGGGTTAAATTTAGGGTTAATTACGACTTGTTTTTTTAGGGCTTTAAAAATATTTCTGGGGTCCAATAAATTCCCAAAAAATTATTCTATGTCTAGTTTTTCATTTTACACCAGAAAATATTATTTTTATAATATTTTAATATTAATTAGCATCATTTAAAAAATTATTTAGTCACAAAATACCTTAGTTTTAATTCCAGAAAAATTACAGAAAATTGTGTAAAAATTATTTTAAAAATTCTTGAAAATCAGGGGGGTTTACAATCTACCCAACTTAAAATAATTTTGTCCTCGAAATTAAAATAGGGTAGGGTTCTCTCTATCAAATCTCATTTGATTACAGTATACAGAATTCCTCTCAAGTGAACATTGCGGTCTCTACCCAACTTAGAATTTACCCATCTATCATCTAAGGCTATACATCTAAGAATACTATGCTCTAAATTATTTAATCATGTTATTTAATCCTCAAAGTTTTTTTTTTAACACCAAACATGACATCTATGATATGTCCTTAATTACAAAAGAATAATCCTCAAGTATGTGATCGGCCTATGGGGTATATCTAGTACTCTCTGTGTATCAAACTTATACCAAGCAAGTGGTTTCGTCTTTCCGAAATAAGGGAAGACGGAGATCAATAATAAAGAGTTCAAGGGAGAGGTAATAGAATAGAAGTATCGGAATCAAGGCGTTTAAAGAATTCAAATGGGAATTGTCAAGGCAGTTGTGGATTAAAATCCTATTTTGGTAACTCTTATTCACATGCTCGTATTAGTACAGTTATGTAACCGATACAATCTGCTCAGACATATCTAGAGGGCAAGTACAGGTGTCTACTAGTCAACTATATATCTCAATCCACGTAAAGTATTATTGCGAAGGACGAATCAAGCGCACTATGGTTGATCAGACCGTAATATACTGATTCTAAAATATATTATTATGGGCCTCCCCAATAATACATATGTCATGAACAAGCTCGATAAAGAATAAGCTTGCAAAACTAGGCTATAAAATAGCAGCATAAGTCAAGGTAGTATAAGAAATATAAATGCGCTAGATCATGATGGAAGAAGTCACAACATATTTCAAGTCCACAAGAAGTTAAGACTATACAATCTCCACAGTTGTCATACAACTCCTTGTCTAAGTCTGTAAACCCCCTGATTTTTTAGGAATTTTTAAAATGGATTTTTATAATTTTTCTGGATTTTTTCTCTATTAAAACTAAGATATTTTGATTTTTAAAAGATGTTAAATAATATTAAAATATTATAAAAATAATATTTTCTGGTGTAAAATAAAAAATTAGACATAGGGTAATTTTCTGGAAATTTATTGGACCCCGGAAGTATTTTTAAAGCCCTAAAAACCAAGTTTTACTTAAACCGAATTAAACCTAGAATTAAACCGGTTTATTCTAGAAAACCAAACCAAACCAAACCGACCAGAACCAGACCCGGTCTAGTTGAACCGGGCCCAAACCTTAGCGGGTCGGATCCGGGTCCGACCCGACCCGTCACCGACCCGACCCGGGTGAACAGTGCCCTCAGCCCCATTATTCTTCCCCTCCTTCCCTCCGCCTATAAAATTCCCTTTTCTCCGCCTGTCCTCCGGCTGCTCCTCCCTGCTCCTCCGATCCCGGCGTCCCTCGCCCAGCCCTGCCGACGAGCCGCCTGTGCAACCCCCGCTCGGCCACGAACCGCCCTGAGCTCCGCCACCACTCCCCCTGGCCTCCCTCTCCTCCGCTGCCCTCCGGCCAGCACCTCCCCTCTCCGCCTCCCTCCTCTGGCTGTGCCCTAGCCGATGACCCCTCCCGACGTCCCCGCGAGCCACCCAGCCGTCTCCTCCTGCCCTCGATGCCTGCCACCCTCTCCCCAGCGCCGTCCACTCCTCCTCCAGAACCTCCCGGCCGCCCCGCTTTCACTCCAGCGCCTTGCCTCCGCTGCCCCGCCTCCTCCGGCAAGCAGCAGCACCCGCAGCAGAGTCGTGGCCACCGTGCCTCCTCTCCGACGAGCCAGTCGCCTCCGTGAAGCTCCGGTCAACCGCCAGCATTCTCCCGACTCCGGCGAAGCCCCTAGCCCTAGCCCTAGCTAGGACACGGCCCGGACACAGCAGCATCGTATCGTGTCGTCTCGGATACGAGAAATCTCGATTTTTGGAGCCCTGCTCAGGTACCCCGTGCTCTCTCCTCGTTTACCCGTTTTCGATTTCGTCAGTTGTGACGCGTAGGCTGCGTGACCCTCTCGATGCCCGTACAACCCGCTCGGTGCATCGCGTCCTGTGTTGGTCGCAAACCGCGATCCAAAAACAGGAAAAACAACGCCTTGTTTCACCCCGGAACTGAGTGCGCCCCACCAAACGGAACGACTTGGTCGCACGTGGTCTTTACCAAAACGTGTGCATCGTTGATACAGACGTATGGGATTTCGCAGAAGTTGATTTGGATGTGCGTGCACACCGAAATCAACGCGTATCCGCCGACAACGCCCCGTATCCGCCTATTCTGGAATGCGCTGTAACTTTGTGTACACACGTCGGATCGAGACGAAACTTATACCATCGGACTCGTAGCAATACGCTGGTCTTGTGACCCAAGTTTGGTTCAATTCTGAGAACGTTGACAAAATCGCGTATCGTGGGCCCCACAAGCTCCACTTGACGGGCGATTTTGTGATCGGCTCATCGGAATCCAATTCTGGAAGTTTCGTTGGGTTCGTATCATCGTTCCTGACTTATTGACACTAAGTTTGACGAATTTGGAGACCTTTGACCCTGACACATTTTTCGGTACGAAGTGGCCCACATGTGGACCCCGCTTTGACCCGGAAATATGATTTTTGCCCTTGTGTTCAAATTGGACTCAAGGATAGGCGTTTCTAGCTAATTAATATTTTTTAGATCTGATGGTGATCTTTATTTCAGCAACCGGAGGAGTCCCTGCAGAACCCGCTGAAGTAAGAACTACAGTTGGAGCCAGAACCCCAGGCAAGTGTACCTTGCCAAAGCTTTCAGTTTTTGTTACATAATTTCTTGTCTTATTTATACATTATGGTACATTCTTGACCTAGGACCGTGTGACTTACTTAGCGTCCGATTAATAGTCGGGTGCCAACACCGTACGCGGCGTTGTGTATTGTCATCTAGACATGGATACCGAGACCCTATATTTCTCGTACTTGCCTTATCAAGTACGTTATACCTAGGACACCTGATACTACATAATCGTCCTGAGATATTCATGGTGATTCTCTATAGGATACAGTTTTCATGACTTATTGTCATGCCCCAGTCCCAAAAATACGTAGGACTGGGACACGTAAGCATGCCAGCCGCATGGATATGGCAACTCCAATATATGGAAACCAAATCCACACGTACGCTGTAATATGAATATCAAATCCACAAGTGGTATAACTGTAATACAAGTCACAGGATAAAATCTAAATCTCATCCACCAAAATCATATAGAAATAAATAAACAGTATCGATGAAACTAGATCTCAATAAGAAGTATCTAGGATGATAGTTGGATGAAAACAAATCCACTACCAACTCGAATAGGAAAGGTAAATATAATATAAGTACAACACAATCAAAACCAATATAAGTATACCAGCTATCGATCACGGCTCGAAGAGAAGACATCCACTAAGCATATACAACCATCCAAATCTGCGCTCCTACAAATACTCAAGAACAGATACACCTGGCAGTGGACCAGGTCCTCAGAGGGACGTAACAAGATACAGAAAATACGAGCCAACTTGAATACAGTAAACATGCATATAATTTGAAAATAAATAAGTACGCTGTACAAGACAATCTATATGAATGCAAATGAGGATAACTTTTCGACGTATGGGCAAGGGTAGTCTACTCGATCTAAGCCTCACAACTCACACACCCGTCTAGAACATCAGAAATCGACATACCTCTGGGGTAGCGACCAGCGCGACTCTACAGAAATCGACATACCTCTGGGGTAGCGACCAGCGCGACACACGCCCGTAGTGCGAACTATATACTATGGTTTACCAGAGTGGTTAAAAGCCCATACGCCTAATGATTGTCCTCCCATGATACTAGGTGCCATGTGTGTGTCAACATATCTAATACATAGTAATGACTGGAGAAAAATTACACATGCAAGAACTATACAGAAATGAAATAAATAAAAAGAAATATAAATAGCATACAAAGTACTGTAAACAATTTGGCAAGGTATCTTGCCTGGGGTCCTGCTGCTGGTATGAATCAGAGTCCAAGTCACCGTCCAAATAGCCTATGTATTACAAATTTATCACGTCAAAAGATAATTTATTTTAATTTATTTAATTCTGGAATAATTACTCTAAAATCCTATTTTAATCTTATTATTCTGATTTTTATGTTAATTCCTAAATTTTGTCCAAAGAAACTGAATTTTATCAACTCGAGACTCATGGCACGCAAATCGAGGCGATCTGTTGACCAAAAAGTCAACCGATACAAACTCAATTTTCATGCATGATTTCCTGTAGATTTCAGCGTCAAAAACATGCTAGAATTTACGGCTCGTCCGAATTCAAATTCGTTTGGGAATTATGGCACATACAAATTTTGTATTGTGCACCGATGGTTAAATTCTAACCTAGAAGTTCTACAGAATTAACAGTATGTAAATACTTTGAATTAAATTCTGGGAAAAATATCTGTCGATGATCTCTACATTATCTTTCCGAAACTTTAAACGGTTCGTGATTCTGATTCCGGGTTCTCCCGAAATTGCGAAAACATCGAAATACGTCTATTTTCGGACATGCTGTGCTCTCCGAATTTTCCAGAATTTAATACTAATAATTTAGAAAAACAATTTATATAATCAGAAAGCTAACCTCATTATCGTTCTAACAAAAAAAACTAGGCCTCGTTTGGAGTCCGGAGTTATGCGCAATGGCTTCTGGAAGATGAAGGAACCCTAGATGACAATTCTCCAAAAATCGGCTGAAGAAAAACCCTAGAAATTAATATCTAAACTATTATATATATATATATAGGAGAGAGAAAGTGCAGCCGCGGCTCACAGTGCGCCACGTGGCAGCCATCCGTGCAGCCCCGCCCAGATCGAACGGTCGCAGTTCGATGCGGCTCGGCTCAGCTGAGTCCGAGTCGAACTCGGTCTCGGCTCGGCTCGAGGTCGGCTCGGCTCGCACCCACTCAGCGGTCACTGACAGGCGGGCCCGGCACTGTTCACTGCTGGAGGCTGACAGGTGGGCCCCCTGTTTGCTGACTGGGTAGAATTAATTACTTTTTGGGTTTTCTTTTTCAGAAATTAGTTTTTAATTCAGTTTTTCATAATTAACTCGAAATAAATGCTAATAATAATCGAAAAATTTCCAAAAAATTCTAGAAAATATATTTTATTATTTAGAACCTAAAATAAAATTTTGGGAAATTTTTAATTAAGTTTGAACATAAAATAAATTTTTTAAAGTCCTCAAAAATTAGTGTTACTAGTTTTTAATTAACTAAAAATTATGAAAAAAATCTCAATAATCTAAAATAGCCTAAAAATAATTCTAAATAAATATTTATATAAGCAAATATACTAAAAAAATTATTTTCTAATTAACTAAGATAATACTCTAAATAAATTCAACATCTATAATAAATATAATAATATAAAATATACACAAATACCTATTTTGGGTGAGGGAGTTTACACTTATTCCTTTGCTTAGATATTATATGACTGGATGCATTAGTTATGATCCTGCGTGGCATGGACATGAGACGTCGTGGACATGTGACGTATGATTACATTGGGTGGAGAGAGACACACAAACTACAGGTTGATTATATATATTATGCCGGCGTCTTAGTCTCTCTCCGAGCTAGACAACCACATGATATCACTGCTACCGGCTCCCCGACACAGAGCTTGTAGTAGTTTCAACTTGAGTTCTAGTGCTGCTCTCATCTTGCATATCACTTAGCTGGTTATATATTTACCCTATTGTTTCATTTATTTGCTGCACTGCATTTATTTTGGCATGATTATTCTTGTACCTTGCTATGTCCCCTGAGGACCTGGATCCGGATTATGTCCCCAGGATTAGCAGACGAGATCGATCCCGAGGTACACAGGACATGAGCATTAGCAGAAGCAGGAACAGGAGCAGACACTGGAGAAGTACCAGATCCAGTAGACGAGTGATCTCTGCGGGTATCTTCTGAGTATATACTTTTTCCATACTCAGTATTTGATGTTGTTATCTTTATTCTTGTATCTTGAACAGTTGTATCAGACTCATTATCGGGTTATTTTCGAGAT
Source organism: Iris macrosiphon (assembly GCA_036927795.1). Taxonomy (NCBI): domain Eukaryota; kingdom Viridiplantae; phylum Streptophyta; class Magnoliopsida; order Asparagales; family Iridaceae; genus Iris; species Iris macrosiphon. The sequence continues at coordinate 156,474,570 of JAYESA010000016.1, forward strand.
TATGTTTTATTGTGATTGATCCTGCTTATTGATTCTGATATTGCTATATATTCATTTTCTGTGGATGAGATTAGTATAGTAAACCCTGATCGTTGTAATACAGCTTAAGTATGCCCCGATGGATCCATTAAATTGGGTTTGTCCATCGGTGTGTGCTGCTGGCCATTGTCACGTGTCTAGTCCCTCAATATTTTGGGACTGGGACGTGACATGGTTTTTGTGGTGGCCCATACAGGTCTTTGACTAAATTGTTCGGTTTTAACTTAGGGACCGAACAGGCCTACAATAAGAATAGGAGAAGTTTTAAGGATCTCATCCACTTGCTTGAAACGTTCTTGATATCTATATCGGATTCGAATCAATTTCTTGAATTGTATCCTGCCTTGATTCCTGTACGCCTCTTATTGTTTATTTTGGTTGCAGAGTTATGGATTCCCGAGCAAACGACGAGACTCCTGCAATATCACCACGAGATGCTGTGGTAACCAACGAAGATGAAGTGACACCGGTTGATGAAGGACAATCAGCTCAACAATGCAGTCAAGCAAGTCAGCATGCCACGAGAATCCAGCAAAATGACATTCCAACATTGACGCAATTTACTCCACCAATGCCCGTAATTCCACCAGGGCAGGCCATGGACGGGCAGCAGATGTTTCAAATGATCTATGCAATAATGCAAGCTCAACAAGAGGCTTTGAGTCGCAGCCTAGTAACCGCACTAGAGGAGGCAGATCTACCAGTACGACGACCAACGACGGGCTCTATTTTTGATTTCCGCCAGCTGAAGCCCCGTACCTTCTCAGGCAAGGAGGAACCCACTGAAGTTCACGAATGGCTCACCAACACTCAACATCAATTAGAAGCAGCTGAGATTCCAAAAGAATGATGGATGACTGCAGTCAGAATGCAATTGACGGATAATGTACATCACTGGTGGCTATCTGAGGAGACACGACTCGGACCAGACCGAGTCACTTGGGAGGAGTTCTCCAGACTCTTTCAGGAGATGTACATTCCAGCCATCGCTCGATCAGAACTTCGGGACAAGTTCAATTGCCTCACTCAGAGCAATATGACAGTGGAAGAGTATAACGCAAAATTCATTCGTCTGAGTCGCTTCGCCCCAAACCTGATCCCGACAGAAGAAGAGAAGGCTGAGAAGTTCTTCGACGGACTAAACTTAGAGCTACAGAAACTAATTGGATACGTTGCACCTACTTCTTACTCGGACGTCCTTGCTGCAGCCCGACGCATGGAGCGTATGACTAGAAGAGAGACCAGTCTGAAGCGACCGTCCACATCAGCACCAGCCGGAGTACCACAGGAAGAAGTCACAAAAAGACCTTACGTGCACCAACCACCAACATCTTCACAGGCACTACCTGTCTGTCAATATTGTCGCAAGCGAGGGCATATAGAGAACGAGTACAGACGGAAAAGGAAAGTACGTTTAGCTTGCGGGTCCAGTCAGCATTTAGTGAAGGAATGCCCTGAGCGTCGAGAAGGAGCACCAATGGTTAACCAACAAGCGGTACCAGTAACAAGGCCAACCTATCCAGCATTGGGAACACCGCAAACGGAAGTTCAAGGAGTCCTACCACCAGCTCCAGGAGGGTATCAGCCGAGGCCACCTTTGATATCCCAGGCACTACTCTTCCAGCAGGCTCAGCCGCAGTAGAGGAATCGACTGCAAGGACGCAGTCAAGCTTTCGCGATGACTTTGGAGGATGCGCAGACTCATGGAGTAGCTAATGCGCGTAAGTTTTTCTTAGTTATCTGTTTCTAGATTTGCTATAGTTCGTGCCTGCTAGTTCGTGACCTTAAACTTGACCTGATAGTTTTAATTTGCTAATAATAGATAACCTAGTGTTAACCTAGTAATTTTGAACTTGATAAATAACCTAGATTGTTTTATAATTGTCAGTCTAAAATGTTTTTATAAAGGATAACCTGGTTTTCTAAAAACTGTAATTTTCTAGATTTCCTTCATTCGGGAAATTTCATTGCTTAGGGAAATGATTTTTCCTATGTGTTTTACACCCTCAACCTTGATTCTTCTTGATAGTGATATGCTTCGAATAATGTTGCAACCGTGTCATCTCTGTTGGCCGGTTCTTCTTTGATTGCGAGGACGCAATCCTCTTAAGGGGGGTAGATTATAAACCCCCTGATTTTTCAGGAATTTTTAAAATGGATTTTTATAATTTTTCTGGATTTTTTCTCTATTAAAACTAAGGTATTTTAATTTTTAAATAATTTTTAAAAGATGTTAAATAATATTAAAATATTATGAAAATAATATTTTCTGGTGTAAAATGAAAAATTAGACATAGGGTAATTTTCTGGAAATTTATTAGATCCCGGAAGTATTTTTAAAGCCCTAAAAACCAAGTTTTAATTAAACCAAATTAAACCTAGAATTAAACCGATTTATTCTAGAAAACCAAACCGACCCGAACCGGACCCGATCTAGTTGAACCGGGCCCAAACCTTAGCGGGTCGGATCCGGGTCCGACCCGACCCGTCACCGACCCGACCCGACCCGGTTGAACAGTGCCCTCAGCCCCATTCTTCTTCCCCTCCTTCCCTCCGCCTATAAAATCCCTTTTTCTCCGCCTGTCCTCCGGCTGCTCCTCCCTGCTCCTCCGATCCCGGCGTCCCTCGCCCAGCCCTGCCGACGAGCCGCCTGTGCAACCCCCGCTCGGCCACGAACTGCCCTGAGCTCCGCCACCACTCCCCCTGGCCTCCCTTTCCTCCGCCCGAAACCCCTCACCCCGCTGCCCTCCGGCCAGCACCTCCCCTCTCCGCCTCCCTCCTCTGGCTGTGCCCTAGCCGACGACCCCTCCCGACGTCCCCACGAGCCGCCCAGCCGTCTCCTCCAGCCCTCGACGCCTGCCACCCTCTCCCCAGCGCCGCCCACTCCTCCTCCAGAACCTCCCGGCCGCCCCGCTTTCACTCCAGCGCCTCGCCTCCGCTGCCCCGCCTCCTCCGACAAGCAGCAGCACCCGCAGCAGAGCCGCGGCCGCCGTGCCTCCTCTCCGATGAGCCAGCCGCCTCCGTGAAGCTCCGGTCAGCCGCCAGCATCCTCCCGACTCTGGCGAAGCCCCTAGCCAGGACACGGCCTGGACACAGCAGCATCGTATCGCGTCGTGTCGCCTTGAATACGAGAAATCTCAGTTTTTGGAGTCCTGCTCAGGTACCCCGTTCTCTCTCCTCATTTACCCGTTTTTGATTTCGTCAGTTGTGACGTGTAGGCTGCGTGACCCTCTCGATGTCCGTGCAACCCGCTCGGTGCATCGCGTCCTGTGTTGGTCGCAAACCGCGATCCAAAAACAGGAAAAATAACTCCTTGTTTCACCCCGGAACTGAGTGCGCCCCGCCAAACGGGACGACTTGGTCGCAAGCGGTCTTTACCGAAACGTGCGCATCGTTGATACGGACGTGTGGCATTTCGCAGAAGTTGATTTGGATGTGCGTGCACACCGGAATCAACGCGTATCCGCCGACAACGTCCCGTATCCGCCTATTCTGGAACGTGCTGTAACTTTGTGTACACACGTCAGATCGAGACAAAACTTACGCCATCGGACTCATAGCAATACGCTGGTCCTGTGACCCAAGTTTGGTTCGATTTTGAGAACGTTGACGAAATCGTGTATCGTGGGCCCAAAAGGCTCTACTTGACGGGCGATTTTGTGATCGGCTCATCGGAATCCAATTCTGGAAGTTCCGTTGGGTTCATATCATCGTTCCTGACTTGTTTACACTAAGTTTAACGAATTTGGAGACCTTTGACCTTGACACATTTTCGGTGCGAAGCGGCCCACATGTGGACCCCGCATTGACCCGGAAATGTGATTTTTCGCCCTTGTGTCCAAATTAGACTCAAGGACAGGCGTTTCTAGCTAATTGATATTTTCTGGATCTGATGGTGATGTTTATTTCAGCAACCGGAGGAGTCCCTGCAGAACCCGCTGAAGTAAGAACTACAGTTGGAGCCAGAACTCCAGGCAAATGTACCTTGCCAAAGCTTGCAGTTTTTGTTACATAATTTTTGTCTTATTTATACATTGTGGTACATGCTTGACCTAGGACCGTGTGACTTACTTAGCATCCGATTAATAGTCGGGTGCCAATACCGTACGCGGCGTTGTGTATTGTCATCTAGACATGGATACCGAGACCCTATATTTCTCGTACTTGCCTTATCAAGTACGTTATACCCAGGACACCCGACACTATTCATGATACATAATCATCCTGAGATATTCATGGTGATTCTGTATAGGATACAGTTTTCATGACTTATTCCTTTTCTTAAATATTATATGACTGGATGCATTAGTTATGATCCTGCGTGGCATGGACATGAGACGTCGTGGACATGAGACGTATGATTACATTGGGTGGGGAGAGACACACAAACTACAGGTTGATTATATATATTATGCCGGCGTCTTAGTCTCTCTCCGAGCTAGACAACCACATGATATCACTGCTACCGGCTCCCCGACACAGAGCTTGTAGTAGTTTCAGCTTGAGTTCTAGTGCTGCTCTCATCTTGCATATCACTTAGCTGGTTATATATTTACCCTATTGTTTCATTTATTTGCTGCATTGCATTTATTTTGGCATGATTATTCTTTTACCTTGCTATGTCCCCTGAGGACCTGGATCCGGATTATGTCCCCAGGATTAGCAGACGAGATCGATCCCGAGGTACACAGGACAGGAGCATTAGCAGAAGCAGGAACAGGAGCAGACACTGGAGCAATACCAGATCCAGTAGACGAGTGATCTCTGCGGGTATCTTCTGAGTATATACTTTTTCCATACTCAGTATTTGATGTTGTTATCTTTATTCTTGTATCTTGAACAGTTGTATCAGACTCATTATCCAGTAGACGAGTGATCCTGCTTATTGATTCTGATATTGCTATATATTCATTTTCTGTGGATGAGATTAGTATAGTAAACCCTGATCGTTGTAATACAGCTTAAGTATGCCCCGATGGATCCATTAAATTGGGTTTGTCCATCGGTGTGTGCTTCTGGCCATTGCCACGTGTCTAGTCCCTCGATATTTTGGGACTAGGGCGTGACAAAGTCGCTAGTCGACCAAATAGGGCATGGACCTCTAAATTCTATTGTCTGAATAAACATTGTCGTCTTATGCTAGCATACAATTAATGTCATTCAGTTACACTACCTCGATGGGTCAAGTGGACTATGTGGTACTAGGTTGTGAGGCATACTACCCAACTTAAAAGAATTAAACTAATACTGTGACAGTCTTAAGAGGATCCTGCAAAATAACCTTGCACATGTAAATAAAACAGAAACTCTTATTAGGGTATATGAGGAAAGATCTTGGTACTTATTAGGGTCTCTTATTGCATTATATAGGCAAGGGTCACCTTAAGTCTTAATCTTAGTGCTCATAGAACATGTGCCAACATTAAGAATGTAAAGGTTACTAGTCTCAAGGGGAAGGGAATACAACTTGTATCGAGGTGGGGGTACAATTACGTGATCTACAACTAGGGGTAATCATCACAATCTAACTGAATAACTCAACTATCAGGTTCTAACTACAAGCCACACAATTCAAAATTCAAGATTACAACTATAACTTTAGCAAACTATATATCCTATCATTGAATACAATAACTTGGTCTATAATTAGAGGTGTAGATGGCACGGATTGAAAGATGAAGAGAAGAAACGTAATCAGTCGTCGCACACTAGCGAGTGCTATGGTCGCAGAGGAGCAATGTATGAAATTAAAATAGGGGGCTCTAGATAGCATCATAGTTTTTCTAAGGGGAAGTGGTATGCTAGTTGCTATGTTTGAGGTATGATTAGGAAAATGTTCTATACATTGCTCTTGGCTTTCTAAGGCACTGTCTGCTTATAATAAGATAATGATCTAAGTTTATAGTTCTAATATTATCTCACCATGAAGGTCAGGTTCGGTCCTAATTTTTAATTTTTGGTTTCCTATTGGTTCCTCAATACTAGGGTCAAACATTATGGTAAACTTCTAACTAACTCTAGTAGTGTCTATACTACTCTCAAGCCTTCATAATACATCAGGGGGTAATGGGAAACTAATTCTAGAGATAAGGAATTCTAGGGTTCACTAGATATCCTAAACTTAGTGGTGTGTCTATATTCTCGTTGTATTCTTAATATGTGTGCTACTCTAATTATCATCCTAATAACAGGGGTTCCTATATTCTAGCAGAAGGCTATACTCAAGGAACTATTAGGGAAGCACATGAATCAAGCATGATACAATTGTTTAAATAGAACAGATAGGAGAAAGATGAATCATAGTCAATTATGGATGAGATCCTATACTCTAGTCCTAGGTGCAAGCTTGCTCGGTATAGTAACGTAACCGAAATAATATGCTCTCAACCTGCATGGGCCACCACAAAAACAAGTCACGTCCCAGTCCCAAAATACGTAGGATTAGGAACACGTAAGCATGCCAGCCGCATGGATATGGCAACTCCAATATATGGAAACCATATCCCATACGTACGCTGTAATATGAATATCAATCCACAAGTGGTATAAAATGTATCACAAGTCACAGGGTACAATCTAAATCTCATCCACGAAAATCAAATATAAATAAATAACCAGTGTCTATGAAACTAGATCTCAAAGTAAGTATCTAAGGATGATAGTTAGATGGAAACAAATCCACTACCAACTCAAATGAAAAAGTACAACACAATAAACATAATGTAAGAATACAAGCTAACAACCATGGGCTCGAAGAGAAGACATCCTCGAAACTTATATAACCATCCAGATCTGCGCTCCTGCAAATACTCAAGAACAGATACACCTGGCAGAGGACCAGGTCCTCAGAGGGACGTAACAAGATACAGAAAAGTGAGCCAATTTGAATATAGTAAGCATGCATATAATTTGAAAATAAATAAGTACGCTATACAAGACAATCTATATGAATGCAAGGGTAGGCTACTCGATCTAATCCTCACAACTCATACGCTCGTCAGTGGACATCATCAGCCGACATACCTCTGGGGTAGCGACCCTCGGACTCCATCAATCGACATACCTCGGGGGTAGCGACCATCGGACACGACCACCATAGTGCGTGCTAGTAACTATGGTTTACCAGAGTGGTTAAAAGCCCATACGCCTAATGATTGTCCTCTCATGATACTAAGTGTCAAGTGTGTGTCAACATATCTAATATATAGTAATGACTGAAAGGAACTACACATGCAATAAATAAGCAGAGATACAATAAATATACAGAAATATACTAAGCATGCAAAATACTATAAGCAATTTGGCAAGGTATCTTGCCTGGTAAGAAAGCTGCAAGGTGTACTGTCCAGAAGTCAAGCACACAGGATCAGAAGCTATGGTATCCGAACAAATGTCTCCGAATACTGAAATAGATATCACCAACATTCCCAGAATAAGAAAATTAGCTAAAAAATACTTCCCTTTCGTCAAATTTGGACACAGGAGCAAAACCGTAATTTTGGGTCAAAGTGGGGTCCACGTGTGGCCCGCTTCGTACCGAAAAATGTGTCAGAACCAATGGTCTCCAATTTCGTCAAACTTAGTGTCAACAAGTCCAAAACGATGATACGAACCCAACGGAACTTCTAGAATTGGATTTCGATGAGCCGATTACAAAATCGCCCGTCAAGTGGAGCCGTAGGGCCCACGATACGCGATTTTGGTCAACATTCTCAGAATCGAACCAAACTTTGGTCACAGGACCAGCGTATTGCTACGAGTCCGATGGCGCAAGTTTCGTTTCGATCCGATGTGTGTACATAAAGTTATGACGTGTTCCAGGATAGGCGGATACGGGACGTTGTCGGCGGATACGCGTTGATTCCGGTGTGCACGCACATCCAAATCAACTTCTGTGAAATCTCGCACGTCCGTATCAACGGCGCACACCTTTCGTTAAAGACCGCGCACGACCAAGTCGTCCTGTTTGGCGGGGCGTACTCAGTTGCGGGTGAAAACAGGGTGTCGTTTTTCCTGTTTTTGGATCGCGGTTTGCGATCGCCACAGGACACGACGCACCGAGCGGGTTGTATGGAAATCGAGAGGGTAATACAGCCTACGCGTCACAACTGACAGAACGGAAAATAAAGCAACGAGGAGAGAGAACGGTTTACCTGAACGGGGCTTCGTGGAACAGGATTTCTTCGTGTCCGCGAGGAGATGTGATACGACACTGACACAGTGTCCACGGTTCTAGGGTTTCGGTCTTCTCGCCGGTGCTGGACGGAGGAGCTCGCCGGGGCTGCCACTGGGGTAGGCGGAGGACGGCGAGGTGGGGCTAGGGCACGGCAGCTGCTCGGGTGGGGGCTGGACAGGACTGGGGGCGAGGCTATGGCGGTGGCTGGGTCTTGCTGAGGCGCTGCGGGTCGGGGAAAGGCGGAGTACGGGGGAGACGTCGGGGACGATGGTTGAGCGGGCTGAGAGGGAAGAGGTTGGAGATCGAAGGCGGTGGCGCTAGGGCAGGGGGTCGGAGGAAATTAGGGTTCGTCGAGGGCTGTGGGTCGGGGACGATGAGGAGAGGGATCTGGAGGAGGAAGGCGGAGAGGGTTATCGAAGCAGGGCTAGGGCTTTAAAAATGTTTCTGGGGTCCAATAAATTCTCGAAAAATTACGCTATGTCTAATTTTTCATTTTACACCAGAAAATATTATTTTTATAATATTTTAATATTAATTAGCATCATTTAAAAAATTATTTAGTCACAAAATATCTTAGTTTTAATTCCAGAAAAATTACAGAAAATTATGTAAAAATTGTTTTAAAAATTCTTGAAAAAACAGGGGGGTTTACACAATCTCTATGAGCGAAGGCGACGACTCCTCGATAAGATCTCCTTCTTTCTTCTGTCTTGGATGGCGAAGCCCTAAGACTAGAGCACGGACTTTCTCTTAGGATTTCTGTAGACGAGCACCCCGAATCTCCAACTTATATTATTCTTTGTGCCTCCACCCTCCTCCTATATTTATAGGATGAGAAATCATAGTTTAGGTCAACATATAATTTTCTAAATAGAAAACCTTAAAATAAGAATCATATTCCACCTAAAATAGCACAACACCAATTATGGACGTCCAAATATTGTCAAATTAAATATTTGATACAAATTTGAAATATAATCAAATTTTACATTTAATGTAGATTTTTAAATTATATCAAATCAAATCTTCGACCATATTTGGGCTCCAAAATTTACCAAATTCAGACTGGACCACAACAATCTCCCCCTCCAGTATGATCAAAGGGGTGTTGACCCTATGACTTCTTAACTGGACTCAATGCATGTCGTCCCGCGACAGAGTTCCTGCTCCTCCATACCACCGATCTCCGATCCCCCGAGTTACTTTGCATCTTCCTTCGTCTCCAGCTCTTTAACCGTCACGTCGACACTAGCTGTCATGCGTAGCACCTTCTGTACTATTGGGACCCTATCAACATCAATGGCATGACTGAGACCAAAGTCCCTGACTATCAACCTTACCGTGAGTTTTGGCTGCCTGTTCCCGACTTCTGTCTTCCACCGAAACGTGTTAACGTTTCGACAAGCTTCTTCACCCTTGGCTGGCCCAACCAAGCGGACAGTGTGATTCTCTCGAGATTCGAACTCCTGAATCTGCCCACCTTCATGTCCGAACTAGAAGTTCCCCCATACACATGCGTCCTCGAATAGAATATCATGAACTGTGCATGTCGTCAATGACCGACAGCTCTTTCGGAACTGTGTGAGTGGTGACGCTCCCGCCTCATATTGAGTTTGCTGCAAACCTTGATCTCCTCCATGGCCTCGAACTATTGAAACCAATGTCTCTGCGTGAAGCTTTGGCAAACCATCTGTCGCCAAAACCGAATCCGTTAAGCAACCCCCACCTGGAGACCGACCAGCTGTCATGGGACCGACATACTGACCCTCAATCTTTGGCTCATCACCATTCATCGCTTTGTCTCGACGAACCGAATCCTCCGTGTCACGACCCGCACCCGAAAATCGGGCATGAGCCGTGGGTACGTCCAGCCTACGCCGCAGAATCGGCGGTAGAACGCTGTAAAGGTCCGTTCTAGGTCAACCATATCTATCTATATCTCACTGAAAAATCCGGCATGACCTCTCCAAAAGGAGGGCAAAACCACGCAATATATATATCAAATAATCTTCTCCCGAAGGAGGGCAACCACGCAATATATATATGAATCTCAATCACAAAATCTAGGGGAAGAAATAAGCACGATATGATATAAACAGAGAAAACCAGAACCAAGAGGGCAAGACAATCCAAAATAATACAGTCCAAGTCTAAAAGCTACAACATCACAGCATCAAAAGAATAAGTACAGTTATCCAAAATACAAACCACTGAAAATAACCCAGGAAACCCACCTAGCTAACTAGGGTGCTATCGGCGTCTCCTCGGCGCACTCCTCCTCGGGGTCACAACAGTCGTCAACACCAGGCCCGTAGAACGTAGGGCAATAGTCCTCAGGATCCTCTGGAAAAAATATGCCCAGTCAGGACTGGAGCAAAGTACATAACTCTGAAAGCAACTCCAAATGCATGGTAAGGTGTATATGACGAGCAATAGAAAAGTAATCAAGATGCACAGGAAATAAATATATGCTGGAGCACAATAAGTAGCTGCAATGTAAACTGGAGAACAATACAAGTAGTGGAAAAGTAACTGCAGGTGAGAAACATGAATACTAGCTAAGTGCCTTGAGCACAAGTTCGTTATATGATCGGCTTAGGTTGCACATGAAAGTCACTACGATAACTCCGTTATGCGTGAGTTGCATAACCGACATACACATGAATACTGTTTGGCTTTGATCATATAACCAACTCACTACTCCCCTCCCCCACTAATACCATTGGATCCAACCACAACACGCTACGTACATGATAATAGCTCGCGCACACGAAGGCGAGAGCACAAGAAGCACATGATAGCACATGATAATCAATACCCGAAGCACATGATGAAATACACGTGATAGAGTACCCGCTGAACACGGTAAGGAGGATAGCACCTCATGACGGGATCCACTAGTACCAGCTCGTGTAATAAAGTGTCAGAATCAAGTATTACAGTTCTAGAACAGGTGATATAAACGCTATCATGAAATGGAAACTATCAGAGGTAGGTACTCGCCTGATGTCCTGAGCAACTGATGAGGATCGAGGTCCGGACCGGTGTCGCAAGGACCTAATGCGAAAAGCAAGGATTAAACAGGGTTCTAAGCATTTAAACTGATATAAAATAATTAAAAACAGGCTTCTAGGGCTATTCTAGGTCGAACGGGTCAAACCGGTGAAATTCGGGTCAAAAAGTCAACCCGGGGTCCAAAAAGTCAACTCTAGGTCAAAACTAGGTCAAACGTTGACTTTTACGGTCAACGGGGACAATTATGGTCAAAGCTAGGTCAAACTAGGGTGCCCCTGAAATTCTAGGTCAAACCGAGCTCATTAAGCCACTAAACTCACAAACTCGCCTAATCGAGATACCGGGATACCCTCGGTATCCGATACCTCGCCCTAGGCCACGCACCCCGCCTAAACCCGCTAAAACCTATGCTAGCACGCGTAATTATATACATATAAACATATAAAAATCACTCCAAAGCATTTCCTAGGCTAATGCTCAAATACCCCGCTCGAAACTCAATACCTTGAATATCTCAAGGTATCGAGATACCTCGGTATCTCAAGGTATTGAAGTTTCGCCCTAAGGCCCTCTAACTAGCTGTCTAGCTATTAATTATATACCTAGTTATTAATCTAGGCTAGGTAATATATATATCTACCATATATATATACATCTAAGTATGTATATACCTATGTATTTAGATATCCACACACATTTACCCGATTACCCATTACCTTACCTAATCATAACATATATATATATATTACCTATCAAGATATCTATATATATATAACTAACTATAGGTATATAGATATCTATCTCCTAGATAGATAAAACTACCTATCTACCTATCTAGTATCCATAGATATAGGTATCTATCTATCTAAGTATCTAATAACTATTTAACTAGCTATCTTATCTATTTATCCTACTATCTATCTATCTAACTTATCTATCTAACATATATATATATCTATATATCAAACTCTCTTCCTCCCTTGCTAGCTACTACCCGCTGCTACTGCTGGAGCTCCTTATTCCTGTTGCTGCTGCTCCATACTTCGCATTGCTGCTGCTGTGCTGGCTCTATATGCTGCTGCTACTGCTCTTGGCTGCTGTTACTGCTGCTCTTGTTGCTGCTGGAGCTGCTGCTGCAGCTACATTGCTGCTTGCTGCTGCTGGCATTGCTGCTTGCTGCTGCAGCTGGGCTGCTGCACAGTGCAGTGCGCAGCGCACTGCACGCTGCTGCTGCTGTGCAGGTTCTGCCCCCGCACGCTGGCTGCTGCCTCCCCCTTCCTCACACATACACACACACACACCCATATATATACATATATATATCACTATCTATATATATATATACATACATATATATCTATATATATATAACTAGATACATATATATATACACACACTTAACTACACATTCTAACACACACACTAGCACACTCACACACTAAAACACACACACACATAAATATATATATACATAGCTACAAATATATATATAAACACACATATTAATATATATATATATATCAATACACACACACTCTAAGATATATACACACACACACATATTCAAATATATATATACATATACACACGAGCACACTTACACATATACATATATATATACACATAGACATATACACACATAAGCACATAGATATAAATACACTCATATATATATAAATATATATACATAAACAAACATACATATATATATAAATATATATATATATATACACATATCAAAACAAACACAACCACGCACACAACACTCAAACCACACGCCCTACTCACGCCCAACGACCCCGACACTCACCAATACCCTAAAATATATAAAATATAGCCCGAAAACTCTAGCACACACTCCCCGATACTAACCCAACGCGCGCACAAAGCCGAAACGAGGAAACCAAGTCGAAATGGCCGTTCGGTCATTTCGACGAACACGTGGTGCGCGGCTCGGAAAACCTCCTGAAACGCACACCAAACGAACTCGGAATCGGCCCAAAATTTACCCACGCGCTCTACACGATGTCTAGATCCTAGAAAATGCGCTCCCACGTCGATTCTAGGCCCGTGGCGGAAACGCACACAAACTTAGAATCGGCGACGACGAAAAGCCCCAATTTCGCCCGAAACGCCCGTTTCTCCGCGACGCGGCTTCCCGTGTCCAAACGGAGACACGCACTCACCCTCTAGACACCCGACAACGTCTACCTAGGTCCATCTAACCTAGGGCATCACCCAAAATTGGGCCAAATTCGGATTCCACCCGAATTCGACACAAAACCTAATGTCAAAGTCTCTAAACTCACCCAAACTAGTTCCAACTTCCTCCTACGGGTAGGGTTAGGGTCTAGGAAGGTTCTACAACACTAATTACACTACACAAAAATAATTAGGAAGGAGAAAGTTAGGTTTTATCTCTTGGGAGTTGGAATCCCAAGGCCAAAGTCTCAAATTCCCTCCAAATCAACTCCCTCAAGCTCCAAGCTTCCAAATCTATCTCCCACACTAGATCTAGGCTTCTCACACCTAGGTTAGAGAAAATGTAAGGTTAGGGTTAGCTTAAGGAAGAAGGAATGAAGAAGAAAGAAGAAAAATGGAAGAAAACTCACTTGGAGAAGGAAGGAAGAAGAAAGGAGAAGTGGAGAAGAAGAAGGAATGAAGAAGAAGAAGTAAATGAAGTAGAATACAAAGGGGATGGGGGCTGCTGCTGGTTTTACACGGTTGGGGTAGGTAGGGGCCGGCCACATGTAGAAAAGGGGATTTACAACTTTCCAAATTCCCAAAACGCCCCTATTCACTCGGTTTTGGGTTTCGGGGCTCCAAATGCGCTCAAACTAGTTCCAAATCTCACCAACTAACCTCCTAAAAATAAAATAATAATTCTAAGCCCCAAAATAATTCTCACAAGGGTGTGGGCTGGGTCGGACATGGGTCCACTAGGGTCTGACATGGGTCCAGGCTAGCCAAAACCCTAAAACAATCAAAATAAAAATAAAACAAGCACTAATTAAATATAAATATAAATAATTAAATACAATACACTATTTATCAAATAAAAAAAAAAATATACCCTATTTTCTAGAATTGGGTAGTGACAAGTCTACCCTCCTTAAAATAATTTCGTCCTCGAAATTAAAAGACGAAACTAGGACAGGAATGCAAAGAAAGAACCATACCTCAGGGCTCGAAGAGATAGGGGTATCGCTCGCGCATTTCATCCTCCCTCTCCCAGGTCGACTCCCCTGGAGAGTGATGCCTCCACGCGATGCGAACCAAGGGAATAGTCTGGTTCCTCAACACCTTCTCCCGCCGATCCAGAATCTCCACCGGCTGCTCTGGATAGCTAAGAGTAGGGCCCACTGCGATCTCCGAGTGATCCAATACGTGACTGGGATCCGCCACGTACCGTCTCAACTGCGACACGTGGAACACATCATGAACTCCCTCCAGCGTAGGCGGCAACTCAAGCCTATACGCCACGGCGCCGACCCTCTCAAGAACACGGAAGGGTCCGACGAAACGTGGGCTAAGCTTCCCGCCTCCACCGAAGCGAATAGTGCCCCGCGTCGGAGAAATCCTCAGGAACACCAGATCTCCAACCTAGCACAAACAAGGTCTCTGCACTTAGTCTAAAACAAGCAATCACAAGCAAACACAAGAACAAAATCTAGATTCTAAGCTATACCTCGAACTCCAAAGGTCTCCGGTGGCTATCGGCCCAATGCCGCTGCCTGTCATGCGCCACCCGAAGTCTATCTCTAATGAGCTTGACCTTCTCCGCTGCATCAACCACCATCTCCGGGCCAAGCAAAGCTCTCTCACCTACATCATCCCATGACAACGGAGTGCGACACCTCCGTCCATACAACGCCTCAAAAGGTGACATCTCGATACTGGCTTGGTAGCTGTTGTTGTAAGCAAACTCTACCAAGTGCAAGTGATCCTCCCAAGAGCCTCTGAAATCCAAAACACAGGTGCGTAGCATGTCCTCAAGTGTCTGAATGGTCCTCTCTGACTGACCATCTGTCTGCGGGTGATACGCACTACTAAACTTGAGCTGGGTGCCCAAGCTAGCCTGCAGACTCCTCCAGAAATGCGAAGTAAAGCGACTGTCCCGATCTGATACTATGCTCACTGGAACTCCATGCAGTCTGACTATCTGGCGCACATACATCTCTGCTAGTCTCTCTGTAGACGTACCCACTTTGAATGGTAGGAAGTGGGCCGATTTGGTCAACCTGTCCACGATGACCCAAATCGCATCTTTCCCGCCTGGAGAACGGGGAAGCCCAGAAACAAAATCCATGGTCACATGCTCCCATTTCCACTCCGGAATGGGTAGCGGCTGGAGTAATCCTCCTGGCCTCTGCCTCTCCGCCTTCACCTGCTGGCACACTAAGCATCGGGATACGAAGCGTGCTACCTCCCGCTTCATCCCGTACCACCATACATGCTGTCTCAGATCTCTATACATCTTATTGGCACCTGGATGCATAGAGTACTGGGATCGATGCGCCTCCTGGAGAACCTCCTCGCGCAACGACCCACTCGGCACACACAACCTGGTACCGTGCCGCAAGGAACCATCATCAGCAATGGTGAAGTCATCTGCTAATCCCATCTGAACCTGCTCCCTGATGCTCCTCAGGGACTCATCCTCAAACTGTGTAGCCCTGATCCGGTCTACCAACTCTGACTGAATCTGCAGTCCCCACATCTGCATCTCAACTCCAGGCACTATCACCTCAATGCCCAAGCTCTCTAGATCTGCCAGAAGATAACGATCTGTAGTCAGGCACATAGCTACCGGATACCTGCTCAATGCATCCGCAACTACGTTCGCCTTTCCTGGATGATACTGCAATGATATGTCGAAGTCTTTCATCAACTCCAACCATCTCCTCTGCCTCATGTTCAGCTCTTTTTGGGTAAACACATACTTCAAGCTCTTGTGGTCTGTGAAGATCTCCACACGCTCTCCGTATAAATAGTGTTTCCACAACTTAAGAGCAAAGATGACCGCTGCCAACTCCAAATCGTGGGTAGGGTAATTCTTCTCATGAGGACGTAATTGCCTGGAAGCATAGGCAATCACCCTCCCATTCTGCTGCAACACACAACCCAGTCCCTTCCCCGATGCATCACTATAGATAGTGAATCCTCCAGAACCTGATGGCAACGTCAACACTGGAGCTGTCGTCAACCTCCTCTTCAGCTCATCAAAGGCGATCTGGCACTCCTCTGACCAAACAAACTCCACGTCCTTCCGAGTCAGCCTGGACAACGGCTCTGCAATCCTAGAAAAATCCTGAACAAATCTCCTGTAGTAGCCTGCCAGTCCCAAGAAACTTCTGACCTCGGCTACTGAACTCGGAGCACTCCATGCCTCAACTGCCACGATCTTTCTCGGATCCACCGAGATACCCTCTCCAGTCACCACATGACCAAGGAATTCAACCTTGTCAAGGAAGAACTCACACTTCGAGAGCTTTCCATAAAGCTCCTCCTTCCTGAGAGTCTCCAGCACTATCCTCAGATGCTCCTCGTGCTCCTCTGGGGTCTTCGAATACACCAAGATGTCATCTATAAACACCACCACAAACCTGTCCAGATGCTGATGGAACACCTTGTTCATCAGATTCATGAACACTGCCGGGGCATTAGTCAACCCAAACGGCATCACCAAGAACTCATACTGTCCATATCTGGTCCGAAAAGCTGTCTTCGGAATATCCTCCTTCCTGACTTTCACCTGGTGGTAGCCTGTCCTCAGATCAATCCTGGAAAACACCCTCGCTCCGCTCAACTGGTCAAAAAGATCATCAATACGCGGCAGCGGATACTTGTTCTTGATTGTGAGGCTGTTCAGAGCCCTGTAGTCGATACACATCCGTATCGACCCATCCTTCTTCGGCACAAAAAGTACCGGAGCACCCCACGGAGAAGAACTAGATCTGATAAATCCCTTGTCCTGAAGCTCATCCACCTGCTTCTTTAACTCTATCAGCTCACTGTTGCTGACTCTATAGACGTGCTGGGATATCGGCTCCGCGCCTGGCACCAAGTCTATAGAGAACTCCACGTCTCTGTCCGGAGGTAACCCTGGCAACTCCTCCGGAAAGACATCCATATACTCCTCTATCAGTGGATGTAGCGACCTCGGCTCTACCACCAGGGCTCCGCAGAAGACTCCCTCTGTCTGCTCCGCTGCTCCTCTGGCAAACTGAAACTCTGGCTCACCCGGCGGACTAAACAAAACTCTGCCTCCACGACAATCTATACTAGCACAATGCGTACTCAACCAATCCATCCCGAGTACAACATCGTAGCTCGGAAGTGGCATTACGAGTAGGCACACACTCAACTCCCGGCCTCCCAAGGTAACTCTCCGGTCTCTGCAAACATCACGGACTAGGATGATACCACCCCCGGTCGTGATCTTGCAGAGTCTAGCTAAAGGTTCAGCAACAAGATGGTGTCTAACAGCAAAAGATACAGACACAAAGCTATGGGAAGCACCGGAATCAAATAAAGCAAGTGCTGGAATGGAATCAAGGAGAACAGAACCTGAGATAACATCACCAACTGGCTCGGCCTCGTCCACTGTCAGGGCAAAAGCTCGCCCCTGCTGTCCTCCTCGGTGCTGCTGCTGGTGCTGGGCGAACCTCTGCTGCTGAGTCTGCAAAGGCTGACCTCTCTGCTGCGCTGCAGGTGCTCTGGCTGGTGCCCTCTGAGCGGCTCCTCCGCCCTGAGCTGTACGGGCAAGCGCTGAAGGACAATCCTTCAGCTGGTGGTCTGCGGCGCCACACAATAAACATCTGCCCAGCCTCTTTCTGCATATGTCCCATCCGTGCCCTGGCTTCTTACAGAAAGGGCAAACGATGGGCTGCCTCTGGCCCTGCTGCTGACCCTGCCTCTGCTGCTGAGGCGCCTGCCGGAAGGGCGCCCGACCCTGACCCTGGTGCTGCTGGGTCTGCTGGAATGGCCTCTTGGCCGGGCCTGCACTGCTGCCTGCTCCGGAAGTGTCTCTGCCCCTCTTCGTCTTCAGCTCCAAATCATCCTCAGCCCTCTGAGCATCGCTGACAATCTGCTCGAAGGTCGCCTCGCGGTCGCTCCTAGTCAAGGACTTGACCGCCATGACCAAGCCCTTGCGGAACTTCCGCGCCTTCGCTGCCTCTGACAACCCCTCAACAAATCTGCCCAGACGGCAGAACTCCGCTGCATACTCATCCACTAGCATACTCCCCTGGACGAGCGCCTCGAACTGACTCTCTAAGGCACTGAGAGCCACGTCCGGGAAGAACTTCTCCTTGAAAAGCTTCTTGAAAGCCTCCCAAGTCAACCCCGGAGCTGCTATCCGCGTATCCGTGCGGAACCAAGTGAGGGCAAGGTCGAACATCTGGCTGCCCGCTGCCTCTATCTGCATGCTGGCTGGGATCATCGCCAGCCTGAAAATGCCCTCTATATGCTCGATCCAGTCGTCGGCGTACAGGATCCCCTCTGTGCCGCGGAACTCCTTAGGCCGCATCCTCTGAAAATCGATGATAGTACCCGGCCTAGGATACTGAGCCTGCTCTGGCTGTGGCTGGATCTGAGCCACCCTGTCGACAGCTGTCAAAGCCACCTGATGAGCATTCTCAATGCCCATCCTCATAATATCTGCCTGGCGGTACTGCGCATCCATCATCTCTCGGAAGAATGCGAACAACTGAGTAGCATCTACTGGCGCAGGCGGTGGTGGAGGAGGTACCACCGAGACAACTGGGGTGGCTCTCGGATCAATGGGAGTAAGGGGATCTCCGAGAGAAACTGAAGCTCCCTCAACCGCAGGAGTGGCGAGTGGAGCGGTAGCGGCTGCCGGAAGTCGAGCAGGTCGAGAGGTGGCAGACCTCTCGGTGGCAGCTGCTGGGGCGGTACACTGAGATCTGGTCTTCGGAGGCATCCTGAACACAGATCAAAAGAAGTCAATATAGTGCAAGAAACGATAACATCAATGAAGGACAATAATATTGCAAAAGAAAACAATTTCAGAAAAATTAAAGATAGCAAAAGGAAGTAGGAAGGGTCCTAGTTGTGATTGAGCACACACTCTCTCAGCCTATATCCTATATCCTATAGCAGGTAAACTAAAAAGCTGACCTGCATGGGCCACCACCAAAAACGTGTCACGACCCGCACCCGAAAATCGGGCATGAGCCGTGGGTACGTCCAGCCTACGCCGCAGAATCGGCGGTAGAACGCTGTAAAGGTCCGTTCTAGGTCAACCATATCTATCTATATCTCACTGAAAAATCCACTGAAAATAACCCAGGAAACCCACCTAGCTAACTAGGGTGCTATCGGCGTCTCCTCGGCGCACTCCTCCTCGGGGTCACAACAGTCGTCAACACCAGGCCCGTAGAACGTAGGGCAATAGTCCTCAGGATCCTCTGGAAAAAATATGCCCAGTCAGGACTGGAGCGAAGTACATAACTCTGAAAGCAACTCCAAATGCATGGTAAGGTGTATATGACGAGCAATAGAAAAGTAATCAAGATGCACAGGAAATAAATATATGCTGGAGCACAATAAGTAGCTGCAATGTAAACTGGAGAACAATACAAGTAGTGGAAAAGTAACTGCAGGTGAGAAACATGAATACTAGCTAAGTGCCTTGAGCACAAGTTCGTTATATGATCGGCTTAGGTTGCACATGAAAGTCACTACGATAACTCCGTTATGCGTGAGTTGCATAACCGACATACACATGAATACTGTTTGGCTTTGATCATATAACCAACTCACTACTCCCCTCCCCCACTAATACCATTGGATCCAACCACAACACGCTACGTACATGATAATAGCTCGCGCACACGAAGGCGAGAGCACAAGAAGCACATGATAGCACATGATAATCAATACCCGAAGCACATGATGAAATACACGTGATAGAGTACCCGCTGAACACGGTAAGGGGGATAGCACCTCATGACGGGATCCACTAGTACCAGCTCGTGTAATAAAGTGTCAGAATCAAGTATTACAGTTCTAGAACAGGTGATATAAACGCTATCATGAAATGGAAACTATCAGAGGTAGGTACTCGCCTGATGTCCTGAGCAACTGATGAGGATCGAGGTCCGGACCGGTGTCGCAAGGACCTAATGCGAAAAGCAAGGATTAAACAGGGTTCTAAGCATTTAAACTGATATAAAATAATTAAAAACAGGCTTCTAGGGCTATTCTAGGTCGAACGGGTCAAACCGGTGAAATTCGGGTCAAAAAGTCAACCCGGGGTCCAAAAAGTCAACTCTAGGTCAAAACTAGGTCAAACGTTGACTTTTACGGTCAACGGGGACAATTATGGTCAAAGCTAGGTCAAACTAGGGTGCCCCTGAAATTCTAGGTCAAACCGAGCTCATTAAGCCACTAAACTCACAAACTCGCCTAATCGAGATACCGGGATACCCTCGGTATCCGATACCTCGCCCTAGGCCACGCACCCCGCCTAAACCCGCTAAAACCTATGTTAGCACGCGTAATTATATACATATAAACATATAAAAATCACTCCAAAGCATTTCCTAGGCTAATGCTCAAATACCCCGCTCGAAACTCAATACCTTGAATATCTCAAGGTATCGAGATACCTCGGTATCTCAAGGTATTGAAGTTTCGCCCTAAGGCCCTCTAACTAGCTGTCTAGCTATTAATTATATACCTAGTTATTAATCTAGGCTAGGTAATATATATATCTACCATATATATATACATCTAAGTATGTATATACCTATGTATTTAGATATCCACACACATTTACCCGATTACCCATTACCTTACCTAATCATAACATATATATATATATTACCTATCAAGATATCTATATATATATAACTAACTATAGGTATATAGATATCTATCTCCTAGATAGATAAAACTACCTATCTACCTATCTAGTATCCATAGATATAGGTATCTATCTATCTAAGTATCTAATAACTATTTAACTAGCTATCTTATCTATTTATCCTACTATCTATCTATCTAACTTATCTATCTAACATATATATATATCTATATATCAAACTCTCTTCCTCCCTTGCTAGCTACTACCCGCTGCTACTGCTGGAGCTCCTTATTCCTGCTGCTGCTGCTCCATACTTCGCATTGCTGCTGCTGTGCTGGCTCTATATGCTGCTGCTACTGCTCTTGGCTGCTGTTACTGCTGCTCTTGTTGCTGCTGGAGCTGCTGCTGCAGCTACATTGCTGCTTGCTGCTGCTGGCATTGCTGCTTGCTGCTGCAGCTGGGCTGCTGCACAGTGCAGTGCGCAGCACACTGCACGCTGCTGCTGCTGTGCAGGTTCTGCCCCCGCACGCTGGCTGCTGCCTCCCCCTTCCTCACACATACACACACACACACCCATATATATACATATATATATCACTATCTATATATATATATACATACATATATATCTATATATATATAACTAGATACATATATATATACACACACTTAACTACACATTCTAACACACACACTAGCACACTCACACACTAAAACACACACACACATAAATATATATATACATAGCTACAAATATATATATAAACACACATATTAATATATATATATATCAATACACACACACTCTAAGATATATACACACACACACATATTCAAATATATATATACATATACACACGAGCACACTTACACATATACATATATATATACACATAGACATATACACACATAAGCACATAGATATAAATACACTCATATATATATAAATATATATACATAAACAAACATACATATATATATAAATATATATATATATATACACATATCAAAACAAACACAACCACGCACACAACACTCAAACCACACGCCCTACTCACGCCCAACGACCCCGACACTCACCAATACCCTAAAATATATAAAATATAGCCCGAAAACTCTAGCACACACTCCCCGATACTAACCCAACGCGCGCACAAAGCCGAAACGAGGAAACCAAGTCGAAATGGCCGTTCGGTCATTTCGACGAACACGTGGTGCGCGGCTCGGAAAACCTCCTGAAACGCACACCAAACGAACTCGGAATCGGCCCAAAATTTACCCACGCGCTCTACACGATGTCTAGATCCTAGAAAATGTGCTCCCACGTCGATTCTAGGCCTGTGGCGGAAACGCACACAAACTTAGAATCGGCGACGACGAAAAGCCCCAATTTCGCCCGAAACGCCCGTTTCTCCGCGACGCGGCTTCCCGTGTCCAAACGGAGACACGCACTCACCCTCTAGACACCCGACAACGTCTACCTAGGTCCATCTAACCTAGGGCATCACCCAAAATTGGGCCAAATTCGGATTCCACCCGAATTCGACACAAAACCTAATGTCAAAGTCTCTAAACTCACCCAAACTAGTTCCAACTTCCTCCTACGGGTAGGGTTAGGGTCTAGGAAGGTTCTACAACACTAATTACACTACACAAAAATAATTAGGAAGGGAAAAGTTAGGTTTTACCTCTTGGGAGTTGGAATCCCAAGGCCAAAGTCTCAAATTCCCTCCAAATCAACTCCCTCAAGCTCCAAGCTTCCAAATCTATCTCCCACACTAGATCTAGGCTTCTCACACCTAGGTTAGAGAAAATGTAAGGTTAGGGTTAGCTTAAGGAAGAAGGAATGAAGAAGAAAGAAGAAAAATGGAAGAAAACTCACTTGGAGAAGGAAGGAAGAAGAAAGGAGAAGTGGAGAAGAAGAAGGAATGAAGAAGAAGAAGTAAATGAAGTAGAATACAAAGGGGATGGGGGCTGCTGCTGGTTTTACACGGTTGGGGTAGGTAGGGGCCGGCCACATGTAGAAAAGGGGATTTACAACTTTTCAAATTCCCAAAACGCCCCTATTCACTCGGTTTTGGGTTTCGGGGCTCCAAATGCGCTCAAACTAGTTCCAAATCTCACCAACTAACCTCCTAAAAATAAAATAATAATTCTAAGCCCCAAAATAATTCTCACAAGGGTGTGGGCTGGGTCGGACATGGGTCCACTAGGGTCTAACATGGGTCCAGGCTAGCCAAAACCCTAAAACAATCAAAATAAAAATAAAACAAGCACTAATTAAATATAAATATAAATAATTAAATACAATACACTATTTATCAAATAAAAAAAAATATACCCTATTTTCTAGAATTGGGTAGTGACACTCCGTAATCCTCAAAGTATCACGAAGCCCTTCCTCAGCAAGTTTCCGATGATCCAACTCATGTCAAATATTCATCGAGCCTCCATCCGATGTATGTGGCATTACCTGTACAACTCAGCAGCTTGAGCCTTTACATACCACAACATAAATCTCCTCGAGCCAGCTGTTGGAAATCCTTTGTAACCATCCAATCTTTGTTCCCAAACAAACTCCGACAGCCATCATCCGTCAGCCTCACTACCGAAATCAAGTTCTAGTGCAAACTCGGTGCATGTCACACATTTTCGAGAACGAGCTTCTCACCAAGTTTTATTGTCAAGTGTACATCACCGATGCCTACAACTGTAGTCGTCTTCTTGTTGCCCATCTTCACATATCCAAACTTGTCTTCGTGGTATGACGTGAAGATCCTCCTATATGGAGTGGCATAATACGACGCTCCCGTGTCCATGACCCAATCGCCATCATGACACATGCCACAAGATTCCTCTGTATCGGTTGCTGCGATGATGAGATCTACCATAGCCGTGAGATCATCTTGATCATCCTTGTCTTTGCCTTCTCAGCTTTGAGCTTTATGCAATTCCTCTTAATATGACCCCTTTCGTCATAGTGATAACATCACTCCTTGTGGTCCACAGTCATAAGATCCCGAGAACTCCCTTATGTCCTCGCCTGTGACTTAGGTCTTCCCTTCCCGTAGGAAGCCACCAGAGCGGACTCCTGCGACGATTCCACTTGCTTACGCCGGATCTCCTCGTTCAACAAGCTGCTTTTGACTATCTCCATCGTGACAACTCCACCAGGCGCAGAGTTGCACACCGACACTACCAAAGTCTCCCAACTTTTCGACAAATAACTCAAAAGCAAAAGGGTCTGAAGCTCATCATCAATCACCATATTCATTGTAGATAGTTGATTGATAAGACCCTGAACCTCGTTCAGATGTTGTGCCACTGGGGCACCCTCCGTGTACTTCGAGTTGACGAGTTGGCGAAAGTAAACTCTTCCGACTAAAATTTAGGTATACTTGGCTTAGAGATAGATTAGGGTTAGTTTGGAGCCATTTAGAATTAGAACATGGTAGTTTAATTAACTGTAGAAAATTTGTATCACTTGGTGCACATTGTCGTTGCTTCGATATTTGGAGCACGATTATAGCTTTTGCCTTCAAACAAATTTCACACCTTTGACCTAGACGTGTCAGTCTTCCATTCTGACCTTTGTGTCACTCATAAATACCCTCCCTTGTGCTTTATTTTAATCGTACGCAATCGTTAATTAATATCTATTTTTAAACCCAAATTTTGCACCTATGTGCGTACCAATCGAAATTGGAGACACAACATCGATCCATTTCTTACAACCCAATATATGATGATAATCTATTCTGAGTCTACTACGTCCATGACACTTGTGTCACTCCCAATCGAGACCCTATATACTTCCAATTTATTAAAGAACACCTAGGACACGATTTATATTTATTTTGGGGCAACCGACTCAACCTAACCCAAAACTAGACCAAACACCAACCCAAACCCACACTCAGACCTTCATGGCTCATACAAAATATCATACACCAATTTTCTCTACTACAACACACAAAACATGGCTTCTATCCACATCTAATCCAATTTTCTATTTGTGCAAAGTCCTAAACTATTAGAGACTTAAATGTGAAATAGTTGCTAGGTGTCAACCCCCTATTAGATGAAACAAATGGAGAACACCCCATTTTGGAGAGCCATGACCGGTCACATGCTCCTATGCCTCCTCTTTTGCATAATAATTTTTAATCTATACTAAATCTCAACCCTCCATTCAAATTCTAATCCATCACCTCCACCCATTCCTTCATGACAACACCACACATATTCCTAGGAAACCTAGCCGGCCCTAATCTCCAAGCCCCCCCTCTCTTCATTAAATACTACTCTTTCTCCCTCCTTCATTTATTTTATTCTCCTCCTTAACTAGCAGCCGAACACCACCATCACCATCTTCTCCACTCCCCTCCACCCTCTCCAGCCAACACCACCACCATCCACCACCATGACCGCCACCATGATTACCTTCACCTCTCCTTCCTCCTCTCAAAATCGACCCCATCCTCACCAACATTCTCCTCCCTCTCCAGCCGACACCACCACCCTCCCCTTTACGACCACCACCACCCTCAACCATCTCAACCTCCACCTCCTTCCTCCTTACTGTCGAGCACAGCAACAGCAACCCCACCACCAACAACAGCAACTCCATCACCATGATAGAAACATCAACCCCACGACCACCACCATCAGCCACCACTCCCTCCACCTTGCTGCGACTGCTTGTAACTATTGCTGCTACTGTTGGTCTCTTCTTCTCCATCAGGACAAGTCCCAAACTGAGCTCCTTCCTTTCATTCGAGTGCACACTAGGTAACTCTTCTCCTTCTCTTTCTTCATCCCCTTCTTCTCCATGTTCTTCATCATCTTCTTCCTCTTCATCTTGAAAACATGAACACCTTGCACCACCATTGTATCCCATTGTAAAACCAATCCATAAAACTGATTTTAACCCATGTTTAAGACCTTATATTCTCAGATTTTGATATTAAATAATAGGGTTATATTCCATTACATTTGAAGTGTTATGATTGAGTTTGAAATATTTGTTTTGGTGTATGTTTGTGTGCTCCAAAAAAATTCAACAATTAATAGGAAGAGCATTGATTATTAATATGTTATAAAATATGTTTTAACCCATGTTAATGGAGGATAATATACCTAGATGTATACTTTAAATACATGATATACAATGGTTTATATAGTATCTTATACTTAGAATACTTAATGTCCAGATTTGACAACATTGGAGACACTTGACATTTGGTATGACAAATGGGTTAATACAGGAAACTAATATGGAGTTTTTGACTATTGGACTTAAGGGTGTCGTTTGTGTCATTTACATGATTTTTGTGGGCCATATCCTTGTCACGTCCCAGTCCCAAAATATATAGGACTAGGAATACGTGAGTATGTCAGCCGTATGTATATAAAAACTCTAATTTATGAAAACCATAACACATACTTATGTTGTGTCATGAATAATGATTCACAAGTGGTATATAATGTTACAAGTCACAGGTAATACTAATCTCATCCACAAAACCTAATAGAAATAAATAACCAAATCTGGCAATGAACCAAGTATGAAATAGTCGAAAAGAACTAATAGTTGGGCGGAGACAAATCCACTATCAAATGAATATGAAAGAAGACATAATAAGTACATCATCTAGTGATCAGAGAGGCTCTAAGGAAATGCCTCCTCGAAAGAGAAAGAAGTAGCAAGTCATGATCCGTGCTCCTACAAATAGTCATGATCGTCTACACCTAGAAAGGGACCAGATCCTCAGAGGGACGTAACAAGATACATAGAAGTATGCCAAGTATATCAAAATATAGCATCTAAAATAGACAGGTACAGACAAAAAATAACTAAGGCATAACCTATACAATAGTCACATACGAAAGAGAACAACTAACTATATATGAACTGCAAAATACGACAGGATACAAACACCGTAGCTCACAGGTAAAACACGGATGAGAGAATACTAACCCGACCTTAGAGGCCACAGGGTTACGAATAACAAAAATAGAGAAGAAAATAGTCCATGTGTTTATAATCATTCTTGCGCATCTCTCACGTAGGTACAAATAATCCATCGTGAACCAAACTAATGCATAGTATATGACAAGTGTCTCTAATCAAGTATAACAAAAATAATATCTACGACTAGAATCATGTGAATCTATGAAAACAAATATAGATCATAAAATAAGTAAATCAAATTAAACTTTCTATATGAAATTGAAAACATGGCAAGATATCTTATCTGCTCAAAAAAAGGATGAAGTCGCAACTCAAGACGTCGTCCGATCTATCTGTCACATAAATTAAACAAGTTAGATCTACAAAAGTGGTTTGATAGGTTTTCTAGTCTAATCTATTTTAATTCTGAATAAAATAATCTAAAATACTAATTTAATTTATTATATTCTAATTTTAAGGCTAATTCTAGATTTTGGTTTAAAGAAAATCAATTTTACGAATTCGGGATCCGTAACACGCAAATCGAGACGTTCGGTTGACAAAAAAAATCAACCGACACAAAACCAAGATTTGTGTGTGAAATTCTGTAGATTTTAGTGCTACATAATGCTCAAATCGACGATTTTATCAAATCTCGAACATGTATAGAATTATCGCCCATATGGTTCACCGATGACAATTTTTGGTAATTTTCTAGTTACTTTTAGGTTACACAAATTTTTCGGAATAGTAAACTAGCGTATTTAATTCTGAGAAAAATATATGTTATATTTTGTCATGTCAATTTTTTGAAACTTCAAACGGATCGAGATTCCGAGATAGGGATCTCCCAAAGTCACAAAAATACAAAATTATGTCAGATTTCGGACAACTGGCACTCCACGAATTTTTCAGAAATTTAGGTTCAAAATTTATGAAAATTAATTAGGATTCAGAAACTATACTTGAAGACGGTTCCAACATAAGAAACATGGATGCATTTGTAGTCCGGTGTTAAGAGATATGGTTTCTAGAAAATCGAGAAATCCTAGATAAGAATCTCCACAACCCCTTCCCCCCCCTCTCTCTCTCTCTCTCTGTAAGAACCCTAATTCTGAAATCGTATTCTATATTATTATTATATAATTTATTATTATTAGTAATTATGAGCTAAATATAGAAAATAGAATTTTCTATTGGATCAAACCGCAAACTATTAAAACAACCCTTTCTGCGTAAAATATATAGTTTATCAGTAGCAGCTTAAAACCCCGCGTATATTTTCACTCCGCGTATATTTTAGCAAATAGCAACAGCAGCTTATCCCGCGTAAAGCAGTCAACTGCAAACCGTTCACCATACCGCGTATACTCCTCCACGCGTAAACCACAGCAGCACTAGTATCAAACCACCGCTTATTTTACTACGCGTAAACTTTTCCTTTTTCTACGCGTAAAACCAACCCCTGCGTAATTTCCTGTCACTGCGCGTAAAACCCAAACCTTAATCATTAGGAGAATTAATATCAGCAGCAGAAGCAAAACCCAACTTTGCTTTGTTTTGCTTTCCCACACGTGTAAGCTTCTCATTCCACCACTCCTTAAAAATATCCTCAACCGCACACTTAAACCAATAAAAAGAAAACAACAGTGGCATTAGTTTCTTACCCATTAAGTTTCTCTACCGCCTCTTATTCTCTATATATATCCATGCAAATACACCCAAAACCCTAAACTTTCACTTCTTCAAACTTAAATACTGTTGGAACGCTTGCACTATTCAGGACTTTTACTCGGCAAGTATACCTTGCCACAGTACTATTATTTATATTCCATATGAAGCATGTTTCTGTTTTAATTATGTAATTGTATTGGACCTTGTTTATGAGACCACCCCAGTATTATGAAGCATTTTTGGTTCATTGACCGTGACACAGTTGCTACACGAGTTGTGAGTCTTATATAGCTCTCGGCCTACGTATTGGGTTGGCCGCCCGTACGTAAGAGCCGTGCGTTAGGGATGACTGCTGATAGAAACTTGGTATGCTAGTAGACCTGACAGTTATCTAGAGGTATTATTTGTGTTGTGGATACAACATGCTTAAATCATTGGGTGGGGAGGACGACTAGTAGGCGTATGGGACACCCACTTCCACTATATTGATTTTATGTTCCTGATATTACAGTGCGCCCTTGTTCTGGGGGGCATATGTGGCATATACTAGCTAGTTGTCACGATTGGTGAATTACGTCAGCATATGTCTAGCCTACATTTTTCCATATACTCCAAGGTTGTCCTCAAGTTGCATTTTACTTAGACGGTTAGGCGACCCATAGGATGTTATTATTTCAGTACTTATTGGCATATTTTTATGTATCTTATTACGTCCCTCTGAGGACCTGGTCCATTTTCAGATATGGACGAGCAGGAGTACCCACGGAAGTACGGACCTGGACCTGACTCTACGTACCTGGCCGAGGAGATCTTACCCTCAGAGTATCTGTGATCTAATATCACTATTTAGAGATTTTGTTGCTTTTCAGTATAGTCATTTTGTAGTGGATTTGTTTTCACCCGACTATCAGACTTGATACTATCGTTGATTTTCAGTTATTATTCAGCTCTTTATTCCTACTGATTATTTGTGCTGTGGATGAGATCTAGATTACATATGACTTGTTGTGACAGTATATTACCACTTGTGGATTTGATATTCATATTACAACGTACGTATGTATATAGTTTCCATATATTGGAGTTCGTATACATACGGCTGGACATGTTACGTAATCCTAGTCCTATGTATTTTGGGACTGGGGTGTGACTCTCTCTCTCTCTCTCTCTCTCTCTCTCTCTCTCCTCTTAATTCGGCAGGAATAAAATTTCTAGAATCAACCACAACCACATATATATAGAGGAGAGAGGGGCCCACTTTTGGGCCGCGGTGGTTGACAAACGGGCCCAATTTGGGTTGACTGGGTATTTAACTAAGAAAGTTGGTTTTTAAATTACCAGATATTATTTTAAAAATTAATTCTTAACCTAATAACTCCAAATAAATGTGTAAAAATTTCAAAAAATTCCAGAAAAATTCTAGAAAATTTAGAATACCATTATAGACCCTAGAAAAATAATTGAGGCCATTTTATAGTCATAGAATTCTACATCTATTTTAAAACCAAATAAATCCAAATAAATTCTAAAAAATTCAAAATAAATTATATAAATTTATTTTAATTATTTTAACCCTGAAATAAATATTTGGTAGAAACAACATGCAAGTTATGGTCTCACAATAAATTATGAAATCCCTAGAAAATTTTGTTTCCTAGGTTTTAATTACCCAAAAAATCTCGAAAAAATTAAGAAATTTTAAAATAGCCTAAAAATGATTCTAAATAAGTATTTATATAAATAATTAAATCAACGAGATTATTTTTTAATTAACCAAGAAAATAGCCAAAAGAAATCCAATAATTTAATAAAAATACTAAATTTACAAATTAAAAATTAGGGAGTTTACAATCCTAACACAAGATCAATTATAAACCCCCTGATTTTTAAGAAATTTTAATTTGAAATTTTTCATAATTTTATGTAATTTTCTGATCTTTTTCTGAAATTAAAACCTACGTATTTTAAAAATAAAATGATTTTTTAAATAATGTTTATTAATATTAAAATATTATAAAAATAATATTTTATGGTGTAAAATGAAAAACTAGACATAGGATAATTTTTCGGGAATTTATTGGACCCCGAAAGTATTTTTAAAGCCCTAAAAACTATTGTTTAATTAAACCTAATTAAACCTGAACCCGGTTCAATTAAACCTAATTAAACCAAACCAATTGACCCGAACCGGCCGGTCTGACGAAACCAAACCAACCCAATCTTAGCGGGTCGGATCCGGGTCCGACCCGACCTGTAATACCCCGTTCCGCTCAAGCGGACTGCCGTCTCAAACGAAAATAGTGCAACTGTCCCGACCGGCTTTGCCTCGATCAAGAAGCAAAGGATATCCAGACTTGTCCCTACAGAAATCCGGCTTGGACTTTCAGAGGCTCGCTCAGACGTATCGCTCTACCGAGGCGAATCATCGCTAAGGTGGGTGGCTACGGTGAACTTGTCTTTGCTTAGCCAGCACACATAAAACCTGGAATCATATATGTTAGTCGCTAGGTGAATCACCCCTGCATGCTAATAAATCTAACGCACCTAGCTAAAGGAATAATCCCAACTTGTATTGCTTGCTAGAACATGGAAAATGGAAATACTGCTTATATTCAGACTCTCGCATGCTAAGTCCCTTAACGGTTTCATCTCTCGGACTACCTTCGGGCCCGAGCAACGTGCCTGCTTATGTTCCTAGAAACGCATGCTTGTCTGCTTGATAGTTACCGTATTTTCATCCAAACCCCGGAAGACTACTAAGTAGTCGTTCCGTGCGTGATTGACCCTGCAAGTATCCTGGACCGTTAGGTCACCAAGCAGCCCCGAACCAGGGGAATGCATCAAGGCAAGTTATTGACTGTACAGAATCATGATTCAAGTATCTCTTGTACTCGTGTTCTTGTGTGCACTCGTGTTCTCTTGTTCTAGTGCACTCTTGTTCTCGTGTATCTTGTGATAATTGAAAAGAGCCAACGATTGCATGTCGCGGACAACTCGGAAACGAGGTATAGTTCCACGGACGGTCACCGGGACACTGGGACCGATCCGATCCGGATGGAACTCACGTTATTGTACAGTCCATTGTGCTGGACGGGATGGCATGTAGCGCCCCTTGTTCTTTTGCTGCATACATTCTCTCCAGTGACTGAACCGTATTGTATAGTCCATTGTGCTGGACGGAATGGCATGTAGCGCCCTTGTACTATTGCTGCATACCATTACCGCCAGTGACTATTGTCCTTTATGGCTATGCCAGCGACTCCTGTTCATATAGATAAGTTATCCTCGCTTAGCGGCTATCCGCGTGCGAGTCACTGCATCGCATCAAGAACAACTTAATACCTGAACGATCATGTTAAAACGACCCTCCTGTTTGCATATGCTTGCCTCCTGAATGTTTATACATGCCTCTGCTCGAATTTATACTGTTTGTCTCAATGTTTGCCTTGGACAGGGAAGGAGATGGTAAGTTGGTGAGTCTCGCCGTGTTTCCTCTAACATCGCACGGCGCACTGCCCGACACGATAGGCTATTCAATATCTGCATGAAACTGATCCTAAGGCAACTAGAAAGACAACTTAATAGTTGTGCACGGAACCTGTATTACGTGTTTGGATTTGTCGAGCGGGCGAGTAGCTTCCCCACCAGTGCATTCAATGTACTGATAATCTACCAGTTTGTATGCAGGGTACGGGAGAACCTCGTTCGGTGCAGACGCCTCCTTCGTGCGTGCTAAGGCCAGGAGTTCCCTCTGAAGCCTTGCAACGGTGCGTCCGGGACTGAAGCACATATACAAGACATAAGTTGTGAACATCGCCTGACCATCGCCTGTACAATCATTCCATAATTGTAGCCACTTGGCACGCTTTTACTGTTTCAGAGAGAGAGGCTTGAGCGACTTGTAATCTCGGCTATACGCCGCCTGTAATACATGTTTCATATCAATAAAGAGATTACTTTACTTGTTTCGATGCTTTCGCTATATTGTCGACTCAGTGAACCTGTTACCGATCGCCTATGCGTTCATGACTCCGCTGCACTCGGATAATCTGTGCGACTCTGTGGCTTAGAACTCTTGCCGCCAGCCAATGAACCATGGCCTTGCACGGGCGTGGATCACGCTCGTGCGGCATCACGCCCGGATGGGTTAAGCGATCGTTCCGCTGGAGCGCTGGCGAGGGTGATTCCCGCCTAGCGGGAACGGCCGATTGCCTGCGGGAGATCGGGGCGTGATAGGTTGGTATCAGAGCCAGGCTTCTACGCCTTTGGACTTCGATTCGATATCTCTGTTTCGAAAGCTCGTTCGTGGGTTATGTACGCGCTCTCTCTCAATGCCTCGATGGAATGTTCCAACAATAAGTCTAAATACTTTCAAAAATACGTTTTGAATGATATGTTTGCTTGTCTGGTTGTATACTGCGAGTGGCCTTTGAGCCAACCTGTGCGAACCCTTGAGAGTATCGCTAGTAGCTTGTCCGATTTTCACTAACCCTAAGTTTGGTTGAATGCATCTATTCGAGGGACGCCTTGAACTAGTGCACCATCCAAGACTTAAGAAAAGGTGAAACTCGAGTGCTGAGACTTCGCTATCACTAAGCTGGTTGACGTGTTCACACTAGAAATGCATGTCGAAGGTGCGCACGATCCAGTCTAAGCGGTATGCT
This sequence comes from Iris macrosiphon, assembly GCA_036927795.1. Taxonomy (NCBI): domain Eukaryota; kingdom Viridiplantae; phylum Streptophyta; class Magnoliopsida; order Asparagales; family Iridaceae; genus Iris; species Iris macrosiphon. Next base: position 156,507,923 of record JAYESA010000016.1, read on the forward strand.
GATTTCGAAGCTTGTGTAAGTGAATATCCAAATGAAACAAGTACAAATGACTTGTCTAGGATTGCCTCAACCCTAGATTTCTGCTTGTCCTTAGTAAGTCTCGAGGACGAGACTTTTTCTAAGTTGGGTAGGATGTAATACCCCGTTCCGCTCAAGCGGACTGCCGTCTCAAACGGAAATAGTGCAACTGTCCCGACCGACTTTGCCTCGATCAAGAAGCAAAGGATATCCAGACTTGTCCCTACAGGAATCCGGCTTGGACTTTCAGAGGCTCGCTCAGACGTATCGCTCTACCGAGGCGAATCATCGCTAAGGTGGGTGGCTATGGTGAACTTGTCTTTGCTTAGCCAGCACACATAAAATCTGGAATCATATATGCTAGTCGCTAGGTGAATCACCCCTGCATGCTAATAAATCTAACGCACCTAGCTAAGGGAATAATCCCAACTTGTATTGCTTGCTAGAACATGGAAAATGGAAATACTGCTTATATTCAGACTCTCGCATGCTAAGTCCCTTAACGGTTTCATCTCTCGGACTACCTTTGGGCCCGAGCAACGTGCCTGCTTATGTTCCTAGAAACGCATGCTTGTCTGCTTGATAGTTACCGTGTTTTTATCCAAACCCCGGAAGACTACTAAGTAGTCGTTCCGTGCGTGATTGACCCTGCAAGTATCCTGGACCGTTAGGTCACCAAGCAGCCCCGAACCAGGGGAATGCATCAAGGCAAGTTATTGACTGTACAGAATCATGATTCAAGTATCTCTTGTACTCGTGTTCTTGTGTGCACTCGTGTTCTCTTGTTCTAGTGCACTCTTGTTCTCGTGTATCTTGTGATAATTGGAAAGACCCAACGATTGTATGTCGCGGACAACTCGGAAACGAGGTATAGTTCCACGGACGGTCACCGGGGCACTGGGACCGATCCGATCCGGATGGAACTCACGTTATTGTACAGTCCATTGTGCTGGACGGGATGGCATGTAGCGCCCCTTGTTATTTTGCTGCATACATTCTCTCCAGTGACTGAACCGTATTGTATAGTCCATTGTGCTGGACGGAATGGCATGTAGCACCCTTGTACTATTGCTGCATACCATTACCGCCAGTGACTATTGTCCTTTATGGCTATGCCAGCGAGTCCTGTTCATATAGATAAGTCATCCTCGCTTAGCGGCTATCCGCGTGCGAGTCACTGCATCGCATCAAGAATAACTTAACACATGAACGATCATGTTAAAACGACCCTCCTGTTTGCATATGCTTGCCTCCTGAATGTTTATACATGCCTCTGCTCGAATTTATACTGTTTGCCTCAATGTTTGCCTTGGACAGGGAAGGAGATGGTAAGTTGGTGAGTCTCGCCGTGTTTCCTCTAACATCGCACGGCGCACTGCCCGACACGATAGGCTATTCAATATATGCATGAAACTGATCCTAAGGCAACTAGAAAGACAACTTAATAGTTGTGCACGAAACCTGTATTACGTGTTTGGATTTGTCGAGCGGGCGAGTAGCTTCCCCACCAGTGCATTCAATGTACTGATAATCCACCAGTTTGTATGCAGGGTGCGGGAGAACCTCGTTCGGTGCGGACGCCTCCTTCGTGCGTGCTAAGGCCAGGAGTTCCCTCTGAAGCCTTGCAACGGTGCGTCCGGGACTGAAGCACATATACAAGACATAAGTTGTGAACATCGCCTGACCATCGCCTGTACAATCATTCCACAGTTGTAGCCACTTGGCACGCTTTTACTGTTTTAGAGAGAGAGGCTTGAGCGACTTGTAATCTCGGCTATACGCCGCCTGTAATACATGTTTCATATCAATAAAGAGATTACTTTACTTGTTTCGATGCTTCCGCTATATTGTCGACTCAGTGAACCTGTTACCGATCGCCTATGCGTTCATGACTCCGCTGCACTCGGACAATCTGTGCGACTCTGTGGCTTAGAACTCTTGCCGCCAGCCAATGAACCATGGCCTTGCACGGGCGTGGATCACGCTCGTGCGGCATCACGTCCGGATGGGTTTAGCGATCGTCCCGCGGGAGCGCTGGCGAGGGTGATTCCCGCCTAGCGGGAACGGCCGATTGCCTGCGGGAGATCGGGGCGTGACACGACCCGCTTAAGACCCGACCCGTTTGGAGCCCTAACCCCCAATCCCTTCTTCTTCCCGACTCTTCCTCTCCGGCGGCCGTTTCTGCCGCCGTGGCCGCCGGAGACCTTCCCTCTTCACCTTCCCCCAACGCCTGCCACTTCCCCTTCCTCTTCCGGCAACCCCCGGCGCCTCCTCTTCCTATTCTGTCAACTCCCGGTCGATCTCCTTCCCTTTCCCTCTATATAACCCGCAGCCGGCCACCGAATTCTCCCTTTCCCCTTCTTCTCCGGCTAGAACCCCCGACTCCGGCCATCCTCCTCCATCCCTCCACCAGCCCTAGCCCGACCTCACCGCCACCAGAAGCCCTCTCCTCCGCCCAGCCCCGCAGAGCTCGACTCCAGCCCACCCCAGCCGAGCTCGACGCCTCCAGACACCCGCAGCACCCGCCGCCGCCTCCACTAGTGAGCCCCGGCCTCCCGCAGCTCCGTCCCCGACGACTCCGGCGACACCCATCCCCGTCCAGCGTAGCCTCCGGCGAGCTCAGACACAACAGAACCCTAAACCCTAACCAGGACACAGTGACCGGACACGGTAGACTCGAACGCAGACACGCACAACTCAGTTTTTGGAGCCCTGTTCAGGTACCCATTTCTCTCTCCTCGTTGCCCCGATTTCTATACCGTCAGTTGTGTCGCGTAGACTGTGTAACCCTCTCGATGTTCGTGCAACCCGCTCGGTGTATCGCGTCCTGTGGCGATCGCGAACCGCGATCCAAAAATAGGAAAATCAACGCCCTATTTCACCCCGGAACTAAGTATGCCCCCCAAACGGGACGACTTGGTCGCGTGCGGTCTTCACCAAAACTTGCGCGCTGTTGATACGGACATGCAGGATTTCGCAGAAGTTGATTTGGATGTGTGTGCACACCGGAATCAACGCGTATCCGCCGACAACGTCCCGTATCCGTCCGTTCTGGAACACGACATAACTTTGTGTATACACGTCGGATCGAAACTTGCGCCATCGGACTCGTAGCAATACGCTGGTCCTGTGACCCAAGTTTGGTTCGATTCTGAGAACGTTGATAAAATCGCGTATCATGGGCCCCACAGGCTCCACTTGACGGGCGATTTTGAGATCGGCTCATCGGAATCCAATTCTGGAAGTTTCGTTGGGTTCGTATCATCGTTCCTGACTTGTTGACACTAAGTTGGACGAATTTGGAGACCTTTGACCCTGACCCATTTTTCGGTGCAAAGCGGCCCACATGTGGACCCCGCTTTGACCAGGAAATGTCATTTTTGCCCTTGTGTCCAAATTGGACCTAAGGACATGCATTTTTAGCTATTTCATATTTTCTGAGACTGTTGGTAATGTTCATTTCAGCTTTTGGAGGAGTACCTACAGGACCCACTGATACAGGGACAGCTACTGGTATTCCAACCCCAGGCAAGTGTACATTGCCAACTTGCAGTTTTTGTTACATATTACTTGGACTTAATTATAATTATTGTACATGCTTAAACCTAGGACCGTATGACTTACTTAGCGTCCGATTAATAGTCGGGTGCCAACCCCGTACGCGGAGTTGTGTACGTCATCTAGAGATGGACATTCGTGACCCTTTACATTCTAGTACTTGTTATATCAAGTACATTATAACCCAGGACATTTGACACCATACATATGACAAAATCTTCCTGAGATATTTATGGTGATTCTGTGTAGGATACAGGATTGACATAGACATTATATTCTTAGAGATTATATGACTTGTTGCATTAGCTATGATCTCGCGTGACATGGACATGAGACGTTATGGACATGAGACGTGTGGTTACATTGGGTGGGGAGAGACACACAGGCTACAGGCTGATTATATATATATAGGCCACAACATAGTAAATTACACAGCATAGTATAACTGCTACCGGCTCCCCGACACAGAGCTTGTAGTGGTATCAGCCTAAGTTCTAGTGATGCTCTCAACTTGCATTTCACATAGATGGTTATATAGTTTACCCTATTGTTTCATTTATTGCTGCACTGTATTTATTTTGGCTTGTATTATCTGTACCTTGCTATGTCCCCTGAGGACCTGGATCCGGATTATGTCCCCAGGAATAGCAGACGAGGTCTATCCATAGGTATACGGAACATGAGCACTTCTCGGAACAGTACCAGACCTTGAGGACGAGGTGATCGCTGAGGACTTCTCCTGAACATCTGCTTCTCTATGCTCAGTTTTTATTGGCAAATAAACTCTTTTATTCTTGTTTAAATGAACATTGTAACAGACTTAATATCGGGTTGTTCCCCGATTTTATTTACTTGTGACTGGTTAATGTTTATTTCTTTTTATTGATATTGCTGTGTTTATTCAGTGGATGAGATTAGTAAACCCTGATCATTGTAATACAGCTTAAGTATGCCCGATGGATCCATTAAATTGGGTTTGTCCATCGGTGCGTGCTGCTGGCCATTGCCACGTGTCCAGTTGCTCGATATTTTGGAACTGGGGCGTGACATCAATGCACCTAAGTTGTGGCACTACATTGAGGTTAATATTGAGGTTAGAGGGATTTGGCACTTGTGTATTGTAGGCTATTGCCTAGTCCACCATGTTTGTTGACCTAGTTAGAAACCCCATACTTGAGTTAGTTCCAGGTGAGGTGTATAGATGTACTCTTGTGCATACTTAGCGTATCTTAACGTAATGACTAATGGATATATTATTATATTATATTTAGGTTTGTTGGATCTTTCAGACGAGGCTTCTGGAGTAGGACTTTTATATTCGCAACTTGAGGATTCAGGTAAGTATATCTTGCCTTATTTATTGTTTAATTCAAGTTATTATATGTTGCATAAGTTTTTGTTGCAATTATTATATATAACTGTGCGCGTCCGAGAATGACTCGGGTACAGTCGACGATTTCGTCAATGAGTAGTGTAGCGACTTAGTCTCTAGCAGACTCACCTAATATTGTCGAGGTATTTTGATATCTCCCAAGACCCAGTCACACATTGCTCATGACACGATGTCAAACTCATGTTAGGATGCGAGTTGGCATACCCGACTAGCTACCAGTGATTATGACACGCATTACGGTATTGTGCGTAGTCAGGTTAGTTCTAGTTATTTACGATATGGCATGATAGTTACAAAGTGTATACGTCGTGTATTCGACTTATACATTTGCATTGGGCAGGGAGGACAACCGGTAGGCGTATAGGATACACATATTGGTATCTGTATTGTCCAGAGGAGCTATGGAACTGATGACCTCCTTTATGCAGATATTGCGTTCTTCAGAGCGATACACACACACACACACACACACACACACACACACACACACATATATATATATATATATATATATATATATATATATATATATATATATATATATATATGCAGATCTTGTATTCTTGGGAGCGTTATAGGCGTTACATGTGCAGATACCACGCTCTTTGGAGTGATGGACGTTATGCCTACACCTACCCATACATACTAAGGTTGTCCTCAGATTGCATACACTTAGATGGATAGAACACTCTCTTTACTATTCAATAATTATATTCAGCATATATTTTTGTATCTTGTTATGCCCCACTGAGGATCTGCTTTCCTTACAGATCTGGACAAGGCATACTGTCATGCCCCAGTCCCAAAATACGTAGGACTAGAAATATGTAACATGCCAGCCATATGTATATGAACTCCAATATATGGAAACTATATACACACGTATGCTGTACATGAATATCCAATCCACCAGTGGTAATATACTGTCATAACAAGTCACACGCAATCTATATCTCATCCACAGTACAAATAAATAAATAAATGGGAATAATAACTGAATATCAAAGATGAGTATCAAAGTATGATAGTCGGATGAAAAAAATCTACTACAAATCGACTATACTAAAACTACTAAAAGAGAGAAGAGAATCAACTCTAATATAAGATAAATGACTCTAAAAGGAATAGCAACTAAAATCTCTAATAGCTGCAATAAATCACAGATACTCTGGAGGTAAGACCTACTCAGTCTGATAAGAAGCGTCAGCTCCAGGTCCGTACTCCTGCGGATACTCCTGCTCGTCTATATCTGGAAAGGTACCAGGTCCTCAGAGGGACATAACAAGATACATATAAACATGCCAATAAAGTACTGAAAAGTAAACATCCAATGGGGTCGCCTAACCGTCTAAGTGAATGCAGTTTGAGAACAACTTTCCAACACGTGGGCTATCTGGCCATAAATGGGATTGGCATGGTTCTCTTGGATATCCAGGGGCCTAAAAGCATGTCATATTTTGAACGGCAGAGGCCGCCTGCAATATATAGAGTCATCAGCACCCGTCGCTCCGGCGGAGCGTCCGGGCGAACAAAAGGAAAGTGCAAAGGAGCCCAAACGCTTTACTTGTTGTTCTCCCCATCCTATGCTCTAAGCATGTCACATCCATGACACGATAATACCTCTAATAACTGCCAAGTCTACTAGCATGCAAAGTTTCTATCGGCAGTTATCCCTATCCGTCGCACGACCTATACGTACCAGTGGCCAGCCGAGTACGCAAGTCCGTGTCCTACATGTGACTCACACTCGTGTAAGAATAGTGTCATGGCCAATGAAACATAAAATGCCTCATGATAATGGGGTGGTCTCATACAGTAGGTCCAATGCATATACATAATAAAAACAGAATACGACGACACCGTCGTTGCACCCAAGTTTCCTTGGTCGCGCAGTTTATATAACAGTTAAAATAAATAAACTAAAATAAGCAAAAATAAAACATGCATGCATTATATGGAATATAAACAAAGTACAATGGCAAGGTATACTTGCCTGGAAAGAAATATGCATGGTGTAAGTGTCCAGATGTCAAGGACACGGGATTAAGAACTAATGGCTCCGAACAAACGTCTCCAGATGCTGAAATAGACATCACCAACGTTTTCACAATCAGTAAAATAGCTAAAAATCACTACCCTTTCGTCCAATTTGGACACAAGGGCAAAACGGTAATTTCGGATCAAAGTAGGGTCCACATGTGGCCCACTTTGCACCGAAAAGCGTGCCAAGGGTAAAGGTCTCTAAATGGGACAAATTATAGGTCAACCCAATTCTAAAAGTCAGTACGAACTCAACGGTATGTCCAATTTTGGATTCCGGTGAGCCGAACACAATTTCGCCCAAAAAGTCAATCGTAGGACCCGCCAATAGGCGACTTAGTCAACTGTCTCAAAATTGCGTAAAAATTGGGTCACAGGACCAGCGTGATACCACGAGTCCAGTGGCATAAGTTTCGTCACATTCTGACGAGCATGCACTAAATGGTGCAGGATTTTGCAAAAGTCGCGATACGGAGAATTTTCGCGAATATGGGCTGATTTCGACGCGCACACGCGTCCAAATCAGTTTTCGCAAAAGATCACACGTCTGGGTATACATTGCGCACCTTTTGGTATACTTGGTACATGACGGACCGGTCCCGTTTGGCGGGGTGCGCTCCCTATCTCAATTTTTGGAAATTAAAAAAAAGTATATTTTTGGGATTTTCTATCTAATTTAATTCAGCATACAGCAACTAATAAATTATTATATTTGACAAAAAATAATCTAGGTTAGGTGGTCTTCGCATACCAAAAAGAAAAACTAGATTCGGATCTCTGTGGTGGGAGATACGAGTCCGTGAACATGGATAGTTACCGCAGTTGTCTGCATTATAAAAGTTGTCGTTTTTTGCCAACTTGGTCGCTATTTTTGCCTAGGGTTACGCGTTGTTCGAGGTAAACTAACATACATTATTGGAAGGGGGATAGATCATAAACATATCGGTGAAGACGGGGTCGAGTTTGGTTGAGCGAGGGCGCGGGAATCGAAGCCTGAACAGGGCTTCGCTGTTGTTCAAATGCTGTCGCGGTGCGCGAGAATCGCGGTCGAACGGCGGACGGCTGCTCGCGGGCTCTGGTCGGTGTCGGGGCTGGCAGCGGTCGCAGCTGGAGGTCGGCGCTCGAGGGAAGATGAGAGTAGGGTTAGGGTTTGGGTTTTCGAGAAAGAGATTATATATAGACATATACGCGGGGGGGTTCGGCTACAGCGGGTCGCGGGGTTTTGAGAAGCTGCCGCTGTTGTTTCTTCTAAAGGGGTGCGGGTCGGGTAAGAATTTAGGCGGGTAGGGTATAGGGGCTATAGGGTATAGGGTTGGTATTGGGTTAGGATTTGATCCATTAATCATTTCTTTTTCTTTTTCTTTTTTATTTATTTTCTAATTCTTTTCTTTTCTATTTCCTTAATAACATTATATATATATATATATATATATATATATATATATATATATATATGTAGAAAAAACTAGAAATTTTGTTAGTGCATACAATTAATCTATCAACTGTCCACAGGGTCTCCTACATGGAATTAATTAGGGAAAATTTATAATTGCTCCATAAATCCCCTATTGCATAAACACCTAAAAATAAAAAATAAATAAATTCTATTTTCTCTAATTAGCTACTAATTACTATAATTCAATTAAATAATTAATTAAAATGATTAATACGGTTTTTAGAATTAGGGGTTTTACATTCTACCCAACTTATAAAAATTTCGTCATCGAAATTAAAACTAAGCCACGATAGAAAGTCAATGATGGTATAAGATATAAATTAACAAAGTAATTTTATACCTTGGTCTACGAATAGGTTCGAAAAACGTTTGTGAATGTCGTCCTCGCGCTCCCAAGTAGATTCTCTTGGCGCGCAATGCTTCCATGCCACGCGAACCAAGGAAATAGACTGGTTCCTCAATACTTTCTCTCAACGATCAAGGATTCCCACGGGATGCTCTTGGTATAACAAGCTCGGCTCAATGGTGATCTCAGAATGGTCGAGAACATGACTGCTATCTGCCACATATCGCCTGAGTTGTGATACGTGAAATACATCATGTACTCCCTCAAGTGAAGGTGGTAGCGCAAGTCGATATGCCACTTCTCCCACTCTCTCTAGCACGTCAAATGGTCCAATATATCTTGGACTCAACTTGCCACGCCCTCCGAACGAATGGTGACTCTGGTAGGTGATATCCTTAAAAAGACATGATCGCCCTCTTTAAACTCCAATGGACGACGATGAAGGTCTGCCCACTGCTTCTGCCTGTCTTGCGCTGCTCGCAAGTGTTCTTGTATCTTCTTAACTGTCTCTACGATGTTGACCACCAACTCAGGTCCCAGAATTTGACGTTCTTCTACGTCACTCCAACATACTGGAGACCTACACTTTCTTCCATACAGTGCTTCAAACGGAGCCATCTGGATACTCGCTTGATAGCTATTGTTGTAAAAAAAAAACTCCACAAGATGTAGGTGGTCCTCCCATGAACCTCCAAAGTCAAACATACAAGCCCTCAACATATCCTCCAATGTCTGAATAGTACGCTCTGACTGCCCATCTGTCTGCGGGTGATAAGATGTACTGAACTTCAGACGAGCTCCAAGACTCTCTTGCATGCTCCTCCAAAAGTGCGATATAAAACGCGAATCTCTGTCTGATACAATGCTGACTGGTATGCCGTACAATCTCATGATCTGCCTCATATATAAGTCAACCAAAGCTTCTGTAGACTGACCAACTCTAAAAGGTAAGAAATGTGATGACTTGGTGAGTCGGTCCACTATTACCCATACTGCATCTCTTCCACTTGGACTCTTGGAAAATCCCGTGACGAAGTCCATAGTGATGTGCTCCCACTTCTACTCTGGAATCGAAAGTGGTTGCAATAATCCTGCTGTTCTCTGGTGCTCCGCCTTTACCTGCTGACATACTAGATATTTGGCTACAAAGCGAGCTATCTCTCTTTTTATTCCATGCCACCAAAAGTGCTGTCGTAAGTCACGATACATCTTGGTGCCTCCAGGATGAATAGAATATATCGAACTATGAGCTTCTGCCATCAGCTCCTATCGAATCTCTCCATTGGGAACATATAGATGATTACCACATCGTAATGTTCCGTCCTCATGGATGTGCAATCATGTATGCTCTCCGGCCTCTGTCCTTTCTTTCAATCTTCGAAATCTGGCATCTGTAGGCAAAGCTGCCTTGATCCTCTCTACTAGTGATGACTGTAGTTGCAAGTTGGCTAGTGTCCCATCTGCTTCGGGTAATATCACTTCTATGCCAAGATCTTGCAAGTCCTCCAATAATTCTCTCTGCATCGTCAAGAAGTAAGCTGTTGGCTTCCGGCTTAACGCGTCTGCTACAACGTTAGCCTTGTCTTGGTGATAATGTAGCTCTATCTCAAAATTCTTTATCAACTCAAGCCATCGACGTTGCCTCATATTTAACTCCTTCTGTGTGAAGACGTACTTGAGGCTTTTGTGGTCTGTATAGATCTCCACTCGTTCCCCATATAAGTAATGTCTCCATATCTTCAGAGCAAATACAACGGCTGCAAGTTCCAAGTCATGAGTTGGATAATTCTTCTCATGCACTCAAAACTGCCTAGATGCATATGCAATCACCTTGCCATGCTGCATCAATACGCATCCCAAGCCTTTCCCTGATGCGTCACTATAGATCACATAGCCTCATGATCCTAATGGAATAGTCAATACTGGTATTGTAGTCAGTCGCTTCTTCAACTCTTCAAAAGCGGCTTGACACTCGTTGGTCCATACGAACTCTTGATCCTTGCAAGTCAACCGAGTCATAGGTGCTGCTATCCTTGAGAAGTTCTCCACGAACCGTCGGTAATATCCCGCAAGTCCAAGAAAACTCCTCACCTTCGATGCTGATTTAGGAACGGGCCATGTCTCAACTGCCGAGATTTTCTCTGGATCAACAGAGATACCATCTCCCGTAACGACATGCCCAAGGAATAAAACTCTGTCCAAGAAGAACTCACATTTACTGAGCTTTGCATATAACTGCTTTCTCCTCAATGTCTCTAGAACAATCCGCAAGTGCTTCTCGTGCTCCTCGTGGCTCTTCGAATAGACAAATATGTCATCTATGAAGATGACCACGAACTGGTCCAAATACTGGTGGAAGACTCGATTCATTAAGTCCATAAAAATAGCTGGAGCATTGTTCAATCCAAATGGCATGACCAAAAACTCGTAGTGCCCATATCTTGTTCTGAATGCGGTCTTCATAATGTCCTGCTTTCGCACCTTCACCTGGTGATATTCCGATCTCAAGTCTATCTTGGAGAATACCTTAGCTCCACTAAGCTGATCAAATAAGTCATCAATGCGTGGCAATGGCTATTTGTTTTTCACAGTCACTGTATTTAAGGCTCTGTAGTCAATGCACATACGCACTGACCCATCTTTCTTTGGTACAAACAACACTGGTGCTCCCCAGGGTGATGCACTTGGTCGGATGAAACCTTTCTCTTCTAGTTCTTTCAACTATGCCTTCAGCTCATCCATCTCCTTCTTCGCCAATCTGTAAACATGTGATGTTATTGGTGCTGCTCCCGGTGCTAGTTCAATTGAGAATTCTACGTCTCTGTCTGGTGGTAGGCCTGGCAATTCCTCTGGAAAGACGTCTTGAAACTCTGAAATAATGGAATGATAGATAACATCGTCCATTGCGAGCTGCATACCATCAAGGGTTTCGGTGGATCCTCGTGCAAACTCAAGTTCAGGCTGGCCTGGTACCTTAAAAAGAATGCTTTCTCCAAAATAATGGAAGAAAGCGTGGTGCTTGCTTAGCCAGTCCATTCCAAGCACAATATCAAAAGTTGCCATAGGAAGGACTGAGAGTCGGGCGTTCATCTCTCTGCCACGAATCATTATAGGACACGATCTACAAATTCGACTAACAGGTACAACTCCTCCTCCGGTAAGAATTCTAACACAACTAGATAAAGGTGTAGAGGCAATATTGTGTTTGGCAATAAAACTAGATGATATGAATGAGTGGGTGACTCCCGTATCAAATAATGTTACAACAGAAAAAGTAAAAGCAAGGATAATACCTGCTATGACATCAATCTTCTGATCCATGTCATCCACTTCTAATGCAAAAGCTTGCCCATTCCTCTGTGGTTGTCCATGTCTGGCCCTCGTGAACTGATCCTCCTGAGTAGGTAGCGGTGGTCCTCGCTGAAATCCTTCTGCTGCTGGAGGTCGAGGTGCTCCTGGTCTAATCATCTGCTGAGCTGGCTTCGGTGCTGGAAGCGCTAGCCTCTGTGCTGGCGGTAGAAGTGTCAATATCTGCTGCATCGGACAGTCCCTCACCATATGCTGTCTGGAACCATATCTCATACATTGTCCTAAGCGAGTTCGACAGTCTCTCATAATATGTCCGCGTCTCCCACAATAAGTACAATGGGGTTTCTTCGAAATCTGATACGGTCCTGCTCTGTGCTGGTTGTGGGGCCCCGTTTCCCCTATTCGGGAAGCGCGGCTAAGAAACACAAGATGCTATCGTTCGATCGGGATAGATTGAAACAAGAACTCGTCTTTGTTATGGATTTGTTTCTTCGGAATCGATTCCCATATTCAGTGGACCGAGCCCCCGGGATCGACTTAGCGGCAGAGTCAGGAGGGACCTCTCCGCTGTTATCTTTTGTTGCCTCGAATTTCGATGTCGCTTGTTGCTTTCGTGCTTTGAGTTGGTTTTCGGATTTGCTTGGGTTTTCTTGAACGATTTCGATGGATTTCATTGTTTTCGTTCATTGAATTGCACTTCAATTTCGAGATTGGAAAGAGTAGAAGGAGTATTGATCGAGCTGTTCGTGATGCAGGTGAACGAGCAGTAGGCGGCTTACGAGCGGAGTCTTGAAGTGCCTCTTTCCTTCTTCCTTCCAACCAACTAAGTGAGTGGCTACCATCCCGATTAGCTAGCCCTGCTTCCAACTGTTCACACCTAAAACTCTTGCATTCTTGTTGTCCCGATCAGACGATACCAAGTAATAACTAAAAGATGCTAAGATAAAATGGGAATAGACTTGGACTATGATTGCTTGACGACTAAACTTGGGAATGGTTATCTATTGCATGCTAGTTCACTCAAATGTTCATCATATGCTTTAATTGTAGTTAGAATGCATCTTCTTCTATAATTGTGCTAAGTATGGAATACACTTGTTATGCAATAAACTGTCAGGAAGGCTATGCAAAATAAACGGTTATCTATTGCATGCTAGTTCACTCAAATGTTCATCATATGCTTCAGTTGTAGTTAGAATGCATCTTCTTCTATAATTGTGCTAAGTATGGAATACACTTGTTATGTAATAAACTGTCAGGAAGGCTATGCAAAATAAATCATGCAAATGTTACTTGTCTCGTACTCGTGTTGTCTGAATTGCATGAAAAATGTTTGGCAAAATAATGATACCGTTCGATCACGGACAACTTGTGCACAAGGTATAGTTCCTGCGGACGGCTGATGGGGCACTGACACCGATCCGGCTCCGGACGGAACTTCACGTTTAGTCTCACGTTCTTGGACAGTACATGCTGCGGCACACCATCCTCGTCATTGACTAGTGTCCATTATGGCTATCAAGCTAGTGATCCATATCGTATATTTAAACCTATTGCAAACTAACTTCTGTCTTCGTGGCAGGGAAGGCATGGTAAGTATTGTGCAGGTGGTTCAGACGGGCAGGTAAAAGCCACCGAACGGTGGCGAGTTCATTTCAGTAAATTCTTTATGCTGCTTACTTGTAAATGAACTAAGGCAAGAATAGAAACCCACAAATAAGATGCATGCTTCATATAAACAACGTGTTGATTGGTATAGTTCGGTTAGCTCGCCTTCACCAGTATATTTCGACATATTAACCCTCGTTGAAACAGGTTCCCCGTACTAAGGCAAACCGAGCGAGGAGCCAAAGTCGTCTTCCCGATCCAGTCCAGATGTAGGTGCATCCTGATCGCACCGCATTTTGAAGTACTTGAAGGAAGGAGCTTGCAACTCTATATACACAATGCAGCTCCGTGGAAAAGCCGTCCTCCAGCCCGGAGGTCTTTATCATTTTGAAGTTTAGTAAAGGGATGTAATGTACAAGACTGCTATCTCATTTTGAGTCATCACTTTTGTAAGCCCGTACGGCAAATTAGCTGACTTGTTCAAGAGTTTGTAATAGATGTTCATTATCAATAAAGAAAACTTTTCCATATTTCAAATATGTGTTTCAATTTATCTGCGTACTCTGAATATGTGCTCGTTATGCAAAATACTTTAGCCTTGTGCGGGCGCAACCCCAGGCCCGCACGGCGGTCACTATTCGGGGGACGCCCCAACGATTCCACAAAATCGGGTCGTGACACTGGTACTGCTGTTGTTGAGCCAAAGGACGTCTGATAGGTCCTCCTTGTTGCATCCTTGCTGGTCCCTGCTGTGTCATTGCTGGTCCTTGTTGTGTCCTCAGCTGACCTCCTTTTCCTCTGTTGATTGTCTCTTGCAATATGTCTTCTATCAGTAACTCGGCATAAGAGATTCGGGACTGTGAGCTAGTATAGTGTTGGAGCTCCTGAGTCAGTCCGCGATGAAATCTCTTAGCCTTGGCCAAGTCATTCGGTATCAGGGCAGCGCCATATTTACTGAGGCGACTAAACTCAGCATCATACTCGTCAACTGTTCTATTCCCTTGCTCCAGGTGAAGAAACTGATCGTACAATGCATCTCTCACGGTGTCCGGGAAGTACTTCCTCTCAAAGTACTCCAAGAATTGCTCCCAAGTCTGGTATGTACCCAACTGACGTTCCATTGATTCCCACCAGTGATGGACATTACCATCTAGTAGCGTCCTTACGCCTGTCATCCATAGGTCTACAGGTAGCTGCAATGCTTCCAATAGCTTCTGAGTATGGGTGATCCAATTTGTAGTCTCCTCTGGGCTCTCAGTGCCTTTGTACGGCTTGCGTCTCCGTACTCATAAAGCAAAAGTGTCCATCAGACCAAAGGTGGACGAAAGCACACATTCGGCCTCGACTCTATGCGTCATTGTCCTCATAAAGCCAAAGTGTCCATCAGACCAAAGGCGGACGAGGGCACACATTCGGCCTCGACTCTATGCGTCATCGTCCTCATAAAGCCAAAGTGTCCATCAGACCAAGGGCGGACAAGAGCATATATGCGGCCAAGATGTTATGCGTCCTCGTCCTTATGAAGCCAGAGTGTCCATCAGACCAAGGCCAAACGAGAGCACATATGCGGCCACTGTTCCATGCGACCAGAGTGTCCATCAGACCCATGCGGCCAAGATATTATGTGACTCTTGACTTGCAGGATCTTTCTATGATAACCGAAGATGATTTCTCATACAATCGGTGCTGACTACGTATCCAGCTGACCAAGTCACGTACTCAACAACCCCGAGATCTTTTCAATAATATATCATAACAAAGACTACGTGGCAGCTTGTCCGTGGCATGCGACTACAGTTGCAAACATATTCTGTTGAAGGAGCCCTATACAGCCATAAAATAGAGGCATATGCGGCACCTATAGCCCATCAGCACGGTGGCTATAAATAGAAGTAACTTGGACGTCCCAAGGGCTGGCTTTTCTGCTTCAGAGAGACCATACCACCCGGGCAAGTTACGTGCACACAAGCTCAAGAGAGAAAAGGGAGAAGATTTCATCATTATTCCTGCATCAAACCGTCAACGAAGTAAAAAGTCACTGCAGCACTCGATCTCCATCGTCATACCCCAGAAACAAAATTTGTACTTAGATTATCTGTCTAGGACCTCTTTGTACTTTCTTTAGTTTGTTGTTAAAGCAATCCAATTTTAATGGCGAATAACGTCTTGTTGCCAACCGTTCCTTTCGTACAACGAATGCATATTCTCCCAAAATGCTTTTGTCGAACTCTCCATGGATAAATGGTGAAACACCGAGTTGTCCAGCCATTGGTGGATGAATCCAACGAACTTTTGATCCAGTCTTTTCTAGTCTTCAACAGATTTGTCCGATGGCTTAGCATTGTCGTCCTCCAACGGACCATGAAAGTCATTGCACCAGAGTAAATCCTACATCCTTGGCTTCCAAATTGCTCAATTCTTCCATGTGAGGGTGATCATACGAGTGTTCATCTGCTCGGTAGACATATTTGCCAGAACCAAAATCAGTAGCTCTGATACCAAATGTTAGAAATCGGCCACTCCCTACAAGCGTTCCAACACCGTGTCTGACTGCCCACAGCAAAAATTTTAGGCAACCCACATGAGATAACCAACTTATGTATAACGAACACCAAGCACATATAAAGATAAGTATATGACGGTGACTACGTCACCTGGACAAATTCTAACATTTATAACTCAGGTAAAATTATAAGATTGACAAAATCAATGTTGAACCCTTTGTTCGTCCTAATAGATTTAACCCCCTCACCATACTCAATAAGAAAAGAAAAAGAGATTACGATTGAAATCACTCACCAACCCGTAGCAATCTCCCTGAGCGAAGGCGACGACTCCTCGATCAAATCTCTTTCTTTTTTCTTTCTTGGATGGCGAAGCCCTAAGAATAAAGCACAAACTTTCTCTTAGATTTTCTGTGGACGAGCGCCCTGAATCTCCAACTTGTGATATTCTTTGTGTCTCCAACCTCCTCTTATATTTATAGGATGAGAAATCTTATTTTAGGTCATAATAGGATTTCTTAAATAGAAAACCTTAAAATAAGAATCATATTTCACCTAAAATAGTCCAACACCAATTATTGACGTCCAAATATAGTCAAATTAAATATTTAATATAAATTTGAAATCTAATCAAATCTTACATTTAATGTAGATTTCCAAATTATATCAAATCAAATCTTTGACCATATTTGGGCTCCAAAATTCACCAAATCAAGACTGGACCCCAACAATATTAAACTTTACTTTAAAAAGTTCAGATAGAAACACACACTCACAATAGCACAATAAAATCAGTGCAACAATTTCTCTCGCAAACAAATAATTGAATAAAGTTAAGATGGTTGATAAACATCATCCTTATAACGGTTTTGTAAAAAATTTGACAATCCTGCGATGTTTCTAATTCTGATTTGTGAAGCTACGAAATTCTAATAATGAAGTTCAAAACTTTAGAAAAAGTCACAAATTGGACTATACAATATTTAAACACACGACGGCTATAAGCTCATAGGGGTTCGAGATGAACTTCCAAAATAGGACCCCTATACAAAATGTAAAAATATAAAAATAAAAATTTAAATTAACTTAAAAATATATAATTGCTACAAATATTTGAACTAAAGACATCTAATATGCAAGTCTAACATGATAATCATTATGTCGAAACTAGTTTTTATTAAAGATGACTCATGCATGGTATGTAATGGGTTAGGCCGAGCTGGCTCAGGGCCCACACTGACCAAGTTTGACGTATTTTCGGCCGGGCCAGGTTTAACCCGGGAGAGAAAGCGGGCCGGATCGGCCCGACACGGAAGGAACAATAAAAAATCCAGCCCAGACCCATGACCCGGTCGGGGCGTGTCGGGCCGAACCAGGTTGGGTCTGGGTCGGTTCAGAGCTGGGTCCGGGGCAACCCGTTTTTTTTCAAAACAAAAAAAATAATTTGAGAAAGAAAATTTTGGATTTTTTTTATAAATTTAATTAAATTTAAAATTTTGATATAAAATTTATGCTTTTAATGTTTTGAATGGATATTAATTAATTGTCATATACTAAAAATGATCAATGACATGATTTGATTATTAAACAGATTTAATTGTCCAAAGTTTAATTGTCATATTAAACAGATTTGAATATTAAACAAATTTATACAATATATTAATTTTTATAAACGAATTTAGTTGTTATATACTATAAACTAATTTAGTTGTCATACACTATAAACGGATTTAATTGTCATATAATTTGAATAACTACCATTTATGTTTTGAATGTTTTGAATGGCTATTAATTAATTGTCACATACTAAAAATGACCAATGACATGATTTGATTATTAAATGGATTCAATTGTCCAAAAATTAATTGTCATAATAAATGGATTTGAATATTAAACATTATACAATATATTATTTTTTTATGAATGGATTTAGTTGTTATATACTATAAAAGGATTTAATTATCATATAATTTGAATAACTATAATTTATGCTTTGAATATTTTGAACGACTATTAATTAATTGTCATGTCCAAAGTTTAATTGTCATATTAAACGAATTTGAATATTAAACAGATTTATAAAATATATTATTTTATAAAAAAATTTAATTGTCATATACTATAAACGGAATTAATTATCATTTAATTTAAATAACTACCATTTATGATTTAAATGGCTATCAATTAATTGTCGGATAAAGTGCAAATAAACTCCTCCTAGATGGTCAACTTTTGCAAATTAAGACCTCTCGATTTATAAATCCCTCAACAGTCAAATTATGATAAGTTAACACCCTAAAGTCTGTTTTTCGTTAACAGACGTGAAAGTAGTGGAAAAATGGAATGACCTGACCATTTTATCCTTATATTATCTAACAGAAAAAGAAGAAGAAAAACTAAACCACCTCCCCAAACGTTCTCTATCTCTCTCCTTACTCTCCCACCATGAAAACCTAAAATCTTTCCCTATTCATCTGATTTCCTCTATTTCTACAATCGATTCCTCGATTGTAGGCTAGATTCATGTAGAAATCTTGTTCGAACATCCAAGAGCAGTGAGGGGGCCATTGGTGAAGATCTCCAACGGGTATATGAAAAAATCGTAATTTTCGTAGGCCTCCAAATAATGATTTTAGGATGAAAAAATATTTTCATTCAGTTTACATACTAGAATTGCATCAAGAATGGTTAGTGGGTCAGAAAACCCTAATCCAACTGTTAATTTTTTTTTAATAGTAAAAATTCATAAAATTGTATGATAAAATCCTATTAATAATGAATTTTTATATGCATGAGAAAACCCTATTTTTGGTGCATTATCCTAAAATTTGCATTATAAGTAATGGTCTGTGCATGTTAAATTTGTATTTTTAATTGCATGATCCTAAAATTGTATTGTTAAACTTGTACTTTTAATAGTAAAAATTTCTATAATTGCATGACAAAACCCTAATTTCCTAAAATAATCAATTTTTCTATGCATGAGAAAACCATATTTTCCTGTGCATGATTCTAAAATTGCATGATCCTAAAATCATCCCTAAATTTGCATCATCGACTTTACACAATTCTAATGTGTCTATGCATGTTAAATTTATGTATGTTAAATTCTAATGTGTCTGTGCATGTTAAATTCTAATGTGTCTATTTTCTAGTAATGGTTTGTGCATGTTAAATTTATATTTTTAATTAATTTTTTTTCTGTATATTGATTAATGAAATGACCTACGACTTTACACAATTCTAATGTGTCTAGCATGATCCTAAAATTCTAAATAAATGGGTCTAATAGACAGTACATGGGTCTGATGGATGTAAAGTATGTTGTTCACATGTTTGTTGGGGGTCAGTTTGATGATGAGGACAAATATGTTGGGGGTATTATATTAGAACTTAAAGAATGTATGGACAAAGATGAGATGTGCTGGTTTGACCTAGATGGCTTATGTGCAAGTGCTGGGGTACATGCTCATGTAAAATTTACTATTATGACCCTGTAAATAGAAGTAAGACACGAATATAGGGTGACAATGATATCCTGAGCTTCGTTGAAAAGTTTGCAAGTTCATATGTTTGTCAAGTTTTATTGGGGAAGCTTATTGAGTCAATCATTGATTATGCTGATTATGTTGACATTACTGAGTATACAACAACAACAAAGAATATATGTGGTCCTCCTCAAGATGCTGTAGAGATGGATCTCCATTTGGGGGATGAATATCTGGCAAATATTATTGACTTGAGTGGGGTAGTGCCAGATGAAGATGGGAATTTGGGAGCTTGCCCTCCTCCTCAACATGTGGAGGTTGAAAAAAATGTGGAGGATGAAGGACGTGCCTGAGGAAGGACTTATGGAGGATGAAGGACATGTAACTGATGAAGAACACGTGGAGGATGAAGAAGAAGCTGCCATTGACTATAGTAGTTTTGTGCCAGTTGAAGATATTGATCAAGACTCTGAGTATGCTCCCAATGATGAGTTAGGTAGTGTACACTCCTCAGAAGATAGTTTTGATGATAAAGATCTTGACACTGGTCCTACATATCCAGTGGTGACTCAGCAGAGATTGATAAGGGATGAAAATGTGCCTCTTCATGTAAGAAAAATGTTTGAATTACTGCTACATTTCTACTCTTATGCCTTTAGTGATAATTATGTGTTCCAAGCAAGTTCAAAAGAACTTTGACACAAAAAAGTTCAATAATACTGAGTTCACTGTGTTTCAATGATCCTGATCTCTAGCTACCTGATCTCTAGCTAATCTTATTTATTATAATTGCTTAAGTATATTAGCTCCTCTTAATTCCTGTTATCTGATTTAAGTATATTAGATAATAAGTACATATCCTAGTATCTTGGAAGTAAGTTCATTTATTACTACTACTTGTGAAACCTACTATCTGTTAGCAAATAGTACTTGTGTTTCATATATCTGTTACCCTACTATTTGTTTCTTATAGTGATCTATTTATTGAGTTCACTTGTGTTTGGATGACAGGTTTGCTACACATGCAGAATTTAGAACTGCATTGAGGCTCCATGCCATAAAGAACAAGTACAATATGAAGTGGGTACACAATGAAAGGAAGAGAGTTACGGCTAGATGTGCAAATGAAGCTTGTGAGTGGAGGATTCATGGGAGTGTAGTTGGTGATAATGGGTATTTTGCAGTAAGAAAATTTTAGTCTGAGCATTCAAGGGACTATGGTGAGGTGGACAACAATAGGCAAGCCAGTATTACATTTCTTGCAAACATATATGTTCACAAGTTCAGAAGTGATCCAGAATGGAAGCATGCTTGGTTTAGCAGTCACATTGTAGAAGATTTGGAGATTAAAGTTTTCAGACATAAAATAAGCAGGGCAAAAAAGAAGGCATTGGACATGATTAATGGGAATGCCCTAGAACAATATGCTTACATCGGAGAGTATACCATGTTGGTGATGAATATTAATCCTGGGAGTGTTGTTAGGGTCAAGGAAGAACTAGAGGCAAATGGAAATTCAACCAAATTGTGAGGGTGTTCTACACTTTGCATGCAGTGATCAAGGGTTTTAAAGAAGGTTGCAGACCATTCATTGGTCGTGATGGATGTTTTTTGAAGACTTAGTATAAATGACAGCTTCTAAGTGCAGTGGGTAGAGATGGTAACAACAGTTTCTTTCCTATTGCTTGGGCTATTGTGGAGATAGAGAATAGATAAATATGGAACTGGTTCATGGATCAGTAATTGGATGCACTTGGTATGGATGGAAATAAAATTAGCTGAATTTCTGATAGACAAAAAGGTTTGTTGGAAGTGTTTAAGAATCTTCTTCCTAATGCAGAGCATAGATTTTGGGCCAGGCACATATATAAAAATTTTAGAAAAAAACATCCAGGGTGAAAGCTAAGACATTATGTGTGGGAAGCTTCAGGGGCATACACCTTAGCTGATTTTGATATTGTGATGGATAAGATAAAGAAAGTTAGCAAGGAAGCTTATGAATGGTTACAGAAACTTCCTCCAGGACAGTAGTCAAAGCATGGGTTCTCAACCCATTCTAAGTGTGATCTGTCAAGCAACAATATGTGTGAATCATGGAATAAACACATATTGAAAGCAAGAGACAAGCCTATTATTTGTCTACTAGAAAGTATAAGAAGGATGCTCATGGTCAGGTTCCAGGATAAGAGAGAAAGGATGGGAGCTCATGATGGGTTTCTTGTTCCTAGAGCTCTAAAAAAATTGGAAGAAGTCAAAGAGGGAATAAAAAAGTGTGTTATTATTAGTTGTGGACTCAACAAATATGAAGTATCTCAGAGGGAAACTAATGATTTAGTAGACTTGGAAGCAAGGACTTGTAGTTGTAGAGTGTGGGAACTCACAGGTATTCTTTGTGAACATGCAGCTGCATGTTAAGAAGAAGAGACATGCAATTGAAGACTATGTAGATAAGTACTACCATAAGTCAACCTACTTAAAGGCTTATGTAGAGGTAATCAATCATATGTCAATGAGAAATCTAAGACAAATATGTGGGGTGGTACCTATGATTCCTCCTGTGGTCCATATCCATACAGGGAGAAGGCAAAAAAAAAAAAAACTGATGAAACAAACACTAAGAAGCAAGGCAATATTAGAGCAACTATCACATGTGGCAAATACAAGCAGTCTGGGCATAATACAAGATCATGCCAAAATGCTTATAAAGAGAAGGTGGAAGTGCCAAGAGGCAAACCAGGTAGGCCTAAGCTCTATAAGTACCCTATATGTGTGTCAGGGTAATCCAACCCCTCATCTTGAAGGAAATGCTACCCCCCATAATGTTGAAAGTGTTGCAAGGAGAGAGAGTGGTGGTAGAAAGGTTAGTAGTTGTTATTCTTTAAATTTAAATTTAGAAGATTACAATGTCTTACCCGTGTCTTTATTAATGGATTATTCTTTTGACAGGTTGTACAAAAGTAGAGGCTATCATGTGGTCGAACAATTTGGCATTTTGTGATGATTTTTGGCATTATATGGTCTTACATTTTGGCATTATGTGGTCTTACATTTTTGGCAATGATGAAATGAGTTATGTGAAATTAAGGACCAATTGAAGACTGAGCTTTGATACTTGAAGCTCTGATAATTAAAGACTGAGCTATGATACTTCAGGTTAGCTATTGTTTTTTCAGTTTAATTCTTTTCTTGGCATATACCTAGACTAGTTTATAGCAAATAATTTTTTTTTATCAATATTTGCCTGGTTCTATAGGTTGTAATGTTTAAGTCCTGTGTGTCCTTGATTTGACATATGCTTGTTCATCCAATCCTTGAAAACATGATCTAATTATTTTTGTAGGGTCTTACCTATTTGTTATCTGTCAATATTTAGACTGTAATGTTTATGTTCTCTGTTCATTGAAATGCATACTTGACTTGGATTAAACTTTTGACAGGTTGTACAAAAGTAGATGCTCGGTTTGGGCATGTGGTGATGCATGTTTGTGATTTTGGTAACCCATTTTGACATTTGGCAACGATGAAATGGAGTTATGTGAGTTTAATGACAGTAGGTAGCTGTCTGATGCATTTTGGCATTTTGGCCATAATGAAATGGAGTTATGCTGACTTATGTGATGCTGGTGAAATCTATTTTGGCTTTTTTCTACCTGTATGATGCATTCTGTAGCTCTACTAAAGCTGTTGTTGAGTTTTTTGATGTATTTGCTATCTGATACTTAGTAACTCTACTGAGTTATGCATTTGTGATGCTTGTTGCTACATGTATGATAACTCACATAACACTTCTGAGCCATTGTCTCTAAGCAAAGTCTGGGTAAAGAGAGGTTGTTCATTTATACTCTTATATCTTTAGTGATTATTATATCTGAATTACTGCTATATTTCTAATCTAATACTTAGTTTACTTGTGTTTTGGATGACAGGTTGGTTGATGTTGCTAGTAGAAGGAGCTAATATTTTGGACTATTGACATGCTTGGCCTATGTGTTTTTTTGTTTATATTTGTGATAGTTAACAGAAATATGTACTTACAGGCTTACCTACTTAAAGGCTTATATATTAAGTACTTACATGCTTGGCCTCTGTGCTTTTTTTATGTACTTACAGAAATTATGTACTTACAGGCTACTTTACAGAAATTATGTACTTACCTACTTAAAGGCTTATATATTAAGTACTTACATGCTTGGCCTATGTGATTTTTTGTTTACCATTATCTACTTTATTTATACTTGTTAGATTAAGTACTAACATGCTTGGCCTATGTGATTTTCATATGTTAAGTTTAGTTGTTTATTTCATATTTGGGATTGTGAAGTTAAGTTTACTTGTTTGGATGATATATTTGTTTGTTTGACAGACAAGTTAAAAGAGAGTGAGAATGTGTTTGCCATAAAATTTTACTATAATAATTACCCATTGCATTCATCATACAAATATTTTAAACATTATTATACAGGTTACAAAACCGAAAATAAATTGCAAAACATGGATGTTGAAGTATGATTTTGGTTCAGTGTCCGCCACCGTCACTGCCGATGCTCTAGAAAGAGATTGTAAACCTTGGCCTCGGTGCTCCTTCAATTCTGTCATTAAATTTCACATTAGGGTATGATAGTGCTCTGAAAGTTTATCATCCTCCCATAGTAGAAAACCACAAGAATTTGTTAAAAAATTTGCACATCCGTAGAATCTTCTTCCCGGGTTTGTACGTGTCCATTATGTCTTTAATGGACTAATCAATTCACAATGGCAGTAAATTATTCTAGCATAATTTTTATTTGAATATCGTGAGAACGGAGCTTGAGAGCTACAGGCCATAACTTGTAGTTGGGGATGAGATCTGCAAGAAAAACAAAATTAGCTAAAAAATTAAACTATATTTATATAATGTGGAAAAAAGTAAAACAATGAAGATAAATAAAGTAGATAATGGTAAACTTGGTGTGTTTTGAACCTACATAAATTTAACGTAGGGAATGGTAGGTAAAGTTCTTTTCGCTATCACATATATATAGAGAATGGGGAAAGGGAGCAGCCAACCTAACGTTAACTTCCAAGGGGTGTTTTAGGTATTCCCATTTTTTTTTAAAAGGTGCTACTAACTTCTACTTCAAACGGCTAGAAGACGGTAGGGTTTTTTCTGATCAAAATTTATAAATTGCGGGAGAGTTTCTATGCAGCAAACGTCTAATAGGTCTTAATTTACAAAAGTTGACCATCTAGGAGGGATTTATTTGTACTTATCCATTAATTGTCATATACTAAAAATGTCGATGACATGATATAAATATTAAACGGATTTAATTATCCAAAGTTTAATCATCATATTATGGATTTGAATATTAAACATATTTATACAATATATTAATTTAAATAAACGGATTTAATTGTCATATACTATAAACGAATTTAATTGTCATATAATTTGAATAAGTATCATTTATATTTTGAATGATTTGAATGACTATCAATTAATTATCATATACTAAAAATGACAATAACATGATAATTCCATATTAATTTGAATTGCTATCAATTAATTTTAACATACTAAAAATGACAATGACATGATAATTCCATATTAACTTATGATTTGAATGACTATTAATTAGTTTTCATATACTAAAAATGGCAATGACATGACAATTTAAAGTAAGTTTCTATCACGTAAGTTTCTGTCTACTACTTCAAATTATCTCCAAAGTTTAAAATTTTTAGTCACATGGCTTAACCCGGGCCTAATCGGGTCCCCGACCAGGCCGGGCCGGGTTGATTGGGTTGAAAGGGTAAACCCGCTTCGGAACAAATTTTTTATCTGGCCGGACCGGCTTGGCCAGGTCCTTCGGACCGTAAAATGGCAACTCAGCCCGGACCCATTAACTCTATAGGCCGAGCCGGGCTGTCTAGTTGATCGGGCCAACCCAGACCGTCGTTGACCGGACCGGGCCCAAGCTGGGTTCCGGACCGCCAGGCCATTACACACCTTGACCTATTGTACATACTAGTTCTATTTTATATAAAACCATGTTGATGCTTCTTTAGTCTTTGGGACCTGAACTGTAGTCCAACTTGTCCTGGACGAGGGTCGTCCCTGCTTAAACATGAAATATAAGGAAAAAAAAACTCCTAACAATTAGTGTGCCCCCTACATTTGAAAACATAGAACCTACAAAATCTACATTAAAATTATGATAATTTGTTCTTGCTTGTGAATGAGTTTGGTGTGTGTAATCTCCTATTATGGTTACAAGAGAAAGAAGAATAGGGTAAGGAAAAGAAGATAGTTGTGTTTGTGTTAGAGAAGAATTGTGTTTGTGTCCCCCCCCCTAACAATTGGTGTATTGTTCTCTAATAAATTTTCAACTTAAATGTGTTGTCTCCTAACATGAAATATCCATTAACATATAGTATAGTGCTTAATAAAAAAAAACATATAGTGTAGTACATTTAGCATTGGCCCAAGTTATTGACTTGATGATACACCAATGGATGTCTCAAATTGTGGAGGCTAACTATAAAATAATAAAAAGCTTGTAATCCGGCCTTACAAAAAATACATATAACAATTGGTCACGAGGCCCATATAAACTTTGATCTAGATACAATAATGTATACAAAATAATTAAAATATAATAATAAAGATTTATATGTCACACATAATACATTATCCATAGAAAAAAACAAAAATATTATCGTTGTTGTAGTTTGCGTTCCATCAGCAACTTCGACAAAAGAAAAAGAAGTAGAAAATCTATGATTGTATTTAGTAAGTTTTACAAGATATTCACAAGTCTTTAAGCTATTACAAATCAGTTAAGAACTTTAGATCTTTCAAAGATAAAAATATTTCTATTTAGTTGTAGTTGTCATAATCAACTCGTTCGCAATAATAGTTAAATTCTATGTGATTATTTATTACATATATTTCTGTTTTAGTTAAAGATTGTATTAGCTTCTTTAGAAAAATTGTGTATGTCATAATCAAATGATTTGTTACCATATATATATATATATATATATATATATTAAAATATGATTAATTTTTTTTTTTAATTAGGATTTGTTATATACATATTTTTAAAATTTTAGATATATGTGGATTAAGTATAATTTTAGGCCCGCATCTGTATCATATTGCATCATCACTCAGCTTGCCCTTACACTAATTTTTCCACATAAAATTAAATGTGCTTCTCCGTTGCTCGAACCTGCAACCTCTTAGGAGGATATGCCTCACTATAACCACTTGAGCTAGAGGTCCTTGGCATATATTACACACACACACATGACTTAGACGGCTCAACAACACTAGGCCGATAATACAATCGCTCAGTCTCTCTCCCTCTCATTACAATGAATCGTGTCCTGAAGCTTATAATGTGAGGATGAGTACAATTAATGATATTCCATATATTATGTCCCGTATACAAAAGTTTTGCCGCAGTCGCACGTCCCAAATCGCCAAAGAAGCTCCACGTCTTAGTGTCGTTCGAGCTGCTCTCCCGCACCATGCACGCAATCTAGTGGGGTATCGGTACATAGAAATGCACTTGTGGGGAGGCCTCTTGCCTACCCTACAAAACCAACATGTCTGTTATGTTTGTGCACACAGTTATTATGTTGTCTTTCTAGTATTACCTTAGGTTCAATTACATAATATATGATATAAAGCGTACTATGTGTCGCATGCATATAAGTGTCACACAACTGAATATAACTTACCAACTCTTACCATCTTTTCTTCCCTGTCAGATAAAAGAACAATATCAATACGCAAGAAAGCGTTTATATATATATATATATATATATATATATATATATATATATATATATATATATATATATATATAAAGAGAGAGAGAGAGTCACGAGCGTGTCTCTGCATAAGGCAAGCGTTAGGCTCAAAAACTATACTTTGTCGTGCACCATTCCTTTGTGTCACTAATAACTTGCAGGGGATTGCCGCAAACAAGTCGACTTAATCTATATGAAGGGTCACTAGCACACAAGTCATCTTGGACTGTATCCTGGTTTAAACGGATATTCATGCAATCGCGAGTAGCGAGCTCCATTGCAATTATCCTAAATCCCTTAGTGCTAGTACTTCAGCTAGTACGGTTACGCTAGCTAGGTTAGACGACGATTCCTGCAGTCGTGTAACGAGCCCATTACTAGTTCCTGAATTACCTAGACTAGAATATAGTTCTTCCAAGCTAACACGATCCGGGTGCCCCGACGATCGTTCGAATACTAACCTAAACCTTGTGCATAAGTTGTCTGTGACCATGCATGATGTAACTTTTTTTTCTTCAACTTTACCATACTACTTGATATATTTGCTTATCTCAACTTTCCTCGTTATGTAGCTCCCGGTCCGAGGACTGCCTGGCGACCTAAAGGTCCCGAATACTTTCTATGTTTCTGACTGCCTCGGAATGACTACTCGATAGTCTTCTTGCTAAACTGCGTGAACCACATTCACGAAATACTACAACCATGTGTTATAAACTATGTGATGAGCATTGCAATAATGTGAAGATATATACTATGACAACATGTAGAAAATCTGAGAAAAAACATAAGAAAGTTCTACTTTACACAGAATGAAACACTATCACTTACAGCAAGTTATTTATTTTCATGTTCTACACAAAGTGATATAATTATAGGATTATTTCCTTAACTATGTGGGTTTATCTCTTTATATTAACATGTATCAAGTTATTGCCTAGCGACTAGCATGTATCTTCCATTTTATTAAGTGTGAAGGCTAGACATAGACGAGTTTACCGAAGTCACCCACCTGAATAAGGACTTGCCTTGACCGAGCGGGACTACTAGCTCGTCTCCTGAATGCGCCAAATTCGATCGTTGTCATGCCATTGAATTATCTCGCTGAACTGAATGTAGCGGGACGTTAGATCTTAAAGCTTTGCTCTATGTTTTCGAATTCCTACTGAGTAGGTGCTGATGGGGAGGTATGGGGCATTGCTCAATAAGTCCGGGAGCTAGGCGAAGGTAGTAGCGGGAAATTGGCGAGGACGATTGTGGTGGAGGTGCGACGTGGATCCAAGTTGAGCATGGGGATCTCCTATTCCCGATGCTGGTGATATTTCTGCTGGCTAATGACAAGGCGTGTGGCGACGAGCGACGATGTACATAAGGGTGCGTGGGGGCGGGTGTCAGGCCCCAGAACCAGAATACTGGAGAGCGGGGGCAGACAAAACCAGTTACGTATACCAGAGTACTCTATACCCCTAGATACGATCACGACTGTCTAGACATGTGAGGGTTTACTTTACAATCCATCAGCAATCATGGGTCAAGAATCCTAGGTATCTCAATCTCAAGCAAGCAATAAGTTACAAGATGTATGATCACCAAACATATAATAGTGAGGCATCCCAAACTATATATACACAGATGATCATGAAGCTAGTTACAAAAATAAAGAACTAGCAAAAGTACAATGTTACATGATCAGCTCTGGCTATAGTCTAGAATATGCTTTACATGTAGGCCCGCAGACTAAAATGTCAAGTTCCAAAATACGAGCTAAATACGTGCTCGGTGGCATAAACGCCTCAAAAGAATAATGTACAAGATTTGGCGGGTGATGAAGAATAAACACACTCATGTCCTCGGGTGCTCCTCGTGTTCACCATCTTAAGGAGGAAAGCACGGAAGATCCTGCGGTCCTGCTCCAAAATATGGCCATACAAAATCAGTAGGATCAGACCCCCAAAACAGCAATTACCACAAGGAAGCCAATCTTAGGAACTAAAACATCATACAAACAATTCAATAAGACATTGTACAAGGAACATTTAAAAATAGTACAACAGGTAAAAATAACAGTTAAACATACCTTGGATTATTAATGGATATCTAGAGTCAGCCTTCAATTACTTTTCTCATGATCAGCTATTTAAAATAAATTAGGACGAGACTGGATTGAAAATTAAGCAATCACGGCCAATCATGCATTACGTCTTGCTATCATTAACTAACTAGAATTATCACAGTCCTAGTTACTAACATATGCAGTTTGAGATTTCTTACAACCACGTGCCCTGTAGACCATTCGGGTTATCCAGACGAACATGTACATAGTATAGATATATTAGGTATAATAATTTCATATCTTTTCTAGTAGTGCAACACTCGACAGTGTGATGGAAGTGTGCCCCTCACGACGGAGAGCTACAAATCTATCATGTGTCGCTGGGATACCGGGATTGCATGTAGCCAAGAAAATATCTCTATATGCTTTCTAGATTATTATTCTAGTTATTAGCCTAGAAAATTATCAAGGATTCTCGACCATGGTGTAACGCCCCGCTCCGCGCCGGCGTTATGTATCAAGGTGAGTGGGCAGAACTTCGTTCTCTGATTCTTGCACGCCTTAATAAATAACCTGAGTTTTTGCTTGCAATATTTTCTTAAGAGAATGATAGAACCTGCCTTGCATGTTAATGAACGAACTCACCTAGCTTGTCTTGAATCAATGTCTGCTAAACGAGAATTCTGAATCGCCTGCTTAGAGTGCATGAACATGTTCACTATCGTCTATGCTTCGAGAGAACCATACTGTGCCTGAACGTGTTCAAGTGATAAGTCGGATTGCCCCGCAACAATGAGTGTATTCTGATGGTTCATCTCGTCTGCATACTAGAGTTTATTTGATAGTGTTCCATGCATTCGTACGCGGTCGGACAATGGCTATTGGTGGAGAGCTGAACTGCATGTGTCCCGGCTGCTACCATGATAGTACAAAGCAACCATGAGTCACAGCTGCCTCTAGCATCAGATAAAAGAGTCATTGGTATGCTGTTCCCCCAGCTGCCGATCCTGAGATACTCGGGGACCGCCCTGCATATAGCTAAGTCATTGTGTTGGCTTGGATAGTGACTGCCCCTAAGAATGTGCATCGTGTGTCTAGCCTTGCATCAGACCCTCGAGTCGCACGAGACACACTGCGCACACCCTGAAACATGAACGGTTTACTTGCTTGCATATTCAATATGAAACTCTGTTTCCAAACATGTTTCTGAACAAGTAAATCGACTCTGCTAGAACTGCATGAAACGAACCTAGGTAAAACTAGAAAGATCACTAGTAATGTAATGTTTTATAACATGATTACTTAGTGCCTGTTTGAGTGAATGCTTGTTTCTGTTCAGTTGATTTATCTCACCAGTACTTGTATAAAGTGCTGACCCACCAACAGTTTACTTGTTCGCAGGTACTGGATCGTCCGAGGAAGCGATAGGCGTACCACAGTCCCGAAGACCTGGAATCCTGGTTTCGATTGTTGCCCCGAGAATGCTATCGTATAAGGGGGCATAATGTATGGAACGAACGTGTGCCTTTGCTAAAGGAAACCCAAGTTGCCTCGATTGTCCCGAACACTCATTTGGCTAATGCATTGCATTGCAACAAGTCCCTTTCCGCTGCTTACTCGATGATGCGATGATAGCCAACTATCAACTTAAACGATTGGCCTTGCACGGGCGCAACCCCAGGCCCGTGCGGCATCACGTCCCCCGAAAGCTCGAACGGGCCATTCGCTTGGCTCCCTTCCTCCCTCGCACCCGCGGGACGGGCGCGGTGATTCGCGTCCGGCGCGCCGAGGCACGGTGATTCGTGCCCGGTTCGTTGAATCCCGGCCGTACGGGGCGGGGCAGGGCGGAGCGGCGGCCCGGGCGGGTCCGGGGCGTGACACATGGTGCTCAAGAATCTGCCTTAGACATGATGCAAGACATGACAGTAACTTGACGAGTTCAATCAAAATCAACCACGGAGATACATGTCATGCAATACTAGTGCTACTAATAGCCTTGATCAGGATAGTTATATAAATTCTCAAGTCAGGAGTGCGCTACGTCGAGCCATTATCAAGATTATCAATACAAGATCAGGATTCAGGAGTTCATTTAAAATGTACAATCACTAGATCATGTCAGAAAATCAGGATCAATATCAAGAATGTCATGTTCAAAAAATAACTAGGATTAACTAAAATAACGGGATTAAAGTGAACTAGATAATCATCAAGAGTTAAGCATGTTAAAGAGAATACTCGCATACATGTGCATAAATTAATAATTCAGGGTTGCCGCATAAATCAGGCAAGAATATAACATCCGCGCACAATAGATCAAAAACTACCATTGGCGCACAAACGGGTATTGGCGCAAAATCACTAATTCAGGCAGTTCTGGCGCACTTTGATACAAAAGTGCATCGAGCAAAGATGGAGCACAATCATACTAAAGCGCACTTCTAGGATCTTCGCGCACAATGATATAAGTATGCGAGCCAGGAGATTGGCGCACAATCTATCATTGGCGCACAAATAAAAGTCTCCAAGATATAAACTTGGCGCACTTTTATCAAGTATGCCAGCAGAAAGGTTCGGCGCACAAACAAGTGCGAGAAGAATGTCTACTAAAAGACAAAACATAAGTCTCAAAGCATGGCACAACAGTCTAGACAATACTGTAGTCGAGAACACAATTCTCGAGAATGGTCGGAAGTCATTATTTAGTTATTAAGTAATATGAAAGGCTGCAAAGTGCACAATCTCTGGAGAATGCCACGCGCCAAGTACCAAAGTGCGCTATTCTCCAGAAGGGACAAAGTGCGCCGGTAAGAAAAGTTTACCAAAATGCACCAACTCTGCAATATCTGCAAAGTGCGCCAACTTGGCTATATTAAGTTGCGCACATTCTTGATGACTTGCAGATCCATTCAAAAGTGTGCCAAGTGGGATTGGCGTACTTTTGAAGGAATTATCTTAGTACAAAACGTACGTAGGAGTAGAGAAGTGTGTCCAAAGTACTTAACATATCTTGGCACATTTTTTAAAGAATTTATAGAACACACACAAGTGCGCACACTGGAACATCGCTTATGCGACAAGGGTTCCCTGCGTACTTTTTTGTATATATTCTCAGGACAACTTTTTATTCTTCGACTTGCTGTTCTCGGGCTCCATGATCAATAATACAAGAAAATCAAAATTATCATGAAGACAAGTTCTAAATATTAAGCAAATGAAACATATCAAGTAATTAAACAAGTTATACTAAGAATCCAAACAAGGTTCATGATTGTTCCTTCGGTTGGCAAGATGTACTTGCCTACAGTCAAGTTCTAGCCTAATACCAATACTACCAAGGTCAAGTTCTACCCTAATACCAACACTACCAAGTTCTAGGGTCAATACCTTGGCTAAACTAGGTTTTAAAGTCATACTTGTTAGCTATGATATAATAATATTATATATACTATATAGATATACTAATATATATAATAACTTAGTCTAACACTTAATACCTAGCCAATACCTTAGTATTACCTCATTACCTAGCTATTACCTTAGTATTGCCTTATTACCTTAACCAATACCTTAACATATTATCCCGTATCCTAGTTTCTAGACTAATACCTTAGCTAATACCATTACATTGACCAATACCCAATACCTTAACTCATACCTTGGTACATAACCTATTACCCAAGCTATACACTGTCCTTACCATGGTATCTTAATCCAATACCTAATATCATAACATTACCTTAGTATCCTAGTATTACCTCATACTAGTTCTAATATTTTGATATATTGGTATTCTAAATACCTTGATACATTCTAGGATACCACACTCAAATTTATCCCACACATATCTCACTTGTTTGTACATTGTACCATATTAGGTATCATATGATACCAACCCCCTAAGATACTAACCCATGACCATAACCTACACTTACCTTATCTCCAAGATACCCACCCTACTCTTGGCACTTGACATCTTAATATTACATATTATCTAGTTCTAATACCCAATATCTTAGTATCTTGACCAATA
Organism: Iris macrosiphon; assembly: GCA_036927795.1. NCBI lineage: Eukaryota > Viridiplantae > Streptophyta > Magnoliopsida > Asparagales > Iridaceae > Iris > Iris macrosiphon. The sequence goes on from JAYESA010000016.1 coordinate 156,541,526, forward strand.
CATTATCCTCCTAGATACTTATCCAACTAACTCTAATACTAATACTTGATACCAAATATGATACCTTACTCAGGCCCCAATACTCACTTACCCTCACTCATGATACTTGAATGTCATGATACCAATATCCTCATGGTACCCAAGTATCACACTAGTACCTTGCCCCAAACTCTAATACCTTGACAAATAACTCACATATATTTGGCTCACTTGATAACCACTTGTATCAACACTAGCATGCACATTAACTAACATATATTACCCAACACTTATATATATATATATATATATATATATATATATATATGCTTGAAAACCTATGATACCTACACTCACTTGATATCAATACTACCTAGTCTAATAGGATACACAAAATATCTATGTCGTATAGTCAGTTCTTTACTTGTAACCAATACGGCACCTATTAGACATATTCAATAAATTCTAGGGTTAAATTATGTCATAACCTTTCGTATTAGCTTTTTGAAACTTTAAACGGATCGCATGTTCGTATCCGGAAGCTCCCGAAATCGCGAAAACATCAAAACACGTTCATCTTTTGGACACCTAACAATCAAACAATTTTACAAAAAGTTTTAGAACGAATTTGGCCTATTGATTTATATATTTGGAAATCGATACGTTCTTTTAAAAAAACGGAAGATTAATCGAAGTCCTTAGTTAGGAGTTATGACATTTCTAAGTTGCTATGGCTGCTAAAAACGAGACTGAATACTATGACAAATTTGAGCTGTTTTGGACAAAAGAACACATGTATACACCCAATTTACCAAATTCACCTATACGTATCATGGTGTATCATGATACGGACTCTACATGTCCAATTTTGGATATAAGAATACATTCACACCATCAAATAAATATTAATAGTCCTCATTAGGATACAAAACATACACTCAATGGACACAATTAGGGTTTTTCCTAAATTGAGACCTAAAATCATAACACCAACTTAGATATACCAAATTGAGGACTCCTAGTGCCTAAATCTACCATTGGAAAGTCAAATCTAACCATGAAAATGTTCCTACATGACTAAGGGGTGTTCCTAACCATGAATTTGATGAAACTGCGAGAACTATCTAGTATTTTAGTAGCCTCTTTGGAGAATTCCGAATTTAGACATGGAAGTGATAAGTCGGATACGATCTCCTAGCAAGCTCCTCTCCTATGAATCTTCTTGTGCTCTCTGATGCTCTAGGCCTTCATGATGGTGAGAATGGGTGGAATTGAAAGTGGATTGAGTGAAATTGGGAGAGAATTGAGTTTGCTTGGAAAAAAAGAAGCTTTAGAAAAAATGAGACTAATGAGTGAAATGAAATGAATGGATGAACCATAAATTGAACTTATCTCTTATAGTAAGATTTGGTCATACAAAAATATCAAATTTTCTCCTCACCATTTGTCATTAATGGAATCTAATTAACTAAAGGAATGGATCTCTACAACTAAGAGGAATATTCTTTTCATGACAACTAAACTTAATTAATTCTAATTACTAAAGTCATGACTAACAATAATTAGCACTAACTAACACTTGTAAATTCTAATTGGCTAGCCACTAACTAATACTAATATAATTCTAGGCAATCACTAATATAAAATAATATAAAAAAAAGCTAACAACATACAAAATTACTAAAATATCTCTTTGGTAGAAAGTGGTAGTTACACCCACGACCAAGGCCAAGCTCGGCTGATGCTCTCTGCTGGGGAAGAAACGAAGAAGGAAAGAGAAATGAAAGGAAAAGAAAAGTGAAGGAAAGAGAATTAGATTACTTATATAGCCAAGGGATTGATTGTAGGCCATTGGATCATAATCAATGCCTCTCACCCGGGTTCATCACAACCACCCTCCAAGAAAACCGAGGGACCAACAGTCCAAAATATACAACTAAGAAAAATTTATAAAAACAACCCGAACAATGCATGAATGGTATAAAACATGATGTAAACAATTAAACAATAAGTAAGCTATACATGTATGATACGCGCATACCAGGTACGTATACTAGAACGGTGAGACGAGTCTCACAGTGGGGTTGTCCAAGTGTTATGGTCATCTGCACAGCTCAACCGAGGCGACCGACGGAGGGGGGCACATGACCTTGCTCGCGAGCGGAGACAATGGAGACGCTGAAGGCCTGAAATGGCTTGTCCTACAGGGACTCACTGGATGTTAATACCGCTTCGTCTGCTATCTGTTGTCGTTGGTGCTGCTGCATTATCACCGGTGCTAGTGGGAGCAAGTGGGTGTAGTGAGGAGCAACAGAGCCTAGCGAGTCTACTGGTGCGGTAGCGTTGCACTGAGATAGATAGTTCTCGAGGGGTTATGTGTCTAGTCGTCGTGACGATAACTCGAGCAGGGCTCGAGCTCCTGCCGATGCCACGATGATGATGGCGTAGGTGTAGGTGTAGGTGTAGGGGGAGGAGGAACTCGACAATGAGCAGAGGCGTAGAGAGGGAAGGAAAGGAGAGGGAGAGTTTTAAATTGGATGGGGGGAGGTTACGGTACGTGAAATACCTCACAATAGGGATAAAAAATAGAGGTGTGAGTATGAAACTATGTAATTAATTAAAAAAAATAAGTATTAATCCTATCTTAGTAATTTAACTAATTAGGAATAAACATCATCATCAACAAGAACAACAATAACAACAACAAGATACATTAGTAATAAATGGCTAAAGGAAAACAAAAATTGGGTGTTACAAATCATGGGGTTTACAAGGAGGGAGGAGCATGAGAGGAGCATGTTATGCTGTATTCTAACTTTGGTGACGATAATGCTCGTAAGGACCGAGAAAGTACGAGTGGACTACGATGAAGATGGTCACAACCCATGAGACTAGAGGAGACAAAAAGAAATGACAAAATTCATACGTTTTTCTATGCAAGTACATTATTCCTATACAAGTATATTAATGAAATATATGACGTACACATAACTTTACACACAAAATTTTCGAGGAATATATATAATAAAAGTAAAAAAAGGGAAAAATAAGAAGAAGATACTTATAAAACATGTAGAAGACTCGATAGGAATGGCTTTATTTGACTCATGTCCAATAGTAAATAAATAAATGGTAGGTCGGTGACCAATTTATATATTAAAAAATAGAAAAGTAAAAAGAGTGAAGTGTTTTATCACAAATCCAATAGACAGCTATACTCCCCAACTTTCATTATTCCTCTCCAGCGAACAGCAGAGAGGAAAGCACGAGGGGACAAAAAACTGCATTTTGTTGGAGAAAAAAAAAATCGGGAGAAATTAGCGGCGGCGGCGGCGATGGCAACGATGCAGCAGAGCCTGCGGAAAGCGTACGGCGCGCTCAAGGACTCCACCACAGTCGGCCTCGCCAATCTCAACAGCGATTTCAAGGTCCCCTTTAATTTTCGGCGTCAATTTCGGAACAAACCCCCTCAGAAGAGTTTTTCTTTTTATTTTCTTCAAGATCTGATCGATTTGTGCTTTCTAATTGAAGGAATTGGACGTGGCGATCGTCAAATCGACGAATCACGTCGAGTGCCCACCGAAAGAAAGGCATCTCAGGAGTACGTGTCAATTTTTCCTATTTTTAGGGATTTTTGTGGTGATTATTTGTGCGTTTTGCGATTTTTTTTATTTTTTTTGACAGAGATCTTGGCGGCCACGTCTATAAACCGGCCGCGTGCCGATGTCGCGTACTGTATCCATGCCCTCTCGAGGCGTCTGGCCAAGACCCATAACTGGACGGTATCGATTTTACTTTCTCCGATTTGTTTTTGGTAATTGACACAGCGAAGAAGGCGGCACGACCGAAATTGAAACACAAATATTTAGTTTCATATGACACAAAAGTTGATCTAATTATTTGGGGGTCGTCCGAAATGCAAAGATCATGATTAGCGCATTCGAGGTTTGTTTCTGTATGTATAATGGAAGGGGAAGGATAATCGGCCTAGGACTAGTTTGGATAGGTCTATTATGTATCCTTTGACGGGTCCCTTCGTTTCATCTGGGATGGATGCACGTTTATTTGGGACTTCATATGCTGATATTTCTAGAAATGGATGTTCAAGCAAAGCGCACAGTCTGGAAATGGATGGACTAGCCTGACTAAGCTTTAGTAAGTTCAAACTGTTTAACATCAAAAAATTGAACTTCGTTTGATGTAGAAAATTACATTGAATATGCTCTCGAAAGAGATTTTACAAATTATCTGCACAAGAAATATATTATGGGGAGGTGCCGATAAGGTCCGGTCAGCGTGGCCGTTTTGTTCCGTTGATGATCTGATGGCAAGACACGGGTCTTCTTCTGACTCTCCATGGTCTTCTGGCGTAACACGATGTAGCACCTGACGTAGGTGGCAGCATAGTAAAAGGCGTGGCCTGTGGCGTAGTTCGAGGACGCTTGAGACCGACTTTTGGGTGCTGCTGTCTCTGTGTCGTGCTTGGATGCAATCGGGGACACTTGGGACCGTCCTCCTCCGTAGAAGCCCAAAGGGCTAATAAAAAACGAGAAGCTCATGAGAGTTAATGAGGGTCTCTTCTGCTCGAGGAAGAAGACCCCCTTTGGCTAATCAACTGTGGGACGATTGGGTCGTTCGGAATCGATCCTATCCGATGAAGCCCAAGGGGCTATGAAATGTCCAAGGAGGACTTTGATGATTATCTTCATCGATTTGGGAGAGGAGCCTTGTTTAACACCTGAATGCTTGGAGAGAATTGGGGTTGCTTGGGATTGATCTCTTTGGGGAAGCACCGTAGGCTATCAAGTGGGTAGTTCGTGGAGCTAATAAGAAGCCACAGGACTAATGATGATGAATACCCCCCCTCCTGGGTAGAAGGAAGATCCAGGATCCGAAGACCAATAGAATAGCTTTGTGGAGGAATGCTCCAATCCGAGAATAAGGAACCTCTCGGGGTCTTTCTGAGCTTAAAGGGAGATGAACGCCCCCATTTAGCCCCTTACGGGACTATTTATAGCACCACCACGGGTGTAGTATCCCTTAAAATCTCGCTTGTGGGGTCAACTACTATGTTAGCCTCGTTCGACGAGGCTAGAAGCGATAAACGAGGCTATTAGCCTCTGTTAGCGAGGCTAGAAGCTGGAAGAGAGGCTATTAGCCTAAGGTTTTGAGGCTATTAGCCTGAGGATGTGAGGTTAACTCGCTGTAAGCGAGGCTAGAACCAATTGTTTGCCTTTAATTCCTATTTAATTCGGGATACGGGTATTAATGACCCATTAAATGAATAACGGCCCATAATAATCATGGGGTTTTAGCCTAAAAATGGAGGTAAAATCCCCTAAAATTTACTCGTAGAATAATCGAAAACTGTTGTATATACGATGAGACTAGACGTAAGCGAGGCTAGCCTGTTTGGCGAGGCTAACTTGTCTAGTAAGGCTAGCCAATAAGCGTAGCTAGCATGTTTGAAGCAGCTAGCTATCTAGGCTTATCAAACCTTGCATGTGTGGCAAAGTTAGCCTATCTAAGACATGCTTGACCCATTTGAGGTTAGATGAGTCCATTGGGTCCAAATGACTATTTTATCCCTTGGGGACTTGCAGGAGCATGGCGGTGTAAAACTGACCGACATTGTTTTCGAATTGTCTTTTCTAAGTGTAAAGAAAACCCCTTTTAAAGTTTTCGAAGATCCGAATGGGCTGGTTAGGAGTTTGAAGTACTTTGAATTACTTTTGGTGCACTGACGATTTGAACTCATCTGTCTGGCTTGCAGGCTGTCCTGCAAGTGCTTTGTCGGGGTGATTGGAATATTCTATGCCGTTGTATGTCTTTGAAAAGTTATATTATGCCTTTGATCCAGTCTAAATGCTCTTTTAGCGAAGATGAATGCATTGGTGTTTCAACTTTACTAATACCAGAACTTGCTGACTCAAGCGGATTGCCACATTTGCGAACGTGACATATTTGAAATCCGTCAGGGTTATGGGTTTGTCAGAGGTAATGGTTAACATGACATTATATAAATTTGTCAGAGGTTTAGTGTTAACATAATAAGGATATTCCTTACCATGATTTTGAGGTTTAGTTTTAACATAACAAGGATATTCCTTACCCTGCTGGGAAAGAATAAAGGATGCCACATTTGCGAATGTGACATATTTGAAATCTGCCAGGGATTATGGGTTTGTCAGAGGTAATGGTTAACATGACAAAGATATAAATTTGTCAGAGGTTTAGTGTTAACATAATAAGGATATTCCTTACCATGATTTTGAGGTTTAGTTTTAAGTTTTTAACATAACAAGGATATTCCTTACCATGCTGGGAAAGAATGAAGAAGTCCCTTAGGGGATAACTCCGTCGGGTAGGTAATGATTAATGTGACAAATGGTATTCGCCAAAGGTAAAGTTGTTAGCGTAACGAATGAGCTCCGTCAGATGTAATGTTTAACGTGATGGGATACGATCGTCATAGGTTGTCGATTTAACGTGACAGAGAAAAGATAAGGTTTCACGTGACGAAATTCGATCGCAAGAGGTTATGTCACTTGTGGAGCTTATGGTTACTCCGTTGAGGATGAGAAGTGGACTCTTGCGGTCGCTCCTCTTTTGGTAACCCCTCTTGGTAACCCTGCGAGGGAGTCTTGATTTTGGTAAAACAAAGAGCATAAAAGCTCATGATGTTCACTGGGGAGAGTAGGCACACTATCTGTTAGAGTAGCTAGTGAATATTCATCTAGAAAATTCCGTGAGATGATTTGCCAGAGGTAACTGTTAATGTGGCAAGAAACTTCGTTGGAAAAGTCAACAAATATTACCTGGAATTAGTAGCTTTTTGTAAGAGGATCATCTCCTTGAGGGCAGATAATCGTTAGAGATAGTGATTAATGTAAAGAATGTGAATCTTTAACCCTAGCGTTGGGGTTAATTACATGAGCTATACGGAGGAGATATGACATAAGTGATTAGAGTTATGGTGCTAATGTGATCACAAGTCGTTGGATAGAGGACTTCATCTCAGAAGGAGGCAACATCGTCTTCCTCTGACTCTGTCCTCTGAATCCGCGTAAGTGCCATCACATGAAGACTGAGCCATGTCTTGATCAGACCTTTCAGTTGTCTGCTTGGTTATCTCGGCTTGTTTGATGAGATGCTTCCAAGTATGGGATTTAAGAGTGTCCATGTAAATTTTTACTTCACGGAGGAAGTTGTGCCTACATGTTTGCAACAACATGGTCAAAGGCATACCAATAAGGCATCGAAGTGAGATGTTGCGGAATCTCTCGGTATAATCCTTGACGTATTCTCCTTTCTGAGTCGTGAAGAATAGCTTGGTCATAGTTACCTTGGTATCGTCTTCGTAGATCTGAAGAGGAAGTGAATTTCGAGGTCGAGCCAAGAAGTGATGGAGCCTATAGGAAGGCTTTTGAACCAGTCGAAGGCAACTCCTTTGAGCGTGCCGATGAATGGTTCGGTCATCATGACATCATTGCACATTACATTATTGGTTTGGTCTCGAAAATGATAAATATGCTGGCTCAGAGAACCCTTTATGTTGTACGATTGTAGCGTTAGCGGTTTGAACTTGGGGGAAAGAGGTATAGGAGTCCATCCCATTCCAACGGATATGGTTGGACAACACCCACATTCTTCATTTTATCCCTTTGAGCGAGGGATGCGACTTGGTCTTGGATGCCTTTCAGGACTTTGGCATTGACAATGGTCGTAGTCGTATGAGGGACTTCCTCCTCATTATCCTTGTTCTTGTGAGACATGAGCCGTCTCATCATCTGTTGGATGTGTTCAAGGATCGCTTGTTGTTCCCTAAAGGTCTGTTCCAGAGCTTCCATGCGCTATATGAGGTCCGAAGAACCACCCACAGTCATGTGTGCGGATTTTAGCTTCCATGCGCTGTATGGGGTCCGAAGAATCACCCTCAGTCATGTGGGCGAATTCTTCTCTTGTTTGGATGGAGCTGATGGTGTTGGATGAGGCGTAAGTTGAACCTTCTTCCTCGTCACCTGGCCATCGGGTACGCTGGTTCCACGTGGCAGACGAGGAAGTTCCCACTGCCAGAGACGGCTGCCCGTAATCGTAGGGTATCGTCGCCCGAGACCGAGTGCCTTGGAAAGGATCATCAAACTGGGCTAGTGGATCTGTCCTAAGCTAGGATTGAAATCAGGATATGATGAGTCATGATCCACAGGACGCGAGGATTGGCAACCCCCATCTTCGTCTTCGAGATCCGTGCACTTCCCAGCTTATCATATTGACATAGGCAGTGGGAAGATCTTGAGCGTTCAAATATTTCCTCTTTAGAGCCCTGAGTCTCGTAAAGGGCTTAGCCATATCTAGTGATGATTGAAAATCAATGGACACTTGGCTGAGCATTACCTGTATATGCTGTGAGCGACTACCATTGTAGTTTGTGGGACCAACCTCTGGCAACAGTGTTGGACAGAGTGAGATGTCGCATGATGGCAGTTGGCTTGTCCACTCAAAGCTGGAGAGAGCTTTTGAAAAAGCTATTGTAGCCCCGCTATAGGTGTTGGTATTAGTCTCGCTGGATGCGCAGCTTGTAGCTTCGCAGGAAGTTTTAGCAGCAGATTTGCAATAAGCTTTGGCATTAGCTTCCCCGTATATGGTCGTGTTAACCTTGCTGAAGGCCTTGGCTTTCTTAGCTCCGCGGGAGCTTTTGTCGTGTTAACCTTGCTGAAGGCCTTGGCTTTCTTAGCTCCGCAGGAGCTTTTGTTGGCTAGAACTCCTCTGCAGGAGTTGGCCTTGTGGAAGGCTCTATGTTTAGCTCCACAGGGGCTAGTGTGAGCTTTAGCTCCACTGAGGAAGCTTTAGCTCCGTTGGATGCCCGCTTCCAACCATAGTTTAAAGTATCGGCCGATACCGATCCGATACGGCCGATACCGATACAGTTTGGCAGGTCCCGATCCGATACCGACCGATACCCGATACTGACCGATACCGACATTAGAGGTCTCTTTTCCAGTCAATTCGGCAAAAAAATTTGAATTAAAAAGACCAATTAGAAAGGATGTAAAAGCATAGTAAGGTTGTAAAAATATATAAAAGAGGAAAACTTATCTATCGCATATAAATCAATCGACAAGGATGACTACTATTTCATTCAATATCAAAAATACTAAGAAACAATACTGAAAATACTTTAAATTATGCATAAATGTATAAAATATATTCTCTAAAATGTTAATAATTTACTAATAGTTGTTTGCTTTCCGATACCAAAAAATCCGATACTCCGATCCGAAACCGTCGATACTACCGATACCGCTGATCCCGATACTCATAGGAATGGTCCGATACCGATTCCGATACCGATACTTTGAACCTTGCTTCCAACATAGCCCCGCCGTGAGCTGTGACGGTAGCTCTGCTGGATGAGTTAGCAACAGCTTTGTTGCACGTGGGCATGTTAGCTTCGTTAGAGCTGGATGTGGGCAACTTAGAGAAACTCGTAGACTCTCCTCTGATCTCTGCATCTCTCTCTCTCCCTTAAGTAATAGAGAAACAAGTTCTCTGATCTCCCTTAAGTGGGCGTCTTAGCTCCAGCTCCCTTAAGTAGGCGACGACTTCCTCCCACTAACAACTTTGAGAAACTCGTAGACTCTCCTCTGATCTCTGCATCTCTCTCTCCCCCCCTTAAATAATAAAGATTGACACGGCAAAACCAAAGCTCCATACTACCTGGACTTGTGGATGCTTCCCAGCCCAACAATCTCCTCTCTTCCACCAATAAGTTCCCTACTCGTCTAATTTATTATTGTGGGTTACTCTCAACAGTAGGATCCTCCTGTCACTCGACAATGGTCAACCTTTTTTTGCCAGCACTATGGCCCACTCGTCAGCAGCTGTTGAAGTCACCATTCTCTGGTGACGTGGTAATTCTTCTGGCCTACTTGTCATCTTTAGCGGCAGACACAACTCTCTGGCCCACTTGTTAGCCTTCAGATATACTTACAGTAGCAACGTCTTCTGGCCCCTCTCTCATCTCTCTAACATCACCTAAACTTATTTATTTTCATGACTTGTATCAAAGTAACTTTAGGTTTCACCTCTATTATTTCAAATAAATGATTTTTTTTATCTTCTCCTCAATTGGCACAATCTCCTACTTTCATCAACTAATTTCTTCTTGTCTTTACTTTGATGTATTGAAGCTCATCCATCACTGAAGCAGTCTCATCACTTAAGTCATCTTGTTTTACTTTTATGAACTGATATCCTTTTCCACCTCGCTATCACGTTGAAGGATCTTAAATAGAAAAAGATATCACTATTGGGTTATCCCTTGGTGTTCAATATGAACAACTTCCTTATTTCTTCTTGATTTTTTGCTAAAGCTTCATCTCAGATACATTCTTTCCATCCTTGTTATGAATCCTCTCGATGTGAAGTTTTCTCCATGTTCTTATTTTATAAGATAATGTTGCTTTAGTCTCAGTCATCATGATAACTGGTTCAGGACAGTTCTGAAAAGCCTCCTGAAATTTCTCTCCAAGCAATGATATTGCCTCAAACTATGGGACTAGTTGCCATGAGATGTAGAATCGACTGAATTTCCAAAAAAATTGGTAAAAAACCCGCCTTTTAAAAAGCGCTGATTTATGCCGACTTTCGTCCGATGTTAGCCGCTTTTTACAAAAACCGGATCACAAAAATGGAGTGCATTCAACAATGTGAGTTTTACTTGTATTAATTTATATCCTGTATTTGAACTATCTTAATTTAATAAGTAGCTTATTTATGTAAAAAAAAGTGTAATATTATATTATCTTCTAAGAAGAGGAATTGTCTTTTGCAACAAAAATTGGATGCTCTTGTTTCATTCAATGCAACAAAAAGCTGAAGAAGCGGCCCACAAAGAGGAACAAGTCTTACTATTCTATTGTCTCGAGGGAAGTTGATGAAAATGATGACCAATGATTCCTAATGAGGAGGAGATCCAAGAATCTATTGATATGATTGGATATTATTATTAGAATTAATACTAGTATTAAAATAACATGATCAACTTTTTACCACTTTTTTGATGACTAGTCCCGACTAGTCAAAAAGCGGTATTGGCCACTTTGCTACCGCTTTTAGTGCATAGGCCTCAAAGCATGAAGCTTAGTGGATCCTTGGAAAGAGGCCACTCAAGGTGTTGAGTGACAAGGGGGAGTTCACATAACTTGGTCAATTATAATTGTGTTAATAAAAAGGATCTCTAGTTGCATCCAGTAATAATTTGGGGGTCATGGTCACCATTGTTGATAAACTGATGCAAAGCCAAAGTGTGAGGTCCTCAAGTCTCTTCAAAGATGAAGGATGAGGTATAGTTGTTTTCATGGTGGACAGAGTCTTGTACTTGGAGCTTACTAATTGAGAACCCTCAGAGAGATCACATAGGATCTTCCCAAAGAAACCATGTGATTCTTCTCGAGAAAGCAGGATCGAGAGCTGGGAAGCAACATAAAGTCCTAGCTTGAGCAATGCCTCATTTCAGGTTGTGACTACTCGAAAATTGGAGAGGGAACTTAAGCAACAACCAATAACAAGTGCCGTCTCCTGTTACAAATGGTGGAACAGATATGTAATAGCTTCACTTGAACACGACCAGCTTGCTATGAATGAACTGTAGCAGTTCAAGGATGAAATTGTGTGCTATTGGTTTACTTAAGTTGTAAGTTCTTGCTAGTCGGAAGTCTCCAATGAACTAAATTTACCAATTAGAGGTCACTCATGAAGTATAGTAATCTCATCCATGACAAGAATAATCCTGCTATTTTGCTACCCGTGCACTGCAAGAAGCGAATAAGTACTTTTCATTCTCGTCAAATCTGATATGAGTGACAGTTTCCAATTAGGTGACTGGAATCATATTGAGTTGAGGGACAGTTTCCCATTAGGTCGCTGGAATCTTATATTAGCAAGTAAATATTAGCCCTTATCTGTGTCGAAGCAATTTAGCTTCATAGTTTGCAAACTGAAGGGGAATTAAGTGTTCACAATTTATTATAATTTTCTCATCACTCAAACAACTCAATCATTTAGGTATGTATAATTTGCACATTCAAGGATCTCAAGTTCTCATATGAACAAACTAAATGCCATTCTTGTAGTTTTAGAAGTTAATTTGCCAGCTCAATAGCATTCTTGTTTCTCTATTTATGTCTATGTCTATACTGTAGGTAAAGTATCACCTTTGATTGACAATTTCTCCTGTTTATGTCTTCTATAGGTGGCACTGAAAACACTGATAGTTATACATAGGGCTCTGAGGGAGGGTGATCCTACATTCCGTGAAGAGCTTCTAAATTTTGCACAAAGGGGGCGCATTCTTCAATTATCAAACTTCAAGGATGATTCAAGTCCTATTGGTCAATACATCTTCACTTGCTATTGGAAAGACAACCTTTGTGTATACTATGGTTAACTTAGCATGTTGGGTAAAGTGTTTAATTTAGTATTTGTTTCTTGCAGCTTGGGATTGTTCTGCATGGGTTAGGACTTATGGTTTGTTCTTGGAGGAAAGATTGGAATGTTTCAAGGTCTTGAAATATGATGTTGAAACTGAGCGTTTGAGAACACCTGCTCAAGGACCTGAAAAGGTTTGCATAATTGTGCTTATGCCAGATTCTAAATGTGGTTAATTCTCTGACGTTTGAAAATTTCAGTTTTGGGCAATATAATTCATCTAGAAATAAAAGCTGTTTGTTTCGCTGCAGGGCCACAGCCGAACCCGGGAGTTGGATACTGAAGATTTGTTGGACCAGTTGCCCGCTTTACAGCAGTTACTATATCGTCTTATTGGATGCCATGTAATAACTAAATGCAACTTCATAAGTTTTATGTGCATCATTCTAGTTTTCTTTGTCCCGTGGTAACTGACAGTTTGTGAACTTATCAAAATATTTCCATGTCTTTTATTAAATTAGGAAAAAACAGAAAGCCCCTCTTAACACTCAAAACAGACTAATTCCTGTGTGATATGCTGAGCCCTTCACTCCTTCCATTGGGAGCCATCTGGTGATCTTTTCAAGGAGGGAAAATGATGATTCTACCTCATAAAGGGAAAATGGAATGATTGGAGAAGTTTGGAAGGGGTTGGGCATAAGGGTCGGTTGAGTATTAGGGAAACAAATCACATGATCAGACCAGCTAAATTGCGGGGGTAAGGGAGGGGTTGGTTGATCAAACCATCTAGACGTGATTCGCTTGATCACGCGATTCATTGACCGAACCAAACCGTGCAACTGTGAAAACTTGAACGTCGTAAGTCTTGATAAAATAGTGTCAGAGGGATTGTATCCTAGTAAAGTTCAGAGGGTTTTAAATAGGACATACCTTTTAGCTTATCTGATTTCAGTACTGATATGTACTGCTTAATTTTTTTTTACAGCCAGAAGGAGCTGCTCTTTGCAATCATGTTATACAGTATGCACTAGCTCTGGTAAGCTTATCGTTTCTAATAGTCATTATCTGTATGCTATATTGCATAAACTATTAATATCTGTTTTCTGAGATATACTACGACAATAAAACATTTATTTCAAATGGTCTGTGTTTTTACCTTTTAATAGCCGCAATTTCTGAATCTCTGTTTCTATAAACATCTATAGAACTGTTTGTTCACCACTATGCAGTTAAAGCGGTAGCAAAGCGGTCGATACCGCTTTTTGAGTAGTCGGGAGTAGCCGTCAAAAAGTAGTAAAAAGCGGATCATGTTAGTTTTAATACTAGTGCTAATTCTACATAATAATATCCAATGATATCAATAAAACAAACTAACACCAAATCATGTCAATAAAAATGAGTTTCACAAAGTACCTCATTATTTCCATAATCATAGGTAATATAATATTACATAAATTTTTACATATAAACTACTTACTAAAAGGAAATAGTTAGAATACAAGATATAAATTAATATAAGTAAAACTCGCATTGTCTCCAATCCAATGCAATCTCCATCCAATTCCTAATAAGGTCATTCTTATTTGAAATCCGAGAAAAGCGAGACAAAAAAAACAACCAACCCAACCTCTTAACCTTTTAACACACTTCTTAAAACCTTCTGGTTTAGATTCAAAAATGCGATTTTCAATTATTTGTGAAAAATCGCCAATCAAGTTGGACTGCTATGGTTGAGTCTAAAGAGAAGGGCTCTCATCCGTACTTCCAGCGTGCAAACCGTACCCAAAACAGAAATGCAAATGTTTAGGCTGCTCCATTTTTTTGTAAAAATTGGGAAAAATTGGGGGCCAATTTTTTGCTCGATTTTTGTAAAAATTCAACCGGTTCTACAACGCCTGGCAACTAGTGGGCTACTAGACTAGTCGTCGCTTTAACTGCATAGATTCATCATCCATCAGGCATTTCCTTGTTCTTTATTTTCAACAAGTTTACAGACATAATTTGTCTCTGAAACACTTCCTAATCTAAGTGGCAATAAAATCAGGTCCAACAACTTTCCCCTTTTTACTTTCCTTAAAGCCCCCTTTATTCAGTAGCTCTAATATTACAGCGGTAGCATTTCCCAACATGTATTGATCATTTGTTTTTAAATTCAATTCTCCTAGTTGCTTATTTTAACAACTTGTAAAATTTAAGTCACATTTCTATGTACTTTCCTTTTATGAATATTGTTTATCTTCTCTCGTAATACACTTAAAAGTCTTAAACTTATCTATGCCTTCTCTTTTTCCTACATTATTAATAATTTACCTATATTATCCAAGATGTCCACTATTTAATCATTTACCTTCATCCCTACATTATTAATAATTTACCTATATTATCCAAGATGCCCACTATTTAATCATTTACCTTCATTGAACTTAAGACCTTGCTTACCTATATTATTAATCATATGCGCTTCTCAATTGTCCAATATGTATTCATGTTTTCCTCCAGATTTTTTCCTTCTTTTTGAGCATTGCTACTGTCGTCCTTTGTGTATTCCTAAAATGGGTTATGTATCTAACCATCTGTTTGGCTCATATGTGCACAGGTCTTGAAAGAAAGTTTCAGGATTTATTGTGCTATTAATGATGGCATCATCAATCTTGTTGACAAGGTATCAAAGCATGATCTTCCAGGTTGACGCATGAGACATCTTCTTATTGTACTTAATTTAATTTTTCTTCATTTATTGCAGTTTTTCGAGATGCCAAGACATGAAGCTTTTAAAGCCCTTGAAATTTACAAAAGGGCTGGTCAACAGGTATGGTGTATGCCTTGCATCTTTTGATTGTATACTCCTATTTGAAAATTTCAAGGTGGTTGTGGTAGACAGTTGAAATACTGTTATTAAGATTAGAGGGCTCAGAAGGTCCTTGTGTCTGGTTGCCAAGGAAATCTGACTCTGGTGTTCTTGCAGGCTGGAGGTCTATCAGATTTCTATGAAGTTTGTCGGGGATTAGAACTTGCTAGGAATTTCCAGTTTCCTAACTTGAGAGAGGTAGTACTGATACTCTTTATGACTTTATTTGCCTTGTTTCTCTCGATATGTAGAGTTCATAATTTGGTCTAATCATTTATTTCTTTGCACATTTTCCAGCCTCCACAATCGTTTCTCGTGACAATGGAAGAGTACATAAGAGAGGCCCCACGGGTGGTTTCTGTTCCTAGAGAACCATTGGTTAGTTACTAATCCAACTACACAAGTTTTCCCATTTTGATCCTGAACTTTGAAGTTTGAAGTACATATTGATGTAGTATGATCCTATGAGGTTTATTTATAGGTTGTATGTCAAGAAAGAAAGTGAGAATTTTTTCTTCATCTGTGTATGCTTTATCTTTCTTTAGTTGTTAGGCTTTGCTGCTGTGGCATTTGACTGCTTTAGGGGCTAGAAAACGATGAAGTTATTTCAGGCAAGCATCGCAATCATAGTAATTTCTTATTTCTGCCTGTTTTGTGCTGCTACCTTCACTGTGGACACTATGGAACTAAGTAAAATCTGCAGAGACAGAATTAACTCAAATACATTTTTCTATTAATGCGTCTCTTTAGTCTTTCCTTAATATGATATTTCTTTTACCTTAATAGTCATTTGACCTGCTGCTAGTTTGGTTCAGTGGGCTATTGGCAGGGTCGTTTACACTTGATAAACAATTTTTTTTCCCTTGATGACTGATACTTTATTTTCGACGAGTTTGTAATGTTCTTATAGCCCGAAATGTCGAAAAGATGGGTGCACACAAGAAATTTTGATTCTTGACAGGGATCTTAATTCTTGTTGCACAAATTGGGATGAAGTTATGATATCTTCCCCTAATGACAAACTCTGTGTTTATCATTAGTTATGCTCTAATATCATCTTTCTTTCTATAAATGCATGCTTGAGACGTAATGTTAAATTTCAATTCGTGAACAGGAATTCCCTGAGAGACTGCTTTTGACTTATAAACCAGAAGAAGATCCTGCACCAGTTGAGATAGAAAAACCAACCTTTGAAGAAAAACCTTCCCTTGATGAACCACAACCAGCACCTTCTTTTGTTGAAGTTGCACCTCCTCCTCCTCCTCCAAAGGCAGAAGATGAAGATCTCCTAGTAAGTCCAGACAGGAGAAATAACCTTTCTTTCTTACAGATATTAATTTTCTTTCCAATTTTGCAGGGATTATATACAGTAAATCTGGATGCATCAGCAATAGAGGATAGCAATGCATTAGCTCTTGCCATAGTTCCATCGAGTATGCTGAGTGTTATTTCTTTCCCTTTAATTTTCTATCTGTCACTTGGTTGTTTCGTGTCAATTGTGTAGTATTTGCATTTAAATTTTAATATTGTTTGTATGGATGACACACTGGTTATATCCTAAACCTATCAGGTAATGAGTCAAATGGTTCTGCTGTGATGCAAGAGAAGGGATTCGATCCATCAGGATGGGAACTTGCCCTTGTTACTACTCCCAGTACCATCAATGCACCTGCAACTGAAAGCCAATTGGTAGTTCCATTCACCTCTATATTATGCTAAATACTCTTTTACAGTTTGATCTCTCCTGTGTGTTTCTTTCTTGCTCTTTGTTGAATAACCAAAGAAACATTACATTGAGATCATTGGCGTAACAGTCAAAAAGTAGTATACATGTCTGCATCAGATAACTTAGGCCTGGTTTCGGGAGCATCAGCAGAAGCAGCTTTTGGAAGCAGTCTCCCACCTGCTTTCAGAAGTAGGTCCAAAATCGAACCAACTTTTCAAAAAAAATAGTGTTAAACTGCCAAACAGCTTTTTGATCGCTTTTCAAAAAGATTAACAGAAGCAACCATGTAAGCAATCCCAAACCTAGGCTTAATAAGAAAAACTGGAATGTAGTCTAGTGAAACAACTCAAAATGAAATTTGTTGGTTGCTTTCATTAAGGCAATGAAAAACAGAATATATTTGTAACAAACTAAAACTTAAAGAAAGGATAACAATCATCAAGTGCATCTCATGCCCATTACTGATGGGAACAAATAAAAGAGGGATCATCTTAGTACTTGCACCATGTTGAAGAACTCTCCAATGCCAAGAGAAACTGAGTTCAGTATGCTGTTCAGTAATCCATTGTATGTATGTCGACTCATAAACCAATTAGGAACATGGTCTTGTGAAACTACCCAAAATGGAAATCATTGGTCCCTTTGAAACATCCATAATAACAAGGACAAGCAAAATAAAATTTTATATTTTGTGGAGAGTGATTTTTTTTTTAAATCTTGAGATGAGAGAACCAAAGCAATGGTTGTAATAAATTTAACACTAAGCAACTATAGCGCTCACCAAGACTCTCACCAAGACTCTTGCATGTCAGTAACTCATGGCAACAAATAAAAGAGAATGATCATCACCACGTGAAGAGTTATCTAATTCCTTGTAAGGGAAGATGAGTTTATAGTTTAAAACTATAGAACTGTGCCAATATAATAGAAACATATGGACATACAAAATGGAGAATGCCTTGCTGTTTCTGATGTCGTGGAGAAAATGGTAAGAATTGAAATATATCATGTGATTCTTGTACGTACTACCAAGGCAGACAAGTTAAATACAACATATTTAACATGCAGACATTACACATTTTCATTTCTTGAGAATCGATTTTATGTTTCAGCTAGTTTAAGTTGAAAGGTTTCTTTTGTTTCTATTTAGAGAATTCTATTATGATGAAAAATATATTTCTGACTGTTGTACCACTTCATTTCCTTGAATAGCTTCATTTGTTTTTAGCATTACCTTGATGTGATATAGGAGTCACTTTGACAAATGATCAACTGGTTAGCTAGTACCTAATATATAGAATTAAATTTGGGGATGTAACTTTGCATCTCAGCTAAAAGCTAACGGTTTCTAGAAATCAAGGTGTAGCCAAACACATGGAACTCGAAGGAATTGAGACTTTTATTCACTGAATTGCAAAATGCAACCAAATGCATGGAATTTGAATTTCAGTTCCATGATTCTCACTTTGATTCAATTCCAATTCACATGTACCAAACATGTGTTACTATAGGGTTTCTCTTTGGTTCACCAAATGACTAGAAAGTGCAGGAGAGATTCTAAGAAGATTTAGTAGAATCAAACGTTCCACCAAACCATAGAATTTGCTGCATCTGCCATGTGCCAAATTTACATTGGGGATTTCTCAATCCTCGCATCCATGCTCTTCATTTCTTTGCGTAAATTTTGGTTCGAGTTAGATGGCAGGTGTCTTTTCTCTGTACGGTAATATTATTCAGATAAGAATGTACCCTCGCACTATAAGTGGTTATTTCGTTCTGTTTACTGCTGCAGGGCGGTGGCTTTGATAAATTGACATTAGATAGTTTATACGACGACGCAACATACAGACAGCATCAGCATCAGCAACAGTACTATGGGGCACCACCTCCCAATCCATTCATGATGGCTGATCCCTTTGCCATGTCAAACCAAGTAGCTGCTCCACCTTCTGTTCAGATGGCAGCAATGTATCAGCAGCAAGCAGCGATGGCGCCGTCGCCAAATCCCTTTACTCAGCCAAGCCCACCTCCTTTCCAGGATCATATGTTTGGTGGAGGAGCTGCAGCGAATCCCTTCGGTGACACGACGGGGTTGGGAGCATTCCCCGTAAACCACACACAGCATCAGAACAATCCTTTTGGAAGCACCCTTCTGTAGCTGTCAAACTGACCATCCAATCATCTTGTAATTTTTCACTTGCCTGCCATTATTATTTGGAATGATACATGTGGGAGTGTATGTTGAGCTTCGTTGGTGATAGTGATTCCATTCTGTTTGGCTGTAAAGAAGCAGAGTATGTGCTGATGCTGGTTTCGGAGAGTTTGCTGATATCGAGAATATGTACAAAGCATTGGTTATTTTAGTGCCAATGCATCCAAGTTGGCGTTAATTACTACTTTTAACTCAGCCAAACAGATGTATATAGCATAGGCACTTTGTGCTCATATAGACTTTAAAGCTTGTAAGCATTTTCGTATGAGAAGCATGCCAGATTCTGAGTTGTCCACAGTATCAATGCTTCAATTATCTTCATAAATTGTAGATGCAGCAATCCTTTTTTGTACAAAATTTATTTAACGCAGTACAGTTTAAACTGGGAAGTAAAACTAAAATGGGAATTATAGATGGGTATCAGTCTTTTTTGACACAATGGTCCTTGGGTTTCTCTTCAGCTTAGAGAACATTTGATAATATTTGATGAGTCGGTATTCAGAGAGAATGCTGAGTATTTCTAGTATTACTGCAAATAATTGTTGGCTTCAAGCTTCTCAGTCATGGAGAATGAGCAAATTAAGTTAGTTTTGGATAACTCCTGCTTCTTTTTTTCCCTTCCAATTTGATTCTAGCCTTTTGAGTTGGAATTCCTTAGTATGTCACTTGATTTCTTTAGTAGCCTAAACTTTCTTTTTCTTAGTTAAAAGTATTTTAGCGGAAGGGGACGCTAATTCATTGATTCTCCTCTCCCTTCTAAGAATTACAATATTTGAGTCCAGTGGCGGATCCATAAATTTACTTATGTGGGGGCGGAAAACAAACAGATACTTCAAATTTTTTTTTTACTTAATTTTTTTTTTCTTTCTAGTAGAGTACACTTCTAGTAAAACCTCCATATTGGGATACTAAGGAAAAATATACAATAATTTAAGTTCTGAAGATGAGAAGCAGATTAGTACTCCCCGTCCGTGTAGTTCTCCGCCAGAGATTGCAACACTTAAGAAAGATCACAAATTTCCTACATAAACAATGGGTAAGATTAAGTAGTTTAAACATAAATTTATTAATAACCTTAGATCTAAAATAGAATAGTATTTACCATAAGCCCCCCTTAATATAAAATAATTATGATGTAGTAATTATTATGTTAGACTTGTATACTAGAGATCCTTAGTTTAATTCTTGGTGGTAACATTTTTTTTAATTTACATTCATTTTTGTATTTTAATATTTTTTATATTATGTATGGGATTTCTATTTTGAAAGTTTGTTAGGGCAACCATAAGTTCAAGGCTGGCCCTGCCTATATTAATATTAGATAGGTAACATGATAGAGATGTAAAACCGGAACTACGCACTGGCCTTGGGTGAGAGATTTGTGTACAACAATAGAAATCTTCTACCATGATCCTGAGGAAACTCAATGGCCAAAATGGAGCACAATATAAGATATTTTGTAAAATTATCGAATATTATATCACTCTGAAGATCAGCTAATGCAAAACATTATTACAGTACTAGAAGGAGAAGAGAATCCAGTTTCTATGATTTAAAACTGTACATGGAAGAAAAACAAAAAATGAAACTGGGACAAAACATCATTATAAACAATACATGTAATAGGAACCTAATGAAAACCTTCTCCTTTTTTGATTGAGGTTGAAGAGAGTTATGCGAGAGAAAAAGTTAAAAGTGGAATTTTTTTTTGCTTAATTTGAGGGTGGAGATTTATGAGTGAAGGCATAGAGGGTTAAGTGAGAATTTGTTTAGTCTTTTTTTGTTCATTTTTTTCAACCCTCAAATCGAGGGTTAGCAAGAAAAAGTAAAAAAATAATTGTTTCAAAAATCATAAATATCTCTTATTTATTCTATAAATTATCATGATCTTCTTCTCCAATTTTTTTACTTTCAACCTGCTGCTCCGTCTTCCTGACTTTCAACCTGCTGTTGTAGAAGTGTGTCGTTATCTTCTCACTTTCTCTTATTACTCGTCTTTATTGTGTTTGATATTATATTGTTGTGATGATATGAACTTGGATGCTAAACGGTAGAAGCCTATAATGATCATGTTACTTAATTTTATTGTGTTTAGATTCTAGTTATTTTCTTTATACAGGTATCAGATTTGTGAAGATATTTTGACAAGTTTTAATTAAAAACCAATCAAATCTAATTTTATGCCATATATAATAAGGGTATTTTGATGTTGTATTTTTATTAATCCTCCTCCCACTTAAAACCTTCAATCCAAATAAGAGTTATAAAAATATACACCACTTAACTCTTCCTCACATCCAAACAAGATTATATGTATTGACTATTCTCTCTCTCACTTAGCCTCACTTAGCTTTGTTATTTTTCTCCTCTAAATCCAAGCAAGTCCTCAACGCTTTGACCCTCTGGTAATGCGTGATATGCTCTTTTTCAGATAACATCATCCACTTTGTTGCAAAAAATCTTGTTAAACTGGACAACTACTAATTTGTTTTATACTTTCTAAATATTAGCAGATTTGTGTAATGGATAATACCATTTTACGATCATAACATTACTATCTATAACAATATTTACTTACAAAATTGTACCATTTTATGAATTTGACTGATATTTCTAATCTTACAAATTTATGTTAGGAAAGTACAGGAATTTCGTAAAGGTGATTACAAATATCAGCTTCCACTAAGTGACGATTACAGCAACAAGTGAATTTG